>VZRE01005443.1:0-31088 GCA_013396775.1 Cephalopterus ornatus | reverse complement strand
CAAACAGTTTTCTTTTCCACAGAGAAAGGTTTTTGGGGGGTTTTTTTGAGCTTTTATGTTCCACCCCTTGTTTAGTAGTTTGGTGACTGGTTTTTTTTCTGTTTGTGTCTGAACAGTTCTGCAAGTTCAAAAAAAAAGGTTGAACCATCTGTGGAAAAAAAATTAGTTGAGGGCTGTTAAATTTGCACTTCCTTTGTATATATATATATATATAGTGGCAGTTGACATCATCTGTTTTGATACCTCAGTTTGTTAAAAAAAGAGGTGATTTACTGCACTGAACTTTAAAAAAAATTTGCAATTAATGAAAAAGGATTATTGGGGAAAAAAGGAATTTAGCAATTTACATGGCTTTTTTAAATTGTACTTTTAAGACTAAAATTAATGAAATACTTTAAGCATGTTTTATCACATTGAAATTACGTATTTTTCCCCAGTTACTAGAACTTCAGCAAATTTCTTTTCTAAACCGAAGTAGTTATGAACTACTGAAAAGTTGTTTTTGTAGAAAATATATAGAGTTTGATTGTTTTTGGTTTTGTTTGGATTTTTTGTTTTGTTTGGTTTTCACATAAGTGTCCACACAAATAGAAATAAAATAACTCTGGATATTCAGTTGTTCTTGTGATCTTTGCAACTGAAATTGCTGTACTAACCTACCAAACACATCTGGTTTCATAAACAGGGTTATGATTCTAGATGAATGTTAAGGAGTGGATCAGCTCCTTGAAAACAAACACTGTTCTCTTTCAAATATTCTAATGACAAAACAGGAAAGAAAAGATTTGCTTTCTCAGCACCACTGACTCTAAAATTCTTGTCAACATTTTCTGTGATGTCAGTGGGTCTTTAGGAAGTTTTTAATATATGTTAGGTTTTATAAAGCAACTGATGATTGCTAAAGGAGCAAAATTCAGTTTATAGTCTCTGCTTTAGCTAATAAAGCACCAAGGACCAGATCTTAGGTTGGATGGTGTCTTATTCATTAACTACTTTATTAAAAAGAATAAGGTTGTTTGAGAAGGGGACTGTACTTAGTCTGGCTGAGGATGGTACAGTCTTGCCTGAAGGAAATTTATTTTAGCTCTAGCTCAACTGTACTTAAATGTTAATCCTGCAAATTCAAGCCTTATTTTGTGAGAGTAATTTAATTATAATTAAGAAAGGCTAGTGTTACATTGCTTATAAGTAGTTTTTATTTTTTAAATACAGAATATATAAATTGCTTTTATCTCCAAATAATGAAGAAAAGTTGTGTGCGTTTTCTTTTTTTTAGCATAGAAAAGTGTCTTAAAGACCTGCAAAAAGAAGTGAATGAAATATGTACTGATGAAATTCTACAAAGCACAACTGACTGCATTCAGTGGCTAAATAACTGCAATTTTAGTTCTCACAGACCTTCTTCTACAGACCATGGAGAGCTGACGGAGTTCCTTAGGACCCTGGTAAAAATTGTTTATTAAAGACTTTTATGTTTGGAAAGTTGGTTGTATGATTGGAGGTGGGAGTGTGGATGGTTCAATTAGTTTTCTCATTTTGGTCTTCACTGTCGTGATGATAGTTCAGAAATTGTATTATAAGGCTTAATGTTGTTTTCGTGTCTGCAACAGGGTGTTATGTTTCCTTTTGATCATGCCTTAAATAGACAAACTTGGGACAAAATCTTTTCACAGATGCTGCCATATGTTCACCACTTCTAGGATTGTTTCATAAAACACATGTTGGTAAATAAACACTGGAAGTTACTGTCTGTACCGAGGCTGTTAGTGTTACTGCATGTTCTTCACTTCTTTCAGTATGAATTTAGCTCATCTAGTGTACATTACTGTCCTTTATCCATTATTTAAGCATAAACTTTCTACCTTGTATGTGGCCAGAGGCATACAGGGTAGATGCCCCATCCCTGGAGACGTTCAAGGCCAGGTTGTACTGGGCTCTGAGCAGCCTGATCAATTTGAAGATGTTGCTGCTCACTGCAGAAGGATTGTACTAGATGACCTTTAAAAAGTCACTTCCAATAAAAATGATTCTATGATTCTGCTCTTTTTAATTAGAAATGTTGGAGCTATATCCATGGTCCTGGCAGGTTGTACAATAGGATGTAACCAAAAATCAGATTTCACTTCAATGAAAAATTCCATTATTTTAGAGGGTATTTTTTTCCAAAAGTTTTATTAAAAATTTACATATGAGTGGACATGGAGGTCTGGAAAATTGAATTGGCTAGATAAGTGAAGGATGATACCTCAGTAAATGAAAGCCTACAAGTCTGTATATACTCCATATATATTTGTGTTTGTGATATGATGTACAAATATAGAAGTGTCAGAACAAGTAAACAGTATCCAGTGGATTATTCTTTGTCACTTCCATGTCGTGATTTAGACCATGAACACCTTTAGTCTAAGATTAGCTGTAATGGCAGAGGAAAATTGCTGTAGAGGAGTGTTTTCTCTGGCTAGAGCACAAGCTTCATCAAATCACCTTCTGTTTTTTTAACACTTTAAACTGGTTGTTGCTCTTTCAGTCACCTTTGAACCAACTGGATACTGAGCTGCGTCAAATGAGGAAGTAATCTCTAGAAACGCCAGGTCTTTAATGTTCACATGGTGAAGAAGTGATTTTGTTGCTTTCTGACACAGCTGATCAAAGGAATGTTGCTGTTAAAAAAAAAAAACCCACTCGAAGGTTTCAGAAACTGCGACGTCATACTTGATCTAGATGAAATTAGAGAATCCCAGAAAATGCTGACCCATGAATTTTTTGACTTAGGAAGTCTTTGTTTCTCCTCTTAGTCCAGTTAGATCCTTACTTAATTCCCTCAGCAGGTGGCATGGCAATGATGACTTACTTGTGTCCATTTCCTGCTTTCTTCCTTCCCCAGGGTTTATTCAAGCCATATACCTGAACACCAGATGGCGGCATTTGTTTGGGAAACACTGAAATGTCCCCATCTCTGAAATATCTTACACAAAACATGCTTTCTAGCTCTTCATCTGCCCAGGAGCTTACTAACTTCATGACAGTCTTGCTGTGAGCTGTAGAATCCGGTTAAGCCTTGAGAATGGATCTGTAGCAAGCTGCTAAACAGACAGCAAAGTGTGAGAAGCCTTGAAATCTCAATTCTGCGCAGTTTTATCAGGAAAACATTTTTGGAGCTCAGGAGCTTGGACATCACTACTTCCAGGCTCATGGCTTCTTAGATAATCCAGCCTGTTGTGTAGGTGAGACTACAGATGAAAAGTGTATCTGTATTAGCATAAAATATTTAAAAGCTGAATATGTGCACAAGCACATCTTTATTAAATTCTGTTCCTACTAAAATAATGACAAATTCTTTTGTTAACAAAGTCTTAATCTTATTGTATTTGATATGGTAGGTCTGTAGTAGCTAGTAGACCAGTTGGTAGACTGCAACTAGTTTTCTGTATATTATTGTCACTAACTTTCTGTGCTTATAAGGGAACTTTTCATTTTTCTTCAAACCATTGGATACTAATTTGGATCTTTTTCTCTGGAACAGTTTTGGCATTATCTTTTGATGTATTTTTACATATTTACATTTTTACATTTTTAAATAGAAAAGCTTACATCAATATAGACAAAGGTTTAAGAGACTTGATGACACTGTTTTCAGAGCTTCGAAGTTCACTTCAGGAACTCTTTTTCTGAGTAATACTACGTCTAAAATGGCATCTGCAAGCTTCCTATTTTTAATGCCTTAGTTTAAATTGCAAAGGCCTTGGAACAATCCCAGATATTGTTCCAGGGATTTTCGGAGAGAGGCCTAAATGGAAACCAAAACACTGCTGAAAGCTCAAAAAAACCAATATTTATTACAAAGAAGTGGCCAGCAAAACCGAGAAAATTGAAAGACAGGAGAGAGGGAAGTAAGCCCTCAGGAAAACCCCCACTCACGCAGGTGTTACTTACGAGGTTGTCTTACCAACACCACAGTATTTAAAATTCCTGTCGCAGAGGCTACATCCTTGGAGTGTTGGCAGGCTCACAATATAGCGGGCGTCCCCGCAGGAGGCAATGTTGTCCTTCATGTGAAGCTTGAGAGCACTGCCAGCATGAGCTATCTGCTTTTTATACAATCAGCAGGTGACGTCTATCTTAGCAGGTGTGGCCAGCACCACCCACCCAGAGGTCTTCAGTCCCTCCCCCGTTATGTAAGTAGTATCCTTTTTTGCGCACGCGTGTGTACATTGGAATTTCCCCGCGCCTGCGTGATACACCTTGGGGGGGGTCTTCTCTAAATGAGTCTGAGGGCGTACTTCATCACCCTCCTCTTCGCTTTCTCCTTCAAATGCCCTCAGAGGCAGCCAATAGTGAGACCCCAATTAATTTTAGTTTATATAAAATGCTTCTTTCAAGGACAAAGTCCTCTCTAATCAGCTCTTGTTTTCCCGTAACTTGGCAGGAAAAGAATAACTTCTCACAGGTGGCTGGGCCAAACACAGGCCAAAAGTATTAGTATCTAACTAAGCCCTGATACAGATATATAAAAATATTTCTGCTTTGCCTTAAAAAACAGCATTGGGGATTTGCTTAAAAGATCATTTGGATTCATCATCCAATGACATCAGTTACATTCACTGTTTTCACAGCTTTGTTTTATATATTTCAGAATATAGTATTTGAGCGTGATTCATTAAAAAAAAAGTAATATTTAAACTCCAGAAGTCTACCTGTGAAAACTTCAACATGGTGGTTAGTGATTGGGGTTTTGGTTTACACTCTGAGACGTGTTTCCTTTGGGGCCACAAAACTTTATAAAATATTTCAGTAGATAATAAAAGAGAATCAGATCGGTGTTATGTATATGCCTATTGATATGTGTGATTTAAGGTTTTAACTAGTTGCGTATATTTCTATTATGTGCATAAGCTTTTATAGGATGAAATTTGACTGATAATTTCCTTTATTATTCTGTCTTCCACATGTGTTTTCTGCTTGTAAGTAAAAAAATTAATAGTGTTCATTCTGAAATAAAGATATAAAATGAAAGAAAAATAGGTAGTCCATTAATTTTAAGACTTTTCTTTATAAGAGGAATCATGCTCCCTGTCTAATATTCAGAATTAGGTACTGTGGTAGAAGTATCTTAATTTTTATCATGAAACACTTCAAAATATAGAAATACTGCTGAAATACATAATTGAATAACAACTATTTACTCCAGAAATACTCTTCTTTTCCTGCATAAAAGTGTAACAGTTTTGTAACATCCAGAAAAAAGAATACGAGTTCTGATTTTGAAAATTTTTGTGACTCAAAAGCATAATTATCTATGGAGAAAAACTTGCTACAGTGGAAAACCTGATGATTTTTATTTGGGAATCATTGTATTTATTCAATATAACATTCAAATTTGAATTATCTCTCTTTCAAAATGAGAGCAGAAATAAAACTAATCCTTTCCTCAAATACTGCAAGTTAAATAAATCTATAATTCTGAAGGTGGGAGATTGCCAACAGTTTCTTTACCAGCCTTGCTTTATAGCATGGAGTACAGCTAGGAGACCCAGATAAAGGATATGAATGGAAATGGAAACCCTGCGTTGGTTTGCCACAGTGCTTTTCCCTGTTGGAGAGAAGCAATGGAAGGTGAGGGAGCAAGTGATCCTTATTCACTCAGGGCTTGCCAACTGAAAATTAAGAATAGCAGCAATTTCATTCACTTTTCTTGTTACTGTGATAGCAACACTGAGCTCTGACAAGAGGACCTGCTGTTTGCTGCACCACTTCTTGAGTTTGAAGCAGCCCTAAGGTCAGAGATTCTGGCCCTGAGAGAGACCAAGAGAGAGCTCTTCAGACTTGAACGAAGTAGGAACAGCATACGCATCCATGTGATTTCACCTGCTTTGTTAACTGACTTCCTTCTCCACCCCATGTAGTGGAGATGTATATGGAGATGCTATATTGTTTATGTATCAGTCTGCATCTTGTTTTGGTGGGATACACAGCTTATTATTCTTCTGTCTGTGTGATCTAAGCCTCTTTAATTCTTAACAAGTTTTCAGTTTAAGTTCTTTAAGGGGATCCTGTGAAGACTATCCTTAGAATGGCCTTTTTGACGGTTCCCTGCTGAGCTGTAGAAACGGACCTGTCATTATCTGTGTAAATCTTAAATATTTTTTCATAAAATTCTACTTTGACGATGTGTGTGTGACCAGAATAAACAGTCTGCCAAGGGTTTCCCTTGAATCGTAGTCTAGAATTGATTGAGAAAAGAGGTTGGGGATATAAGAAAGATGGGAAGAGGAATAGGAGTTATTGGTAGGGGTAGACAAGGAAATTAATTGGTGCATAAATGCTGTTTTCCACAGGTTTTATAACTTCTGTTGTTTGTGTAGCCATTTATCTTATTTGCTGGTAAGACGATTAGTATTGGAAACACAGTTTTTGTTCTAGCATGAAGCTGTTCATTTAATGAACCAGAATTAATAAAACATTATTCAAATACTGTCTGATTTACCTTTTTTAGCAAAACTTGCTGAAGAATGAGCAAAATCAAGAAGAAATGGTACTTCACTTCCTTCTGGATCTCTCTAATCAGTGTGGTGTCTCATTTCCCTGTACTCCAAGTGGGACGTCTTTTGAGTTAACATCTTCCCTTCATACCATTGAGGATGATTCAGCTATGGATGTGAAATCTCTTTGGGATGATGTGAGGTTGCATCTTCGACAATTTTTAGTAAATAGACTGCAAAGTCAAGAAGAAACAAATGCTACTGCTTTACAACAACAAATGGAGTTTAAAACTCAGTGCATACAGCAACTTTTGTTTCTTTATCCTGAATCAGAAGTTTTAACGAAGTATCAAAATATGCAGAATAAACTGGTTAGCGATCTTCTACAGAATTGTATTTTGTCTAGTTGTGGTGAAACTAATTTTGATAAGGTGGTTCATGGTTACCAGCGTTCCATACCCACATTGTGCACAATGATAAAAGAGGATTTGTATATACTAAGTGGAACTATTGATCCTTCGTTATCATTGAAGTTTATTAATGAAACTTATCTCGATACCATCACAGAAGAAATGACAATTCTTCTTGAAAGACTTTGTGAGCTGCAGTTCAAAGAAAATGCTCTACATATCGTTAAAGCAAACAAGATTTCAAAGAAGCGTAGAGGAACAGTTTACGCTGTGGGTTAGTAGTTTTATTTTATGTTCTTTGTAGTTAGATATTACTTTAATTATGTTACTTTTTTTTCCAATATACTTGATTATTTTCTATGGAGAGAGAGACCTGGAATTATTAATTACAGCTTTATGTTTTAACCATGCTACTGCAGTTGAATTCTAGCTTGTGGCAGAATTGTGATGAAAAAGGTGTTAAAGTACGATAAAGTAACATAACTTACAAAAACCCCATTATAATTCATTGGATAACACTGTCATAGTATTTTTTTTTTTTAGCCTAACTTATTTCAACTGCTGAAATATATAATTGAATAACAAATATTTACTCCAGGTTTAAATAAACACAAACTTCTCAGTCTTTTACCCCTACTTATTTCAAATTGTCAGACATTTAAAGGAGATTATTTGAAAACTGTGCAATACTGTGTCCATGAAACAGCCATAGACTCATACATCAGAGCTCACCCAAAAGATTACTATGCAGATTTTAATTCTAAAACTAACAAACAAACAAACAAACATTTACACTTTCTAATAGTGTGAAAATACGGTAAGTTAGAATTAATACCACCTGGTAACTTCTTATTCCAAGGACTATAAAGCAGGAAAGGAGTTTGTTACTGATGTAGTGTATTTCTTACTTTGTTTTTTCAGTTTGTAAATCTGATGTGCTAATTTCCAAAGGGAAGAATCGGCACTTGAGAAAAAATCATACGAAATGGAAACTTTCATGACATAATTGCGTGATTGTATGTAATTGCTTTCTCAATGCAGAGTTTTGATCACTCCTCTGTGCAGAAGCTGTTTGTTTAAAGCATAGCTTTCCATAAAGGTGAAGTGATTTGCAGACAGAAAATACTAAGCATAGAATCATGTGAAAAATACAGAAACAGAAGATCTTTGGGTTGTGCAACATACAAAAAGGATAAATGAGGTGATGATTTGTCAGGTTGATGCAGAAGAAAATTGCACTCTTGTGAGTTTTAAAATCATCATATATGTTAGTGTAAGTCAAATAGAAATTATAGTGAAAGAAATGCAGAGTTAAGTTTTCAACAAGAGATGAAACACAGAGGAGTATGTGGAACATATGAAGGACAAGGTAAGGGAAAAGGCATGCAGACATATACGTTGAAAGGACGAGAATTTCACCGTAAAGTTGACATAAGAGCAGGATGGAGTGTAGTGTCAGAGTACTGTTGAGGTATGGAATAAACAAGAAGAAATGTATCTTTGAATTACACAGAGAGTTGGGAGTCAATGAAGGCACTCACTGACAAAAAATAAAAGACCTCTAGGGAACAGGAAGTCTGTAACTAAATTTTAATTTCAATCTCAAAACAGCTCTCAAAGATGGGTAAGTTCAGGTATCTTCATTTTACATCTAAAATATGAAGTGTAAAGTAACTCTAAGGGTATCTCTAAAACACCCACACATTAACTCTTTCTGTATTACAAGAAAAAGAGAACAGTCCTTCAAATTTATTAATACAGTACTTCTTCTGCTTAATTTTCTTTTGCCGACAGATGTGCTTTGACATGTTGTTGTGCCAGCACATCTATCAGTACAGATTTCCATTGCACATTTCTTTTGTGTATTCAGAAGAGCAGAGGAAGGTGAAAATAAAGTAAATCTTAGGAACCTGCTTACAACTTTAAAACATTTTCTGCAATTAATTTGAATTTAAAAACCCTCAATATTTCATAAGTATTAGAGCAGATTTTGATTTTTATTGAAATGCAGTAAATGTCAGATTTGCACTTGCAAAAGCTATCCTCTTAGCACCTATAAAATGTGTTTTGTAGTGCTGTTTGTTAATGTCATTTAATACTCAAAGTTACTTTCTTCACAGGGCCTGTTGTGCTCATGTCTTCATATTATTTTACTTCAAGAAGTTAGTGTGGGAGACAGGCATTGATTTGCCTACAGTCTCTCTTACTAGTTTTCTGCAGAATCGGACTGCTCTAGATGATCTGTGGTTCTAGACTGCAGGCAGCCAAACCATAAGGCACCAATAGTGAAGTCAGCAGGCCAGAGCAAAATAGGGCATCAGAGTTATGTAGTTTTAAATATGGTTTGTTTTTTTCTTTTTGTGGACATGTCATGGCCTATTATTTGGTATTATTAATCAACTCAGGCAAACATTTTTCTTTGTATCATTGCTAAAACAATTACTGAATAGTTTATTCTAAATAAGCTCACATGTGAAGATTCTTTTCTGGAAAGAGATTTCTGTATGTGTTTGAATATACTACGTTTGTACCATGCCAAGTCAGAAGAAGGCATTTTTCCTTTAGAATTACAGTGTTCACAAGGCAGTTCACACTGAAATAACTCTTTGGGAAAAAAAAATTCTACAGACTAGCTTTTTTAGGAGGTTTGTAATGGTAGACAAGTTCTTAATGTCAAGTAGCCTTTTCCTGCTTGGAACTCGTATTAAAATCTGATGCCTTTTCTACCCTCACAGAAATGAGAGCGGAAGTCTGTATTTTTACGTAGTTCAAGTTAAAACTTTAACAGATTGCCTTGACAGTGATACCCAGTTTGCCAAGTATGAAAAAGACCTCATGCTGTAGTATGGAGGGACAGAGAAAAAGAAAAGAGTTTTTTTTCTTAGCTGATAGAAAGTTATACCAATGTGTTTCTTATTTTTTGATTAGAGGTCTCTGCCCTCTGGGAACCACCAAACCAGCACATTTCAGAACAGCAAAATAATTTAATCTAGTGCATTCAATTGGGATTGTTATCCCAGAGGTGATAAAAAGGCTTGTGTTTGCTCAGTCCACCCTCAGGGTAATGTGGTTTTTGGTTGGTTGTTTTTTGGTGTGATTTTTTTTCATTAAGGCTTGTTGTAATGAGTCTTACTATGTAGCAGAGGACAAAAAATAACAGAAAATAATGAAACAGTGCCAGAACCTGGGAAAACTTTCTATAGACAACCTTCTTCTGTTGGGAAAATACAAGTAATCTATAGAAAGCTTTAACAGAGTTATGAATCTTTAAAATATTTCATATATAGCAATCTATTTGTGAAGTAAGGAAATAATGTTTTTCTTTTCATATTGTATGAGAACAGTTATTTGTCAAGTACTGTAAAAAGATTGTATCCATTTATCAGGACTGAGGACGAGCATGGTTTGGGAGAGAAGCTGTCAAAATGGCATGCAAAAAGAGGCAAATTTTTTTGAATTTGGCATCTTCAATTGCCGACTATAGCGGAGGCAGGTGTTTTTATGTTATAACTTGCTCCTGTTCCCTGTTATATCTGTGAATCTTATTACTTTTAACAGTGCAGGATGCAGCCATAAGTATTTGAGCTAAGTTATTGTAGGAGGTTTTTATATAACATGAATTATAATTTCTCTGTATATTCTCAGCACATAATTGATGTTTCCAGTCTGCTAAACTAATATCCAAAGAATGTTTCTCAACACCTCCCCAAAAATAGTTTGGAGCTTTTAGGGGATTTAGTTGTTTCAGACTTCTTATCATTTTAATCATATGTCTTCCAGAAGTTTCTGTAATGTTATGGTATTTAAAAATATACTAAAAACATCTGTTAACATACTTAGCATGGAAAGAATCACAGTTGGTTTTCAGCTTATCTCTTATGGTTTTTTGCTTCAATTTCCAATGTGATATTTCTCAGAAATTATTTGCAATAAGTCTATTAAATGTGTATTTTACTTTTACCTTTTGAACCTTTTTTTGTGCTCCTCTGTTTACCAAAATGTTAAGCTAGTTTAATCAGGCGTTACTAACCTATCTTAATTCTTCATCTGTTAGATGAAAAAACAGCTACTCTTATGAGTGATAAAACATCTGCCATAGAAACTTAAACCCCATGAAATTATGTACAATTTTTGTATTAGTGAAAGATTTTCTTTGGTTTATTTATATAATTTTAAATATAAATAGAGAGTGTAAGTACATATGTAGACTACTTAGCTCTTTTTTTTTATTTTTTAGTTTCCTGTGGTTAAAACTAAGCAGAGATTAGAGCTCTTGAGTTTCATCTTTTCTGACATATTCAAATTCACTGGCTTAATATTTTCAAATAGTCAGAAACTTTCCAGAGACCCTTAAACATTTAAAATCTCAAATGAAAAAATCTGAGGTAGTACATGGTGTGCTCTTAAATATCACTAGTTCATTATTTTTAAGGAAATATTATTGCAAAATGGAGGTATATTTTTAGCTACAAAGTAATTAAACCAATTTCAGAGATGTATTTTAATATTAATATTTTACACTTTTACTGCAGTATATCATCCTGTTACTTATGTGTCCAGCAGGCCTCCTTTCTCTTTTCCTTCTCCAGAATATAACCAACTTCCTTTGTATTCTAAAGATATATTCAAATGCAAACTGTGAACACCTAAAATGAGTATGGCGTATATCTGAACTTGAAGGACTCAGTATTGTTTAGCTGCGTTTATGCAGTGGAGTTGAGAGCAAGAGAAATAGGCTCTGGAGTAACTTGTTGAAATAGAGACAACTTTGGGACATTAAATTTAAGTACTTGGTTAGAAAAATCTACTTTGAGCTCACTTAACTTTACATATTCCCAGCAATTTGTTGAGCTAACTTGAAATGCAGGTTTTGGGTTTTGCATATCTGCTGCTTTTAACACCATTATGAAATTAAACTCCAAATAAGCCACTCTCTTTCCCCTACTCCTTTCTGGTTAGGGAAGGACAAAAAAGGAGAGATCATGGATTAAGATAATAATTCATTAAAAGCACAAAATAATGGAATAAGACACAGACAGTAACAACAGCAATATTAATAGCAAAAGTATACAAAAAAGAGAAGGTGTTTTACCCACAGAAGGATACTAGCAGGAACAAAACCAATATGGTTTCCCCAGACAAAGGCAATATGGTGACCATTCCTGCTCCCAGCGTCATGTGGTATTCGGGAACAAAGGCAATATGACAGAGAAGCTGCTGCAGCTAATGTATCCTACCCATCAGCTGAAAACAATGAAAAAGAAGGACAAACAACTGCCCAGAAGATAGATTGTCTGAGTAGGGGTTGCTCAGCCTCTCCACTGGGGCTCAGTTCCGTGCAGGTACCTGCACTGCCATTTCTACCGCTTCACTGTGCCATAGGTTGATCCTGCAGGCCACTTTTTTTTCTACCGCTTAGCTACACTGCTTCCAGCTTGGTTTGGCTGCATTTGGCAGGGGGCACCTTTCCTCTTAGCTCGATGAGCTCAACTCGTTGGTGTTCACCCCTGCTTCTGGTCTGTTCCCTACTGGCATCATCCCCACTGGCGCTGTCAATTGAACACTAGAGTCGATTGTGTTTTGCCGCTGTCCCTTTCAGCACCAAAGGTCCGGAGCTGTGCTCTGGAGAAAATGGAGGGGGGCACCAGTGGAATGGTCCTGAGTCCAAAGGGATTGATGCCGACATCTTCACAGAGGGCAGCAAAACGGCCAACTTCTGGTAAGGGCACCTGGCCTTTTCTTGCTGAAACCACGCCCTCCAGTGATGAGGTAGGTGTATAGAATAACTTGGTCACACCCACACCAGCTAAACTCCACCCCCCTCTATGTAACCAGGACACACATTTAACTTATTTCTCCACTACGTTCATGTCCATATGGCTTTATTTCCCCTAGTTTATAATGTCCTCTCTTTGAAATAAAGAACTTTAGTTTCAGACTTGCTTTTATCCTTCCACTTTTTTTAAATTCAGTTTTGAATTCCATTCAATTTAAATTCAGCCATCATTATGGCCTACAACCAGTCTTCTATGATCTTTGCCTTATCTATCAAAAATATGCTTACAATAACATTGATACCTTCTGGTTTAGTGACCGTGTGATGAAAAAACCTGATTATTTATGTCTGGAAATAATTAGGACTGAATAACTTCAGTATAATTTATTCTCCCATTAATATCTGGAAGTTAAAAGAGTTCCAAATTTGGATTCATGTCATTAATATATGTATCTTTGCATCTTTTTTGATACTTCTATACAGATTATGAATTATAGCAGATAATTTACAATATTTATGTTTTAGTTACAATTGGTTTTCCATCATGTTTTCTCATTTCAACAGTCCACTGTTGAAATCTGGTTTTTTAGAAGTATGAGGATGAAGGGGGAAAATGTCTCAATCATTTGACTTACTACTGTTCTGCCCTGGAAAGTCCTGTTGCATCTTTCTGAAGTGCTGGTGAGGCATCCTAGTATAAAGTAGACCATGGATGGATTATAAATGATAACATCCAGTATTGCTTCCTGCTTCTGCAGATCAAATTCATTCTATTGCCTAGGTTCTTGGATTAGTACAAGCAAGTTTTTGGTTATTTATATCTATAATGTGTTGTTAAGGACCAAATGTTTAGAAATATAAAATTTTAAAATTTAACTATGGAAACTATAGACCCACATAAATATTATAGTGACTTTTAGACATTATATGGACGAAAATACTTCAAGCATGAAATTTAAAGCTACCCTCTTTCAGCTGGAAGCCATTCCTGCTTGTTCTGTCACTCAGTGGCCTTGTCAAAAGTGCCTCTCCAACTCTCCTGTAGCCCTTTAGGTACTGGAACAGGCTCTAAGGTCTCTCCAGAGCTTTCTCTTCTCCATGCTTATAACCCCGACTGTCTCAGCCAGTCTTCACACATGGCACAATCTCATCCCCATATCTTGCACAGGTGGTGTGAAAAACTGTACACTTTCCATCCATGAAAAATGGGGAAGTAACAGGTATCAAGTAAAACTATAGCAGTTTTCTGTTGTGCGTATATAAACTTCACAGAAAACATGAGGACTAGAGCAAAAATTACATGGTTGTTACATAGGGATTGAGTAAAAATGCAGATATAATCACCAAAGATTGCTAATTTGTTTTATAAGCCAATCAATATTGATATATTCAATAGATTTAATTGTCACTGATTTCAAATAATGGAGCAAATAGTGGGAATTTGTATAGGAAGTTAGAATTGAAAACCAGTGGACATACAGATAGGATGCAGGTTTCTGAAGTTGTCTTTGTTCCTTGGGAAGCCTATAAAACGTTGACAGCCATAACAAGATCCTGTTACTCAGGGAAAACAAAATAAATATCCTTGAATATAACATAGGAAATAATGTGTTTTATAGCTTGTTTGTCACATATTATTTCTTATCCTTGCAAATATTGTATTTGATTTCTTCTGCACAATTATATTAAACAGAAATATCATTAGAACTGACAAGAAAATAAAACCATCTGTTTGAACATGCATAGTTGAAGTTTTAATAAAAAACTTCTTAAAGGCCATGTGAACACAATATCCTAGGACCACAAATGTGTTTCTAGTGGGAGAATGACATTTTCCTGAAGATTACAAAAGCATTAAGCTTGTTACTTTTTAAGCGTATAGTAGGGGGTAAGATAACAGTATCTCAGTTACTGAAATGTCAGTTGAACTGACAGAATTTCAAAGCTGGTAGTGGGCCTGAATACCTTCCATCTTTTCAGAGCAGTTGCTTCAAATTCCTTATTAAGCCCATAATACGAAGATAGCCAGTGATATCTCATTATTGATTCTTTGTCATATTAAAATATGCCTATTCTGGGATTCTGTTATCTAGGTTATTTAATAAAACAGGTAAACACTAACTTTACTTTTGAAATTATTTAAATATTTTTAAACATGAAGTTTTTGATGATATTTTGGTTTATATTTTTTAAACTGTTGTGTCCTAATGAATTTCTTCCACTTTATCTCTTCCAACCAGGATTTGAATCTGTTTTCAGAATTTTCTAGAGGTTGAAAGGGGCATAGTTTCATTCTTGGTTTGTTGGTTTGGTTTTTTTCTTTCAAAATGGCCACAATTAGCAAACACCAACTAATTATCTTCCTTTGTGCTTTCACAGCATACCTGCGTTTTCTTCCACAACATGAAAAAAGCCTTTAACTCACTATGCTCTCTAATTGTTGTATCCTCCTCCCACGTTTAAAAGATGAAACTGATTGACTCTCTAGTCTGATAATTGGAGAGTGGTCAGAGTTCATTTTGAGATTCATATACTGTAGTTTTCTGTTTAATACTAAAAAGTGACACAATCTGAGAGAGAATTATAATAATAGTCTCTCTTTTGCTGTGGAGCATGGCCCTTTGTGCAGACAAGTGTGTAGAACTATGGCAGATAAGAGAATACTTCAAAAATGTCTTTAAAAGAGTCTCGTGCAGTATTGATTCAAAGTTGTTGCAAGAGCTTTCAGTATGTGCATCTCCCATCATTTAATCACAAGTTTGTTAGGTGGTCTTGACTGATTTTTGTCGAGACAGAGAACCTCTTCTGTCACAAAACTGTATGGTAAAAATTCAAAATTAGTCACAATAGTTTTTTTGAAAAAAAAAGTGGTAAAATTGGTGGAGGTCACATCCAAAAGAGGGATGTTACATGGTAAATTAGAATATGAATGTTCTTTTCACTGTGGTTTAGGCTTAGAATTTTTTAAACTCCCTCCATCTTCAATCAAGGGGCTACTGTATCTACTGAGTTTTTGAAAAGCAAAGCTTTCAGTCATTTTATAGTACTTTTCACTGCATTTACTGAATAGAGCAAGGCAATGGGGATATTCCTGTCTGTCTGACGTAGAGAGAATAAGTGTGGTTATGACCCAGTCCCAGTGCCCATAAATGTTGGGGACTGTCTGAAATTAGATCAGTTACTGGTCTCAGACTTTCAAGAAGAGCTTTGTTTTCCTCAGTAGATTCATGCACTGATCATCCTCTGGCTAAGAATCAGTGCACTGATTTTGTGATCATGTACTAGAAAAGTCCAGCACTTTCTGTGACATTATTAGGTGTTCTGTCACACACCATACTAGCAGCTCATCTATAAAGAGGTGTTTTAATTATGTAGTCTCAGCTCAGTGAGTGGGAACTTAAATCTATGCTGACAGATGTGATTAATACTTCTTTTGTATATTAGTCTTTCTACAAAATATTTGTTAAAAGATTATGAATTTCCAAACGTTTCTCTAGAAGTTTTTAAATTGCAGTGTCTGCCCTTTTTTCTGTATGCCTTGATTTATTTCTGCTGTTTATATTCTGTGTAAAAGTAATCATTAGAACTTTGTGGTGACTTAGCCTAACTAGGTTTTTGAAATATAAAGAGATAGGAAGCAGAAATATGATATTGACTCCAGCTTTATAAGTAGTTCTCTTGTTAGAATAGAGTTGAACTGGCTCTGTTATATCTTGGAAATTCCAAGGAGTAAGAGAAACAAAAGTAGCACAGGCATTTTAATCTATTATTTAAAGAAATACATAATATAATACATAGACTACACAAAGGAATGATGAACACTTAGTAGAAATTCCTGATTGGTTGAAAGTTCCTAGCAATCTAATTTGGTTAGAGTGAATCTGATATAATGAACCAATCTGTGAGAGACCCAACAATTACTCTGTGAAGGTAGGTGCAGAAGGACAGTAATTACGCTAGCAGACATTTTTATATTTACAAACATTAAAGAAATTTAAATCAGATTAAAATAAATGTGTTAATTGTTGTATTTTCAAATACAAATTAGAATTAGCTTTTATCAGCCAAGTATTTTAAAATGGTTTACAGGGAAATACGTGCAAGTCCTCTCAAAGTTACAGTTCATGAGAAAGTTTGACAGACCTGGCACTGCTTAATTTATCTTCCAGCAAAGACTGAGGAAGATAGACTTTTAGAGTTCTTCAAAGACTCCTGTTTCAATATAGGTCTATTGACAGTTTGCTGCAGGATTTCAGTCTTTATGCTCTCTTCAAACACTATTTTGGTGTCTTCTGTGTGTGAATGTGACGACTTCTGGAAATGCAATGACTCCCTCAGCCTACAGTGCAGACAAGAAAAGTAAAAAACTGCATGTGTAACCAGTTTATGCCATTGGTAAGGCCAGAATATGGTTTCAGTTCTATTGAGAAATATTACCAAAAGTAGCATTCTTGCAGTTTTCCAAAGGACTGTTTGCTTATAGTTGCTACTTCAGAACAAATTGCTAATTATAGAATAGTACCTAAAAAACCACTCATAACTGCTATAAACAACTGCAAATATAGTCTTTCTATAAGTTTGAAAATAATTTTAATTAAAGGGAAGTTTAAAGGATGTCTGCTATTTCAGTATTATGATAATTGTCAGAAAATTATTGGATACCAACTGCTAAATTCCTTAAATGGACCCATCATTAATTTTAATTTAAAGACTCATTGGTTTGTTTACATTTGAATTGTTTAAAATCTCATTGTCTATCAGGAATTGCATAATCAGAATGTCTTGTAATTTATTAGAGGATAGATGTGTTTTCAATAATTAAGGAGCAGGTTGAGCCTCTGGTTTCAGGGCAGACTGAGATAGGTAACTGTGTATAAAGTAATTTTATTAAACATGGTTACAGGGCACTTCATCCTCAGAGCACTTGAAGAAGTCTGTAATTTGTTCATCAGAGTTGTAGCTGTATGGTGTCATGGAGTCAGATGGGTGAGATGATGTGCTTGAGATTACAACATGAATTTGATATCAGAGTGTGATTAGATGTTTTTGTTCTCCAGCCTGTGTTTCCAACACTGGTCTATCCTTTCTTTCATCAGTTGGTCAGTGAACATGATTTGCAAGTAAATGTTTAATTTTGGCAAACCCATACACGCAACTTTAACAGAGGACCTCAGCATTTGGTAGCAAATATCTAGCAATCTGATATAGAATCAACCTTCACTATAAGGTGGAAACTGATCTCATTTTATGGAGCAGATTTGATTAAAATTTTATGTATAGTGAATCTCTTTCAAAAGATTAGTCTAGTCTTCATTGAGGTTGTTTAATAGCTGGCAGTGACATACCTTTTTCTATAACAGACATAGTCTCTTGATTAAATATATGCAAATTTATACATACTTATCATGATTATACTTAAGTTGAGATCCCTTACTTCACTGCTTTATCAGATTATGCTGGAACTCCTGGGTTTCACTGGAACAGTGAGCGGCAAAGCAAGACAGGTGTTTAAGAAACCTTAAGCACTTGGGTAACAGTTTGCATCCATGTGGTTTCCTTTGCTGCACTAATAGTTCTTTCTGAGTCTGTCAGTTTCAATCAGCATGGAGCACATGTGATCAGTATACAGTATATCTGATAAACTTGTCAATGCCTTTTAAAAGCAGGATTCCCCAACCTATTCTATTCAATTCTACTCCCTCCTTTCCTTTTTCATCATTTCAAGTAGAATCTTGATAAGACAGAGATACGTCGCGGGCAGCTGTGTATAGCTAGCTCAGGCTACAACTAATTTGTGCAGAAAAAAATTAAATCAGGAGGTAAATTATTTCATGATTGCTCATTCCCAATAGAGTTGGGCATCATTCTGAAGAAAATATCAAATAATTGGTTTCAGGCCATGTCAGACACATGCAATTCCCTTCTCTAATGGCTTTGTGAGGTAGCAGTAGGCCTCAGGGGTCACCAAAGAACTGAAAATAGCTTAGTGCCAGGCGCAGCAACAGAGAGACAGAGCACATAGGAAATGAAGGGGCAGTAAATGCAATCTATAGGGGAAATGTGCTTCACTTGGAATTTAATGTATCGGCTCAGAATCTGGCAGTAAGCCAAGCAACAATTGTTTACATTTCTTTCAGCATCTGCATCTGTTCTGCATTGTAAATGGTGCTTATCTTTCAGTTAGTGAGTGGTGGAATCAATAACAACTGTTAAGGGATTTCCTTTTTTTTTTTCATATTTCATAAAAAATTCATGCTACAAACAATGTAGCCTTATATTAATAAGAAAGAGACATTAACAGGGTCAAAGATATTTGTTTAGAAACATTTTGTAGCTTTTTGGGTTTTCAGTAATTGTATCTGTGTGACTTGAATGTATCTTGTAACCTATCCAAATTAAACTGTAAAAAAATGCTAGCATGCAGTAATGAAGATGATTTTTTATAATTATCATAAGTACTGTGTATAGAAAACTGCTGGCACTGTTTGTAATAATTTAGTTCTGTGTAATACCATGCATTACATCTGCTTTGCCGAAATACTAAGTTGCTTCTTACAATATGAGGAAAACAGTGATTGTATCCAACAATACTAATTATTTAAACTTAGCAGTTGCATTAAATAAGGTACACGAACATGCAGTTTGAGAAAACTGTGAGCAGATGTCCATAAAAGTTGAAGATATCATTACTAAATGCAAACAAAAGAATAATATAGATTACATAGAAGCTCTGTTTAGGAGATAGGGTGCAGATTAATGCAGTCTTAAAAGCAAGATTGTTATAATAGTTACAGTGTCAGTTAAAAGTTAATGTCACTGAGAGCTGAGGAATGCGTTATTTTTAATGGAATTTATGTATGTAACTCCCTGTGCACTGCTTTGAAAATTTACCCCTTGAAATACCCCTATACACAGTGACTATCAGCAGCTGTGTTTTTGTTGCTTTATTAGGCTATTTCTTTTCAGACTTTAATAATGTGATAGTTCCATTTCTTAGGTATGCAGGTTGTAGTTAGATTTTAAGTTTAATATTGAAGTTTTTATATTTTATTTTCTTCCTCATATAGCTTTATTGGATGAAATCCCTGACATTGCCTTCTTGTGTCCCTTGTAGAACAATATTTTAGATCTATCTTATATGAAATTGAACCTTATAAATGGGGCAGGGGACTGATATTTAATGTATTGGGAAGGTAATTTCTAGTATAATTGATTTTAAAGAGTTTTAGACCCTTGGTTCCTGCTGAGGGAGAAATCCCCACTGTAATCACTGAAGAAAACAGTCATCAGGTTGCTTTGCAAGGATTCCATCATGACTCTCAGAAGCAGTTTAGCCATGTGGCTCTGTACAGTGAGTAGTAAAGGCTAATTAATCTGAGAGCAGTGCTGTCATAGTGTAGTTATTCTTGAACATCCACAGCCAGCTCACCTCTGTTGCAGGGATTTCTGCATCACACTTTACTGTGTCACATGTTTGGACGACTTGAAATAATCGGAATTAGCCATTCAGTTTTTGAGATGCTGTGAATTCAAAATTATTTAAAATATTTAAGGTGCCACGCTCATTTAAAAAAAAAAAAAATCACAAAAGTTACATTAAACTTATGGGATCATTCATACACGTTTTCTTATGCCTTTGAGATTTTAAATGCCTCCAAGCTATAATCAGGGAAGTTGGAACACTTTTTTAAATGGTTTTAGGAGCTACAGCTTTGAGGAAAGTATCACTTTTGAAGCTTGCTATAAAATCACAAGTTAGCAGGTATACACAGGTCGTCTAGATCTAGCTCAGCCTTTTTTCTCCTGTTTCTTGATTTTTAGAAGTGATAGAAGATCTCTAAAAGTGGTAAGATAAAGTCAGATATTCTACTTCTGAATTTAAGTACTTAGGAGAAGCTCGGGTACTCTGATCCAGTGCTTTATAGAATGTGTGTCTTTTCACTCTATGTTGCTTGAAAAATGCTTTAATTAAGTTACTATTTGTCTTAGAATTCATATAGGCACCTCTGAACTTCATCACTGGCTAAGTGAAATTCTATGATACCATCTTTTTAATTCCTAATATCTCACAAGTGGTTATGTTGGTTTTCAGAAAATAACTTTATATGCAAATATAGAAAAACAGATTCGGTGTGTAAGACGTAGGGTATCCACACTGAATTTAACCTTGCTGTTTGAATGACATGCTGATTTTTTGTTAGAATAATATCGAGTAGAATTAGCTCTCTATTGTTCTGCTCTGCATTTGCTACTTTTTTGATGTCCTTTTGATGATGAAGCTTGGATGAGATCTAAACAGACACTTGAGATCCACTGTAGTCTGTCTGTTACCCTCAGTTTAGCAGGATGGTTGATCAACTATGTCAGAGTGCTCACTCCTATCTCTTGAAGACTAGCATGCTTCTGTCCGGCTACAACCAGCCAAATGGTCTCACAGAACAGACTGCTGTATTCTTCAACAGGAGTAGCATGTGCTTTAGATGTTAGGAAAATTTCTTCAGCTTCAATGCATTCTGCTAAAATGAAAGGCCAAACATAAAAATGAATGCCTCTAGTTTCTCTGATGCTGTATGACTGTATCAGCTGCTTTGGCACCAGCACACAAACAAATTGATAGATATTCAATATTAGTTTTACTTGGGCTGCCTTCTTCTATAAGAAAAGCTTTCTAAGAGTAACCTTGTTTGAGATGACTTCTGCTGCTTGTCATTTCATTGTTGTGGTGGCAAACCAGCTTGCCTGAAGAAATTAAGTGCCCTTTAGATCCCTTTTGTCTCTCTGTGGTAGGATTATCTAAATGTAGAGTTGTTAATTGCATGAAAGTTTTGAGCTTATTCCTTTGCTTCCTTCCAGTTTTCTGTAGTGACGCATAAAGTTTTTTTCACTTGCTACAAATAAATGCAATGTATGTTTGTACCACTTCCTCGGTTACAACCTGGTTACCAAGGAAGGTCTAAAATCAAAACCACTACAATGTTCAAGTTAATTCAAGTAAATTTTTTGTCTTTTCCACTTCTTCTCCCTCCTACCCCCTAGAAAGGACTAGTCTATTTAGCAGAAATCTCGAGTACTTTCTCTTCTTTCCTCTTAGCAAAATAATTGTGCTGTCCTTGGTCAGGCAGAAAAACAGTTTTCCAAAAATTACCTGTTGCTCTATGGTTTTAGTCTGAAAACTGAAATTTCTTAAGGGCTATGCAAGAAAAGCCCTGCATGTAGTAGTGGACCTTAATGGCCCTGACCAGCCTCTTCAGAGGCCTACACTGCAGCATACCTCACTGTACTGACTTAGGCTATATCTGCTGGCAGATTCAGCCTCCAGCACAAATCATCAGTATAAGGAATGGTTTTGTACAGCGGTATTTTTGTGATTCTTGTTCTGCAGAAATGGAAGCCTAACCCTGTGTTCAGAAGCTCAGAACCATTTTTTACTCCTCTATGTTTGTTAAGGTCCTGATCTCACCTCTATTTAGAGCAATATTTCAAAATTGGCCCATTGGCACATAGACAAAGGGGTGTATGGTCCACTTTACCTTTCTGTTGCCACTGTACCAGCCTTTCTGTCTCTTTTCAGAAATTCTCTCAAGGTAGCTTTTTAACAGGAGGTCAACATGTTGTTAGGAGACACTAGGGAGGTCCTGTTGGTGTTTGCCTATACCCAAAGATCCTGCTGCAGCTATTTCCTTGTACAAGGACTACATGAATTGAAGTCAGACATGCATAAAAAATCAGATTTAGAAGAATGATAGCAACCTGCAGGTGCTTCAGAAAGGGAGTTGGTTTGTGTCATGTAACTTTCTCCATGCTCCCTTCTATTGTGCAGGTAGACTGGAATGCCGTTGCTTAACTGATTCGTGGCTGCCTGAGATAAGCTTCACATGCTTTTAGTCACCCTGTGTGCAGTCCTCTGTGAATTGAATAGGGTGCTAACAACAACTTCATACCGTTTTCATCACAGAGGGGTGCTTCTCTTGCCATACAGTGTGACCTGAGTAAATGGGTTATGTTAGTTCTCTGACCTAACACCATAAGTCATGAGCCATTTCATAACTTCTTCAGAGTAACCATATTCCACTCTGTGAATATGGCTAATTTTCCTCCTAACAGGTTGATGGCACTAAGGTTTGGTTGAACATGTATCACAGTCAGTCCCCATGTCTATTTCACATCTGTCCGCATGAAGACATATTCTCTTCATGACAATCTCCTACAAGATTTACAAACCTGTTTTGAGATTTTCTCTAAGTTATAGTATTGTCTGCTTAGCTCCTGGATGTTACAGAGTTTGTAAAGGTTTCTGGCCTCTAAGTTGTCCAATCAGAAAAATGAAAAAAAAGAACAATGAAAAAAAGAAAATAAGTGCCTTCTCCTCTGCTGAAAAATGGATTATGACATGCTTGTTCAAGCAGCCTGGTCAGTGGTCTTCAAAGTTAAATGCTGCCATCAGTATTTTAAACCTAGTAGTCTGGACATATATAAGACCTTTCAGTTAAACTTTGGATACCCAGATGTGTGCACACTTCATTTGATCATGAAGCATTGAATAAATGAGTTGCCAGGTCTTAGAAACAATAAAACTGAAATACACTTTGAATGAACATTGAAAGTAAAAGTTAAAGTTTTGACTGTTTTCTGAGTTTAGTAGTCTATTATAAAAATAGTATTACTGTTCTATACCTTTGTGCTCTAGGTCCATTTCCTTTCAGTCTAATATCCTTTGTGGCAATCAAATAATTGGAAGGTTTCTATGTTCCTCAAGAGAGGAGGCAAGAGCATCAGAAGGTTTCCAAATTATAGGAGACAGAACTAATGTTTCATTCATTTTTATGATATGTTTTGTGTTCTTACACCACAGACTCATGCAGTCATTTCATGTCAGTTAAATTCAGATTATATTCTTTAGTTTTCAGGTAAGCAGTCAAGATATCTGCATAGCAGAATGTGGTTTTTTGTAAGTTTAGGACTTAAAATAAGAAATCCAGTGATAAAGATATTATTTACTTGTTATTCAGAGATGAAAGGCACTAACAGAGGCAATTATGCATAACTCTTTTCCTATTTTTTGAAATGCAAGGGACTAGCATGAATACATCTGTTTGGAATTTTGAGGAAATTCAGATGTGGATGCAAAACCTGCATTTTAATCTCTAAGGCTGCAAAACTGGAATAGTAAATTAGGGAATTAGTATTCAGAGCTCAGCTCTGTTTCTTAGATCTATGTCTATTTAAAAGTGATTTGTGAATGCTTAAAAAAATATCTAGAAACTTGGAGGAAAAAGGACGGTACAGAGTATTTCAAATTTGCAAAGGTAAGAGAGATTTGACACATGAAAGTACATCTCAATCAATTTCTATTTGTTTTCGTCTTTCAGAGCTTCCCGTTCAAACTACTCTGGCTCTCGCTCTGACACTTTCTAGATAAACTGTTCTGCTGATGTTACATCTGCAACAGAACTGCATAGGAACGTGGTATCAGCTTGCCACAATTTACATAGAAGTGCAAATCTGTTGCATTTAAAGAAATTATAAAATTAGAATACTTAAACCAATGTGGTTAGGTAATACTGAATTGGAAACATCTCACAGTCATTTATAATCTGACTTTGCTCAAATCAGAGTTTCCTAGTTGATGTGACATGATTATATGTTATGATTACAGGTGTTAACCTTTCAAAATAAAATGTTCAGTTTCTTCTTTTAAATACCAAATGCTTATAGTTATAATACTTGCTGATATTTGCTCACTGACAGTCTCACTTGTTTTCAAACTCCACATATTTAAAGTTGTGGAGTGTTAGATTGATGTTTCTTTTCACTCAAATGTCATATTCATCAACTGTATTGTGCTAGCAGATTGTTAAACAGACAAGGTGACTTGCAGAGTGACAACTGATGTGATGTCCCAAACCATTAGAATACAGTAATGACGTGTTTTTTTCCTTTTCGGCTTTTGCAACACAGTGGGTTTTCTGTAAAACACAGGTGAGAAAGTTTCTGAGTAGATCCACTTGGAAAAACATCCTAGTTAATGAATAACATCCTAGTTAATGAATAACAAAACCTGGAATTCAACTGTAACTTCTAAGATAATTAAGAAATGCTGAAGACTTAGGAAGAACTAATGTAACAGTATTTTATAGTGAGAAAAAGATCCATTATACTATAAGAAAAATGAAATTACATGATATATTGTACTGTTTTACATAATCAATTTGTCAGGATCATTTTTTAAGCTATAATAAATGTTACTTTATTATTTTACTTGAACAGCCTCCCAAGAATACCACAAAAAAGGAAGGAACTTCTGCTTAACATTGTATCAACTCAAATGTCTTTCTCAACTTATCAAACTCTTCTTATTAATGGAGGAAAAAATTGAAGAACTCTCTGCAGAAATTCTGTTGCTGCCTTCATTTATGGAGCAGAATAAGAATGTTCAAGGTAATGAATCAAACAATATATGGGTTTACTTTGTGCAAAATATAATTTTATATGATTTTCAACATTAATTACCTAAATTATGTCATCATATTTTCAAAATAAGTTTGTTACCATATCCACTGGAAAAGTCTTTGTCATATGGAGATTTATATTTGAGCACAACGACTTGAGGAAAAGAACTCATAGGTGTGTGTAAAGATGTGCTGTACTGAATGTAGATAATGAATCATAATGAAAAACTATCAAACACTGTAACATGCTATCTCCTACTGAATTGTCTGTAAAATCCTGTGCTTCATATAGGACACAACAATACATGGAGTCTGAATTCTTTGAAATTGACTGTTTCTGAACTTATCCTTGCAAGATGCCTTTTTCAAGAGAGAAAAACACGGACTTGAACATCAGTTTAGTTGATCTTAGTATACAAGCAACAAAATGTTTAAGGATATAGTACTGGTTTAACCTGTAGTTCTCACAAACACTTATTAATATGTACTGTGTTTACTAACATGCTTATCCCACTGGCTTCAGTGGATGTTTTATAGAAGTAGGCTCTACATCAGTAAAATGATCAAGCCTCAAGTTTGCATTTGGTATAGATTCCAAGCTCACTCACTTTTTCATCTAATTTTATTTAGGAAAACCTGATATCACGAAAATGCAGGTGAATAACACCTTTCAGGTCACAGTAAGCTTATAAATGTTCTTCTACTTTACTGCTTCTGCCAGTAGAAAAACTCCAAGTCACTAGAGACCAAGTGGTTTCAAGAGCTTTGATTCTATTGCAGGAAAAGATCAGACCAGAAATGAGTCCAGGCTGCTCAGGGAGAGAGGATAGGTGGAGCCTCTCTGCATAGTCAAGCTGCAAGCTGAGGAGAAAGGTGTTTTGGGAATGTAGTCATAGAATACTTGATTGATGAAAATAAAAATATTAAATAAGAAGAGTACACAGGCACACATTTTGTTGACAGATTCTTCATCTGTAATCCTGACATTCTGAAATAAAGAAATACAGGTTAACCTATGTGTTTTTAGACTATACATCAAAGCTGTAATAAAATTTGCATTCAAGTTCCATTTTTGCTATTGGTTTCAATGTATTTCTGCCTCCTTTAATCTCTCAGTTTTACTAATTCTCAAGAAATGTAAAGCTCTTATACATTATAATTTATGTTTTATGGCCTTGAACCTACCAAGAGGTGTTAGAGTAAACTTGTGGAGTCCTCCCCATGTAGGACAGGGTATACATTCAGTAAGGGTGATTCTGAGTCTTTTTATTAGTATGTTCTTTGACAAAGTGTAAAGAAATTGAAAAACTCTTGAAATTTGGGAAATTTCTTGGGAAATTTGACTTTTAAATAACTACACTCTAAGATGTGATCTCCAGTAATTCAGAGAACTTAAAGATTTTAACATTAATAAGAAATATTTTACTTTCCAGGAAGTGTATTTAGGAGTTTATCTCACAGGCATTTTTCCAAGCTTATTTACATTCAGAACTGTTTCTCTAAAGTCTGTTAAACCTCCTTCTTTGAGGAATATTCTTTAAGGGTAATTCTATCTATGACAAGTCGGTTCTTAATTGGTACCTCTACTTAATAAAATCTGAATGGAAAATATTATTAGATCTTCTTAGAGGAGGGAGTCTTTGGGTAGAAGGTCCATTCTATAAAGAAAACATAAAATTACTTTTACCCTGAAAAACAAGTGAAGGTAAATATTTTACAGGTGTTTTTGTGAAGTTTTCAGACATACCTTTGTTTTTAGTGTTGCTGTTCTGATCAGGTGGTTCTATTCACAAAACTTTGCTAAGTTTTATGTTTACAGGTAGTTTGTGAAAAGAAGACATGTCCAGAGAAATTTTTAATAAGATGTCTGACTAGAAGAGTTTGTGTTATTTTCACTTCATATTGTCAGAAATCTCAGTTGTAGTGGTGAAATGAAAAATTATTTAATGTGGGAGAATGAGAGCTGTATTTCCAGTAGTTACAGGTTCTGTTAAGTACCAAAAGGGATTTAAGATTTTCTCTGTTAATTTCCTATATTAGACTGATAATCTTATTTTTTTCCCTGATGAAGACTGAGTTTTGATAAGAAGGATGGATTATAATCCTTATTTTCATCAGAACACATTCTAATATATGACTAAAAAATATAATCGCCATCTTCTGTACTTGTTTAGAAGCCTTATTCCTAGAAATCTTGTTTAATTTAACAAAATCTAGAGTGTAGGTATGCCCAAAGCAGCTTTAAATTAACTGGAGTACCAGTATCAAGTTTACACTGCAGCACAGACTTCAGAACCAGCCTGAGAAGCAGAGCAAATTAGCTCAGATTCAACCATGTGCTGCTGATACTAGACCTGTACTCTCAGTGGGTTAAAGCTAGGTTGGGTGTATCCAGTCTACGCCTCAGTCCCTGCAGTGAGGGATATCTGAAGTGTCAGTCCTCTGCAAGTAGTACTGCTGGCAAATTAGGGGAAACTGGCCAATTCACAAAAGGTAGGCTAATGTCCAAGTAAACTAAAGTTTCCCTAGACATCACATAGATGGGAACCTTTCACTTGCTTTCTTTTCTTTTTGGTTGCTTTTAGTATTCACAGGAGTCTTTTTATCTACGTAACTCATGCAGAGATGCAACAAAAATAGTGTGTTTTTTCATGTGCTTGTGTCAAGTGTTGCATTTATGTCTATAGCTGTTTCATTGGCAGTTTTAATTGGCTTTTTTGCTTTATATCCCATAGTACTTCAGTCTTGATATTTAGAACGTGTCAAGTTCCATCAGAAACAAAGTAGTTCTCTGGATGGTTCCTCTTTTTAAATTTTTTTTTGTCCCAAAGATGGCATCTGAGTTTTATCTAAACTAGACAGTTTCTTGGCCCTCATTTTTCCCTAAACCCAGCAATGACAAAGAGCAATGGCTGCATAAATTGGATGTAAGAAGAACACTTAGGGTTTATCACAGAAGAATCAAAGATTTCATATCTTCTGACAGATTGTTTGTACTCTTAGGGGGTCTTAAGAGGGGTCAAATGGCTTCTAAGAGTTGCTTAGCTAGATGGTTAAGGGATTGTATTAGGGAGGCGTATGTAGTTAAGGGTAAAGAGACTCCCAGGGTTTGTAAAGCTCATTACACTAGGACTATAGCTGCTTCTTGGGCGGAGAGGTCGAAGGCTTCTACATTGGAAATTTGCAAGGTGGCCACCTGGGCTTCTCTTCATACTTTTTCATTGCATTATCGCTTGGATGTAGTCTCTTCTGCAGATTCTGCTTTTGGTAGGAGGTTGCTTGTGAACCAAAAAAAGAACAGTGAAGAAAAGAAAGACATGTAGTTCAGAGTTCTAGCTGGCAACAAGACAAGTTTCTTTGCAGTGTGCACAATGGAATCCTATGAAGACCAATTTAGGCGGTTGAAAATAGATATTAGAGGGAAGTACTGCCTACCAGTGTTCTCTGATGGTAACCCCATGGCAGACAATAGCACCAAAGGAAGCAGTGAACCAGAGTGAACTCTGTAGGGAGATGGATGTAGAGAGTTTTTTTAGGTGATACGGATAGGTCTCTGAGTTCAGTTTGAGAGTTCTGTATCTGGCATCTTCTGGAATATATTCAGAATCCTCACTTTCACAAATTGTTTTTCATAGATTGGAAAAAAATTCTTTGAATTGCATTTTCTACTCTTCTTTTCACTGCTCTCCATCCAGTTCTTCCTGATTTTATTTTTTTGACTTGACTTTACTAAAGCTATCTTAGCTTGTATCCCTCAGTGAGCAGTATGTACGTGCCAAGTTTTGAGCTTGATTTCAAATTGCGTTATCTAAGCACAATTTTAAAGAAATGTAGTATAAATACACATTTTATCTACCGCCAGTGTATTGTTCATGTTATGCCTTAAATCATATAAAAGGAGAAAATAATGAAAAGTTCTTGGACAAATGTGGTTTTGTTCCATCCCTGAACTTTATCCTTGGCATCTGGACAAGACTGCTACTCTGCCTTTCAGAGGAAAGGTATCTGTATTTTTCTAACATTTGTTCTCAGTGTTGCATAATTTTGTTCCACTACAAGCGTAAGATTTCATAAAATTAAAAACCACTTTCTGTTCTTTCTTGACTAGACATTTAACCCTTTCTTCTGCAGGTATCTTGTCATGCCTACTGTTATGAGATAGTCTACTTCTCTGTTACATTCAGTTGAATTCCTGAGCTGTTCTGACATACCTAGTACTTGCAGCATCAGAGAGGTTGTTATCTTTGAAGTAATCTGGAATGTGTTCAGCTGCATTCAAGAGTTAAGAAGGAGATTCTGGTTTAGAATCCTGCCAAACTGCATTCTCTTCCCATCTTTAAGGTAGATTTGTCTTTCCTCTGGGTTTTCAGAAGTCTCTTGTTGAGACTTTTAAAAAATCTAAAGTACTAATGTACTTTCATCTGTCTCTTTTATTTTTTCCATTCCAGTGAGAAAGGTGAACTTCGGACAGATCAGATAAAAAGTACCAAGAAAGGCTTTTTCCAAAGGAGCTCTTTGAAAATACTGTAGGCAAAGTTGTCAAGCCCTTAGATTCACAAGCTTTGCCTCATAGGACTGGAAGACTTGCAAGGGTCTTTCCTTCACACCATAAGAAGAAATCCTTAATTCTACATTAATTTCTGGAAAGTGTAATAAAAGGAGTGTGAAATTAAATTTACGAGGTGCATCCTCTTAATAGACTTTTATTTCCAAGTTGCAATATTGCAAAAGTTGAAAGGATTGAAGAAAGTTGTGATTTTTTGCTTTAGTCTCAAAGCAAGATGTTCAAGTAGCTTCTTTAAGAAATACATAGCTGATCAATCCATAGTGAAGATGGAATTTACACTAGGATACATTTTCTGTATTTGTGTTATGGCAGTTTGCTCAGTATAGTACAACAAAGAAAAAGTCCATTATTGGAGATAGAAAGTAGAATGGGTTTTTGATCTATAGCTAGTCAATTTTTTTTCTTCTGTTTATTTATATTTCTGGGGGAGTGGTATTTCCCACTTCTGCAAGATATATTATTTCCAGTACAGTTTCAATAAAATTCTGTCTGAGCTGGCTAAAGTAAGCCACTTCAATGGCACTGATACTTAGCTTATGCACAGGCAGTGAGGAGTCATACAAAAGCTTTCCTTGATATTTTGCTATTCTATGCTGCATGCAAGATGGCATCACAATGACTCTTCTTATGACCCTAAATGCTGTAAATGTAGGAAAGCTGTGCAATTCTGTAGAAAAAATAATTTAACAGAGCTTCTTATAAGAAATAAAAAAAAAATCATATTAACAGTGTAAGAGGTGTCACTGTCACTCTTCTGTCTTTGTAATCATTATTACAAAAACAGCAAAATAATGACCTGGACAAAGAATTAGATACATTGTAGGCAAAGGGGACCTTTGCAAACAGATTTGTTTTGAAGAGAAGAATAATCCCAGACAAATTTTAATACATATAAGGAAAGTTGGCTGAAGAGTTTTTGATTTCAAGATTTCAATATAATCTTGTTATTTACAAGCTGCCTGGCTGGTAAGCTCCAGGCAGTACACAAAGTGTGAGCAGTCTATCAAGTTTGTAAAACATATATTTCAAGAAAGATATAGCAAGATGTTGTAGTTAATCCAATCTTCCATAATAATCAAGGGAGGTGAAGGTGTAGAATATGATCTGGAAAGGGAGCAAATCTGAAAGAATGAGAAGTTTTCCTTCAGCCCTGATCTTCTTCCACAACATTCAGCTTTTCTGCTCTCTTTCTGCAAATTCTCTCCTCTAAGCAGCTATATAAGAAGGATCACATACACTTCTGTCTGTCTGTGCAAATGGAGTTTGATGTCTGGAATCTGGTAGAAGAGAGGAGTCAAAGAATTTGTGTACAAAACTGGCTGACTAGATAGGGGTGCTTCCCCCATCCCATTGCCTGCCTCCCTGTCTGCAGTGGCAGACTAATTTGGGCTGAGTAGCAGCTGTACC
>VZRE01005441.1:0-38485 GCA_013396775.1 Cephalopterus ornatus | reverse complement strand
ACCCCATATAGTGGGGGGGAGGGTGGGAAGCAAAATGGAGTGACAAGAGACAAATGCTATCAGCAAGTATAAAGGAGGCAGGGAAGTGCAATGGTAGAAGATGGATCTGTACTGCAGGAATAGGGGCAGGTGCTCCTAAGTGTGTGAATGGCAAAAGGAGCATTTTACCCAGCAGGACATAGGTGGGGAGGTGACTGAGCTTCTGCAGCTCCAAACAGCCATTATCAGTCTCTACTTGTGCAGCACTAGGACTATACCATATGCCACATTGTGACCCAGCAGGGCACAGACTGGGGAGGCAGAGAGGAAACCCTACACGCTCAGTGCTGTGGGGATGGCTGCCAGGGAGCTGATGGAAGTAGTGCGAGGAATGAGGCTGTAATATCACCGGGATTGGGGAAGGAGAAGTCAAGTCTCCACATGGATTAGGGGACAGAGAGCAATGCAGGAGACTACTGACCCTAACCAGCTTATCCAGATAGAAGTGAGAGAGCTGGGAGGCAACATCTGCCTGTACCTCCATTTGCTCCTAACCCGCGGCTGCTCCTCCTGCCAGGCAACTATCCACACTGACCCATTCTAATTCCTGTCCAGCATCATCTCCAGTCCATGTCACACTCTACTCATAGCAAATCCTCCAGATAAATTCACCATATCCCCTTGACCACCACTGCAGGAACGCTTGCTCATTAGGTGATTAGTGGCTTACTGCTTGCCTTTCCTGCTAGCGGCTTGGGAGGTGGATGGGCAGCAGGACCATAAAACACACAGCAATGGGACACTGAACTCATTGATTATCATGCAAATAGTCTTCTGTTTAAAACTAACAGTGTATGGTGGATTTTAGCTGAATACCATCTTAATTTCGTGGCACAATACTGATCTAAGGAGACATAATTTTTTTTAGCAAGGAGAAGGGGAATGTCTTTCACTGTAGCAATTTATAACAATGGAATAATACAAACTAGCTTTCAAACAGACTAGATTGGTATCTGTTGGTTAAAAAAAAATAATTCAACCCTCTCCACAAACCTTTTTTTCTCCACCACACACATCAGAAAACTCTCCTTGCTACAGATTAAAAAAACGCCAGCATTCCAGGCTTGAAAATCATACTATCTTTTTGCAGCACATCCTATAGTACTACTCATTATTATCTTATAATACTTAACAGTAGTAACAGCAATGTGGGACTTACACAAGCCAAGCAGCACCCAAACCAGAAACCCTTTCCCTCTTAATACTGCTCAGTGTATTTAAATAAATGTGTGCTGTTCCTGGCTTCAAGTGTTTACCAGTTAAACAGAGAAGCTAGACAAAGGCCTTCACTGGTACATGCACAGCAGGCACACACAGGGATTATTACTTCGTTAATCATTCCATAAATCCATAATATTAAAGAGTGAGTTACAATTTCCAAAAACTGCACTCATCCACCCTGCTGACCCTTGGCACTGATGTGCTGAAACCAAGCAAACTGCCCAGTATTGTGTCCTGACACCAAGGTGTAGGAAATAACGTAAGGCTAGTGGTGGAGACAAGGGTCTGTGAGAGAGAGGGGAGTAAATTACATGCAAAAATATTTGTTCTTCACAATGAACACAAAATATCCTATTATCCTGTCTTTGGTTTTCTATACTTTGTGTTTTAGAAAGTTCTAGATCAGCCATTGTCAAGAGCATGTACACTAAGCTCGGGCAAATTTATTTAGACCTTAAAAATCCAATGCACCAGAAAGCATGCACTTACATGCATCTAACATGCACTTTGTAAAACAACACATCAGCTGACATCACAAATTGTGTAACACATGCATTCTTCATAGGACAGTCAGAGGAGAATTAATATCACAAACAGCATAATTTCATTGTTCTGAATCCTGTGGTCATTCTGTGTCTCTCTTTGTATATCCCCTTTTCTGACCAAAAGACAGCTACTTTGTCTTGAAATGACACACTTTTAAAACACTGCAGCTTATTTCACATAGATTGGCTTTTAACTTTGATTCTTTCCCAGGATTTTAGCTACAAAAGGTGTCACAACCCCATATGTCATTTGGTCTTTTCTTCCAGACCTTCTACACTGCTGTTGTGTCAGCCTGCAGTTTCTCTCTTGCTCTATATGCAGGCTCTTAGTTGGACATTCTGCCTTCCTGAAGCTGACTGGCAGCTTCCTTTCACCAGTAGCACAGTAATTTTCCAAAATAAAATATGAAATGTATCTGAAATGGGACTGGCATTTATAGAACTACAAGATAGTAATGGAGTAAGTCTATCATATTTGAAGGTGGAGGATCAGGCATTTGGCTGTTCACAATCCCTTTATGCCACATGGTGCTGGTGCCCCAGCCACAGCCAAGCCCCACAGCATGGTAGGCTCACAGAGTGGGGTGGCGGGGGAGAGGGGTGGGGTGTGATGACACACACAAGCACTCAGTACCTAACTATTGCCTTCTGCAAAATGCCGACTTTCCGAACCGCTCTTCTTCTGTTCAGGGACGTGTCTTCTAAAAGAAATGGCCTGTGAGCTTTGTGCCTATGTTCTTTCCTTCCTTGACAAAGTAAGCTGGAGGAAGATGAAATGGTAGATGTTGTGTCACCTGGAACCAAGTGATCCAGCATAAATGACATCCAAGCCCTCCTGGCATTTTCTGCTCTCTATCATGTGAAGCATCAGAAGACTATACATCTGCCTTCATCCTCACCCACCATGCAAAGCCATATGGGTCACGTTAAAGACACAAAAGGAAATTGTGTCACCCTACAGAAATGGAATTAGTGAAATTAGGAATCAGTCTACTTTATGTCTGATGCATAATACAGGCACTCATTAATTCCTCCTGGCCCAGGCTCCCTTGCCAGCAGGGCGGCAGCCTGGTCCACCTGCCTCTCCTTGCTCTGACAGCTAGGATTTGGGGGGAAAGTGTGAATCCTTGTGGCTTCATGCCACCATCCCTTAACAGAAATGGAGCCTGTGTTCTGCAAGATCAGGCATGGGGGAAACTGTACTCATTCATTCATCCATCCATCCATTCACTTAGAGTTTTGCTTCCTCTTCTCATACAGAAGGATAATTGCTCTGGGGAAAGCAGATTCAGCCTAGCACAAGCAAAGGCATAGGGGAGATGTTTCGGTTTTACCTAGATGATAAAGGGCAAAGGCAATCGGAGACCCACATGATGAAGGTGTGCATCCATGTCCTCATCTTCCTGCCATACCACCCTCCGGGTAAGCAACTGCTGTGCTCAGGAGATAGAGATTTTCCTTTTGTGGTTGGATTTGCCGGCTCCTAACAGGAAGATACAACAGTACTTACAAGGCAAAAAAAGTACAAAATGTGTAATGCATCAAAGCAGGTGACCACCCCTTTGATTCACTGTCTCAGTACCTCTGATGGTTTCTTTCCCAATGCCAGCAGCATCCTCTCAGTACCATATCCAGACAGTAACCGTGCATAGCTGTACACGACATGCAGCTGTGGGAGGACCTGTGTTGGTGCTTATGGCTAGCACCTCCCGTGTACCTCCAGAGACTGGCCAAGAGGAACAACACAAGCAATCAACCTCTGTTCTGTCTTCTTGCTTCCCACCCAGCCCAAACTACACCTCTCTTCGAGTAAGACCTGAGCTTGTTAATAACATGTTTTTGCTGAGTTTATCAATTGTGAGAGGTATCTACAGGTCTGATGTGATAAGGAAATATTATTAACTGGCCCTGTGGTAAAGTTACTTCTTTTTTTCATATACTAGTCACTGATGATGGCTCTTCAGAGGCAATGACTCTTAGTCTCTCCTGATGTCCCAGGCACAAAGGACAAATCTTCTGAGCCAAATGAACAGTTTCTTCAGCAACAGACTCCCCAGTGGAATAAAAAATCAAGTTAACATTTTTATTCACAAAGTTTATGAAATCTGTAATTTAAAATACCAGTTAGAAAAAAGAAAATAATTAGGTTCTCTTTAGTTGAGGAGCAATGGAAGGGGAATCTGTGGCAAAAGCAGAATTAACATCAGCTTTCTAATTTTCCAAAGCCCCCAACCAGAGCTCCAGCTTTGACAGACTAACCTATTCCAGAGTAAGAGCAGATTGTGTTTCCATGGCAGCCAAATTTTGAAGTCCAGAGTGCTGATTGCACGACAGGGAGAGAAGGTCACACGTGGGAATTAAGCTGTAAATCCCAACACAGATCTCATGCAGGTTAATCTGACACAACGTCTGATCACAACACGAATAGTGTGGCTGTTTTACAATAATATTTAAAGATCACTCAGAAATATGTATGACAATGTTTAAAATATTATTTCTATCAATCTGTTAAGAATAATGTCTTATTTGATTAGGATAAAGACTTTATACTAACTTTCCAAACTCTGTTTAAACTATCTCTGTTTTTTCTGCACAGCTTACATAGTCATCCTATATCCAGAAGATATGACAGTACAGATAAGTCACAGTCACTTAATCTATCTTTCCTTTGATCAACTCTCTAGTGTGATTTAGGAGTCAGTTTTACTTTCTCCTGTTAACAAGGTTGTGCAGTGGCTGGACAAATTATATGTTCTGTAGCTCTGACCCTGTCCTGGTTTCACCTAGGATACAGTTAATTTTCTTCTTAAATGCTAGTATAGTGCTGTATTTTGTGTTTAGTAAAATAATGTTGGTGACTCGGTGGTACTTTAGTTGTTGCTCAGTAATGCTGATCCTAAGTCAAGGACTTTTCAGTGTCAGCGAGCAGGAGTATAAGAGGCTGGGGGGATCATGGCCAGGAGAGCTGACCCAAACTGGCCAAAAGGATTTTCCATACCGCAGACCAACATGCCCAGTATATAAACTGGGGGACAGCTGGGCATCAGTCAGCAAGTGGTGAGCAGTTGTATTGTGCATCACTTACCTTTCTTGGGTTTTATTCCTCTCTCTCTCTCTCTCTCTCTTTCTCTCTCATTCTCTCTCCCTCTCCCTCTCTTCCTCCTTTTCATTGCAATTACTGTTGTCGTTGTTATTATTATATGTTACTTTATTTCAGTTATTAAACTGTTCTTATCTCAACCCACCAATTTACCTTTTTCTGATTCTCATTCCACCCTAGCGGGATCAGAGCAGGGTCTGAGTGAGCAAGGGCTCAAGACGGAGTTCCCATCTGGGGTTAAACCTCAACAGACCCTCAACTACTGTGAACAGCTGAGCTCACTGCAGCTGTACTTCTTTTTGAATTAATAGAGATCAGAAACATGAGATTGTGTCTGCGCTAGATATACATATCTAGCGCATTTTACCAGTATGTCAGATTGACCCAGCACCAAAAAAATTAACTCTTTTGACTCCTAGAGTTAACAGGTTAATAGTCCACTTGAAGCCAAAGGAGATGTAGGCATGTGGAGCACGGGATGACCAGTCTGCAAGCAAGTTACAAGCAAAGAAGGAATCATCACATTAATTTCTCTAGAAAGAAACATCTCAGGAGCGTTCAGGAACAGGTTCTGCAAGGCATTGGTTTAAATATTAACTCACACTGTAGTTGCCAAACAAAATAAACTTATCCTGGGTTCCAAGCAATATTCCATTTTTCCTTTTTGCAGAAATAATCAACACAAAATATTGTTGCCTGAAGTTCACTCTCCTGAGAAGAGAATTACCTTGGACAGCATAGGGAGGTGGAAAGCCTCAGTCATCTGACTGGTGCAAGGATAACATTGAAATTGAAAACACTTGGGTCCTGATTTCTTCCTCTGTCGTAAAAGTGTAGTTAGCAATATTATGAGCTAGTTCAGTTATTACTTCATTGTTTCTCATGTCATGTCACATTAATTTTAGTATAATTTCTTATAAGAGGTGGAAACTTTCCAGAAGTTTTCTTAAGTCCTTTCAGTGTCTGTGTCTGAAAGTTTTTGGAAGAAGTTATGGTGATAATCAAGTTCCAGATGACTAACAAAACCCACAGTGCTGTTTAGATACACTTTGTTCCACCCCAAGTTACATAGTCATTAAAACTCAGTGAGATTAGTGTCATTATTTTTACTGTTTATCATTTTTGTACTTGCTCTCTGCTTACTCATGGACATCCTCCTTCTCTCCAGCTGATGCAGCAGAAGAGATCGACTTGACTGTGGTTTACCAAGCAGCAGCCAATGGTGATGTGAACACACTGACTGCAGTGATTCGGGAAGATCCTTCTATCCTGGAGTGTTGTGACAGAGAGGGTAAATGAAGGCCTGGTTTGTTCTCAGGAGATTTGTTGCTTCAGCTTGCAATTAAATTTTCCAATTTTTTATCCTGATTTTTGTGTGCAGCAGATTATATTTAGTAGCAGAATAAATTTGAGTTATTCCACTGGAAATGCACAGTTTGGATATTTCTTTCTCCCTGTAATTGTAATTGCAATTTTTATATGGATACAAATAAGCTGTTTTGCTATTACTAAACCATTAGTTTATCTTATTTAAGAAGGATCTGAGAAATAGTTGTCATTTCAGTGAAGGAAAAAGAATATTTTTATCAAAGCCAAATGCCATACATTCTACACATTTCTGAAGTAGAAGATTACAGTCTTTTGCACTTAAAAAGTATGTGTACAGTCACAGCTTGAATGATTTTGTCAAGTAATTGTTTGCCAAAGGGCTGGTTGTATAGTGTGCAATCATCTAAATAACTTGTTTTATCTGTGAGACTATGCTTATTTTGTGTTCAGGTTACTATTTAATGCTTAGTTGTTCTACAGTGGCTGAGGTTTATATGCATCTATTTCCCAAGTGAATTAGAGCCACAGATCCCTGGAAGCTGTTCTCAAGGAAGACTTTGTTTATCAAAAGTATTTTTTTAGTTGCAGTTTCTTATATATGAACAATGTCTATTCTAATCTCAAACAGCTTATACTAAACTATCAATTTTTTTTACAGTTTAAAGCAAACATTCTAACTGTTATCTTTAAAACATTTACTGGTCACTAGGGAAAAGCTTAATCAAGATAGAAGATCCCAGTCTGGATCTTTAATGGGAGAGGGACTAGTTACAAAGGGCAGGTGGAGTGGGTGGAGATGGGTGATCAGTAAATAAAAGTATTTTATCTCTAGACTTAACTTGTTTGCTGCGCTGTACGCTGTACGTACGAATGTAACTGAAGACGAGTTGTGCAATGCAAAACACACAGCTCCTGCACATCTGCCAGAGTCTGTGTGACCTCAGGTTGACTAGCACATTTCCTCAGCAGTCTCATCGAATCCAGTAAAAATAATTATTCTTCAATTGTGTCTGAAGTTTCTAATAGCCTTATAGTTTCTAATTCCTATGTTTACTTGTTCATTCCCAGCTTAGTAATTTTAAATTGATTTGTCAGATTTTGCAGGAAAATCTCTTGCTGTTTTTCAGCAGTTAACAGACTGGAAGGAAGAGGAAGCAATTAAATGACATCATAATACGTTGTGATGAAAGTCGAGTATTAGATTTGAATGTGGATTTCTGGTTTTTTACAGCACAGAAATTGTTTGCAGAATATTTTAAAAGTTCTTAAGAAAACAGAAAAGAAAATATCCTGGAGCAAATCCAGTCTTCAAATTAAGTTGTTATGTACATAAAGCACCAACTCACATACATACACCTTTGCAAGGGACAGGGCTTGATTTCATAATTGAATACAGAGAAGATGATTTGTGTTTTGAATACGCAGAGAAAGAACAAAGATGGCATCTGAGAAGATTAGCCAAGCACCATATCTGGCTACTAGTCATTCTGAAGACTATCAGCCTTCAAAATGGTGTATAAAACCAAAACTCTTTTTGGGAACTTGTCAACAGAAAAGTGCTTTTTCTTCCAGAAACAGAGTTAATGAGGCAAAGCTTTTGCTAAGAAGTCACACTCTTTTTAAACTTGGTGGTCACTAAGTGGCATAGCAGTTATTTCCTGCTTACAAAAAGCTGAGTACAACTGTTGGACAGTTGCCACAGGAAGGATTTGTTAATTTGCCAGTGCTAACATTAGCAAATAAACTGTATCTTTTGGCTTTGACAAAATAAAAATTGTAAAAAAATTTGGCTTTCTTCCCCAGGTTGCACCCCTTTGATGTATGCTGTGTCAGGACGCCAGGTTGATACAGTGAAGCTTCTGTTGAAGATGGGAGCCAATATTAATACTCAAGATGCCTGTGGACGTACCAGTTTATCTCTGGCAACTTACCTGGTACCAAGACTTGGGGGAGAAGGATGGAGTGAAGGGAGTAAATTTGCAGACCAAAAAGGATTTCTATTTGTACTACAGAAGGAAAGAAAGTGCAGAACATTTGGTTCTAGTCGACAGTAGAATTGGTTTTGAAACTTTACTATGATGCAAAGCTGAAGCAATGAGTATTAGAAGAGGATCAAGACTCCTGTCGGAGTGTTCTTTCTCTTTCAGGCTGTAAAATCAGTGCATGGTATGAGGATCTCAGTAGGATTCAGGGTCCTCTGTGTGGTTTCAAGAAAATCATTTTTTTTCTGTGCACTGGAAAGTCCCCTCATGTTCTTAATATACAGATTAACTTCTTCCCCTCTCACAGTCAGCAGCAGATATTTATGCTCCAGTGAAGGTGTTCCTGTCTCAAATTCAGGTGGTGTTCCTGCACACCACATGAGCCAGAGTATTGCTTCTTTTCACTGTAGTGCTGGACTTTGCATGGCCAGGTTGAGAACTGAAGTTCAAGGTGCTGCAAGTGCCAAATATTCAGATCATGAGCAATCTAATCCCCTGATCAACCTACATGCAAAGTGACAGTAGGGGCAGACACCTCACTGAGACATTTGGGAAGGGAGAGGTGGCGCACCTGTCTGAAGCAACAAGGATGGTCCTCTTCTCCTTAGTCTTTTACTCCTTGCAGGAGGTAATTCAGGTTTAAGAGAGAATGGGGACCAAGTTATCTAAGCAGAGTGGGCTTCCATTATTATTTGGAGAGAAAAAAGGAATTTTCACCCATGCTGCATAGTATAAGTTATGGCTGGATGACTGCCAACCCATTTAAACAGATACTATGGCAGCCTAATTAAATGAGATTCCTTGCATCTAGTTTCTTCCTGAAAATTAAGGATAAAAACAATGCTTCTGCTTAGCTTTGCAATGCTCAGCCTGAAAATAAGCACAGAAAATAGCAAAACAGGCAGTCTCATCCAGTGCAAGGAGCATGCCCCACTTACTTGAGAACAAACATTTCCTCTGCAAGATATTTCCCAAAAATTCCATAATTAGTGTCATGCTCCTTTTTTCCTTCCTCCTTTCCCAAAGGAGAAAAAACATTCTTTGGAAAAAAAGAAATTACTGGAAAAGATTTAAACCACCCAGGCTTAGAAGTTTCCATTTCTGTTTCTGTGATGGATATAAGCAGAGGTCTAGGGAGCATTTGGCTGTGGTGTCTGTCTAGACTGACATGTCAGTCCAGAACTGAATTCAGCAGAGCTGCACAGTCACAATCGCATGCAGGGTTTGGTGGTCTTGTGTTTCCACTAAGAGCTCCAACAGGCATGTTCTGATTGCAGCATTCCACACCTTTTCCCTAAAAATGCTGGTAATGCCAATCCAATGTAGCTCATATAGGAGGGAATGGTCTTTACCGACTGCCTGCGGGGATTTTAGCAAAATACTTAAACTGATGCTTGATTTCCCTGGGACTTACATATATGCTGAAAGATTTATGCAGTTACAACTTACAACCAGACTATTTACTTGCTTGTATGCTGGGGTGATCAATAGAAGGTTTTAGTCCAAGAACTGATTCATCCCATCTGTTTTGTTTCTAGTTTCAGTCTAACATTGTCACTAATACAAACTTCTGCAACAACATTTATAAGACCAGACTCTGAGCTTTTTACTAGTGATTTGCCATCCCTGCTAAAATCTCACAAAAGAAATGAGATTAAATGTTCATGTTCTTGGTTTAATCTAGCATAATTGTATTCCCATGCAAGAACACTTGTAGCATTTACTAATGATACAGGAATTAGCAGTGTTTTAATCACTGTTTAGGCAGTCAGTACTTGCCATAGCTGCAGAAAAAAACAAAGTACAGTGTAAATGAAACACCTCACCTTACCAAAGAAATGAATGACTAAGCTAGTTTGAGACCTGGGTTCTAAAGGGAACCACTCTCAGTGCTGAGAAACCTCAACTGGGGGGAAAAAAGGCCGGTTCCTCTGCTGGCAGAAATGGCTGCAGTCACACATGAATGCCAGCACCAACAAAAAGAGATCTGGCCTGATGCATTTCACTTTCTTCTTTGACGTGCTCTTCTTTTTTAGGGCTGGCTGGAAGGCTGTGTCAGCTTGCTCAGGAATGGTGCTAAGCAGAACATACCTGACAAAAATGGGAGGTTGCCACTGCATGCTGCAACTGCAGAGCCTGACGTGAGGTATGTCGCAGGCTCCCACAGCTTTTGCTGGTTGAGTCTCAACAGGTAGTCAGCAACCCAAGGAGAGCCCATGTCAGGAGGAATAGCTGTGACAGCTACAGTTGTGTGTGACTTGCTGCTTTGTTCAGTGGTTATCATGAAGAGGGTAGAGAGGAGGAAAAACATTAGACTACTCTTGTGTACCAGAAATTGACAGCCAGGGAAAGTGAGGAGCCTGGTTTAAGATCACAATAGCTGAAGGGGGGTAAAAATATTATAACAGAGGTTGAAACCCTGAGTTTCCCCTGCCCAACTACCTTTCTGCTACCTCCTCACATGAAATATTACAAGAAGCTGCTTCTCTGGACTTCTCCTCTGAATAGAACGGCAAACATGAGAAAAGTTTTCCACACCACAACCTCTCTGAGAGCCCCTTCTATAAAGGGGAAGTTGAGGATTAGTGGTCTGGCTCATTTTTAACTACTTTTACTGAAGGTGGAGTAAAAACTACAGAGTGTCTTTAATAGAACTCTTTAAAAGATTCTCGTTGTCTCATTCCAGCCTGTGACAATAGGAAGGTTTAACAAAGTTTGATTTGTACATCTGAATAAATTCACTCAAAAAACTCTCCTAAGTAAAGAGGGATGGGAAGACATTAGAGACAGGTAAAACATTCAGTAGATGCAAAATGTTCATGTGACTTAATCACTGAGTCTACAGTTTTGCTCCTGTCACCATATCATACCAGCACAGACCTCTGGGCATTTCTGCTGATCTGCTCTCCAACCTTTTTTACCACCTTTATTAATTTTCCACATTATCATTCCTCTTCATGCATCACTTGGAGAGAATAGTTTGAGATTTCTGCAAAAGTACAGATCACTAGCATTAAACAAAGCTGACAATGTTTGTACAACATTGCATGTGAAAGGGAACAGCAATCTGCTTTCCCAGCAGCACCTTGGGTTCCCTGAATGTTTTTCACGTTCTCCATGGGTACAGGAAGACCTTTCTTTGCTCCACACAGGAGTTTATGAGTTCATAAATTCCTTTTCCTCTGTCTTCTCATTGGTTTGCCCCGTGCCCAGAACACACACCTGGAGCACTGAGGGGGAGGCTTTTCATCCTGGTCACTGTCAGTCTCTCGAATCCTACGTTATTGCCAAAAGGGAACATGCAGTGGTCAGCTATGAAATGCTTTTTCAGCCAAGTCTGAAAGCTGGCAGTCCACTACTACAGCCTTATGTGCTGCAGGCAGCATGTGAACTACCTGGGAAGATAGACACAATTTATGTGTTGATTTGATAATTAATTTATGTGCTTCAGTACATTCCACAGAGCCTAACAGGCAAGGTGAAAAGAGAATCCGTTCCTGATCTGTGCCTTTAAGAGCAGGTATCAGAGAAATCTCAGCTGCATGGTTGGGTATCTACATATTTAAATGGCAGAACTTATGTTGCCATAATGGTCTGACAGTGTAAGTGAGCCAAAGTCTATTGTTGATAAAGGTTCTACATTCAAAAAATTAGATTTCTTTCACATACAGTGGTTTCATTGATCATATCTGGGGTTGGACCACAGAGCCCTATATCAGATTCTAAAACTAAGTGATAAATGGGTTTTACAAGCATATTATGGTTATCATCTCACTTTCTTTCTGCTTAGTAGTCCATTTTTACCAGGGTCTGTTTTAGGCACTGAATTTCTGAGATTCTGAGTGATTGTGCTAAATGACCACAAAATCTCTCTTCCCTTTTACAAACATTTACCAAACTAATCACAGCAATCCTAAAGTGTCATTCTTTTCAGAAGTCCTATAGTATGGCTCCATTCAGAAAAGGAGGTGTAACACCTCTTTTCTACAAGTATTTGTACCCATATGCAGAAGTATTTGAAGTCAAAGCAAAATCTCTACACTGGGGTCTAGCCAACAATCACCCTTTATGTATTTTCTACATTAAAAAAACTTGACTTTGGACCTTTGGCACCCAAAGAAGGTGTTAACAATGGAGAAGCTTTTCAGCTGCAGAATGGCCAAAATCATCCCTAAGCACCTGTAAATATCTTCTTTTGAATAATTTACGTATCTAGTTCTTTCTTATTGGTAGGGAAGAACAAATTTGATGTGCAGCATTCTCAACTTGATCTGATCCATGCACCTGAGCACAGTTCAATCCAGGAAATATACAGAAAGTTGTTGAAGATTGACCTGAGGAAAGGCAGCAAAGTTTTTTATTCAATCTCCTATGCATGGGAATAAATGCAGGGTTGTATACCTTAGTCTGTGTATTCTCTGTACATTTGTCAGACTTCTTTCCTTTACACTTCATGTTCTTTTAATTTCCTTGCAAAAGAGCATGCCTTTTTAATGTCCATGTTTTGAAGATTTCTAGCAAATTCACACCTCCAGATGAGCCACAGAACTGCACAATGATCCCCTAGGATATATCTGTCCTCTTGCTAGAATCATAAGAACTGTACATTCATGTTAAGATGTATGCTATTTGGTTTTGTTACAGCCTGTAACAGTATGGTGTTTTCCATTTCCATGGTCCAGCCATGTACATGATCCAAACACTTAGCATCCTACTATAAAACACAACCATCTTTGCCAAACCTATAGTGATTTCAGAACTTCTTCACAGGATACCAAAAGGAAGAGAAAAGCAAAATCTTTGAAGTGTTAAAAATATTACTGCACTTGAATAATATTTCATGTAACTACTTTATTGTAACTGTTCCCTCCACCAGAGGGGAGTGTTTGTAGTCCCACATTCAATAAAATGTGAGCCCATGCATTGCTATGTTTTATACCATAATAATGGCCCTGTTCCAGAGACATACTGTAAGGTCTTGTAAAATACTGGGGTTAGTGTGTTTAAATATACAGTAAGCATGTATACATACACACATACAACAAAAATGTGTACACTACATCACATTACTCCAAGAATTAAATAGAGTGAAAAATCCTTGCAGAAGCTGGTATTTCTGTTAGTTTGAGACATTGTAAAATAGGCTGACAGTAAATTGCTAAGCTGCCAAAAACTGCACACGTGTATAGTATTATACACCCTGATTCTAACCTGGCAGTCAGCACAAGAATTATTCCTAGTGGATCTGCTTTTAATTCCCAGCACTAAACTTTCATTGTTACAGTAAGCTACGAAGTCCTGTTTGTTTTTCTCACATGACAAAGCTCAGACCAAAGATTCTGACCTGTGCCCATCACTGATACTGATTTTTCACAAAATTGCACATTTTGTTTTTTAAAAAACTGACAGTTTTTCAAGTTTAGTCAGGAGTACAGCACACTGATTATGTTGTTGCTTCCACAGGCTTCTCAGCGTGCTTCTGCAGCAATCAAATCTTAGTGAAATTAATCATCAGGACAATGAGGTGAGTGAGCTTGTTCTACAAGTCACAGTCCCAGGCTTGGGGGCTTAGAAGTCATTCTGTCCAGAAAGAGTCCACTGTACAATCACTTTCATGATGAGACTATGCACCAGTCAAAAATTTCTATAATGTTTTTGCTGAACTCTGCAAAGTAGTCTCTTTTTTCCTACTATACACCATGCACCTGTAGGCTAATAAACCATCTCTATATACAGGCAACTATGAATTACCTTGAACCAGTCTCTTAAAATACTTACCAAGACAATAATTGCCTTTGATTCTTCTGAAATTAGACACTGGACTGAATCTCCAGCTTTAACTATCCTAAGTGTTCAAGGCCAGGTTGGATGGGGCTCTGAGCAACCTGGTCTAGTGAAAAATGTCTCTGCTTATGGCAGGGAGGTTGGAATGACATACTCTCCAAACCGTTCTGTGATTCTATGATTCCTTGATCCCATCATTCAACTAGTGTTACCAGGAAAAGTATGAAAGAGCTAGTATTACACAGAACAGCTATGGAACTACAAAATTTATGCTCTTGTGTGATCCATACAGAATTGTGTCCTGTGGGTATATATATAGGGTACATAGGAGACTGTTAACTTCCCACATATATTTTTCTCCAAAGAGAGAAGCCAAGACATGAGAGATTCTGAGTGTGTTTCATATGTTTTGCTTCATTCTAACAATTGCTCAAGGACATGTCTCTTCTCCACAGTGCCAGAATGGCCAGGGGGCTGTTAGTATTTCCTCTTCCTTATCCATTGTAAGGTTTGCACACCCTCCTCACAACATCCTAAACCAGACATATGCTTTGTCTTGGTGTAGAATTACGTTGCTAATGAATTGCTGTAATGCATTGCTGCATGCAATTTGGAACTTTTAGTCCATCTCACTGTTACTTGGCACTAACAATATATTTGTTCAAGAGTCAGTAGTAAGTCCTGAATACTCATGTTTTCTGAAAAATGTGGATCCTCACAAATGATTGCAGCTAATAGAGTTGTTCTCTTGGCATAAGTAAAACATTTCATTTTTCCCATCTGACACTTGGAAAAAACACCCTGATGAATGCACGAACAGATAAACAGTAAGAAATACACCTGGAGGTTTCACAGTTTCCACAACTGTGGCTTTCAGTGGGTTTACTTACTAAGCCCGTGAGACGACTGTGTAAAGAAACATTCCCTGAAAAAGCCTTGAATCTGGACACAACAAGTGTATTTCTCAAGGCATTTCTTGGTTTTTGTCCTTTTGTGTCCCCTATTGCTACTTATTTTTTGCATCCTTATTGCATCCTTATGTTTGGCTGTCTCACCTTTAAGATTATATGATTCTGGACCTTCAACTTTGACAGTGGTCTCACAAACAGTGGTCTACCTACAGATGCCACTCAAGGGTGGTAACACTATGCACAAATCAAATGGTGTGGGCTAGACAGCCATGCAGCTATTGCCTGCCGTAGAAGGCCCATGTGTGTGAGCTCCTGCTACAAACAGCTCAATGAACTTTGCTCAGTTGGGTGCTCCAAAAGGATACATAGAATGTACATAGTACTAGAAAGGATATAGAGAACAAAATAGGAAGCTCTGTCTGAATCCTTGGTACTGCCACATGGCAAGTGTCAGATACAAGAGTAGTTTGAAAAAGGATATACAAGAAAAGGAACAGAAAAAGGACTACAAAGACGATAATAGTTCTAGAGCAGCTTCCTTTCATGGGCAGGCTAACAATTAGAATAAAAAAACTGCAGCAGGACTTTCAGCCTGGAAACTATGTCAGAGGGACAATGTAAACCCATGGTAACATAAATTGCATGGAGAAGATGCAAAGAGATGTATTACTGGGGGTTTTTTTCATATAAAATTACAGGAACACCTACAGAAATAACTAGGTAGTCATTTCAAAGAAAAATAAACACTTTTTCAGAAAATGCATCATTACTCTGTGGAGGTCTGTGGAGGTCTAAATGTCATAGGAAGTCTTTAGCCTGATTACCAAATATTAGGTGGCAGTATACTGTCAAGCCTTATTTCTTACATTTTTACATCTGCTACTGACCTGTTTGAGTTCTGTCCCTGTACTAGAGAGATCTTTGAACCCTACCCACAGTTTTACACTCATGTTACTGCTGATTCTGCTGGTTACCACAGTAGAAACAAAGTTGATTTTTCAAAGATTTTTTTTGTCCATATTGAGAGAGAGAGGATGACAGAAAGCTGGCCTGGTACACTGGCCTGGTACGCTATTTCAGTGATTTTTCCTGCTCTCCAGGACCAGCAATGAGTAACCATTTCCCAGCTGGGAATCATTTAAGTGAACCCTTATATCACTCATTCATATCACCCAAATACTGAGTGTCCGTCAAGAGTATTAAGTCCCTTATGTCAAAATCTTGGACTTCTGACTTCATTGGCAGACCTCCCATTAATTCCAGTTAGAGTAGGAGTTTACCCTCCATTTTGGTTTCACAAAACCGAAACCTCCATGATGAAGCTTTGCAAACCATAAGTAAAACCAAAACTGCTCTTGTTCAACCTCTCTGTTTTGTCATCACCCAGACTTCAGCCACCTGGGGACTTACAAGATAACTGATGAATGAGAAAAATTAATGTTAAGGCATTCAAGCTTTTAGCCAGAAAATCACTGCAAACAACTCCCAATATTAATGCACTGATAAGCTGTCTGTATCAATGTGTTGTAGGTCATAATTTATGTAATTTAGTTGTTATCAATTGGCTTTCTGGGGTTCTAGTCCAAGTTTTAATTTATTTTCCACTTCTATCATTTTGGAAACCGAACAAGACCCTTGAAATGCATTTTTCCCACTAAAAGAGACTAAATAACACCTGCCTAAAATAAAATGTAACCACACCTGAAAAACACTAGCAATTTTTAATAAACACAAAAAATGAGTAAATTTATATAGAAAATCTTAATTATTATGGATATAGAGTAAAATATAGGTTTGTGTAACAATGCTCATGGTGCAAATACAGGCCATGAATTCTCTGATCTACCAAGACTGACTGGATGCAGCTAAGATGGAATGAAAATGCAGGTGAATATCTTATCATTCACTTTGTTTTCTCTCAAAACAGTAAATATGTTTATACTGAGACTTTTTTGTTGACATCACTGTGTCAGTTCTTTATCTTGCTGACTAGTGCCAGCTACAGTACTAGTTTACAATGTTTATTTTGGATCAAAGATAAGACCAAACATAAACATCACACTGTGTAATGTCAAAGCACCAGTCTAAACCAGGCTTTTCTCACAGAATCCAGGCTGAGGAACTGTCTGCCAGCCAGCGTGGTTTTGACCACACACTGTTTACAACATGATATAGTTACGTACAGAGGAAGCATTTGTATTTGTATCTATTTTCTATAATAACTCCAGAAAGCTCATTGCTTGGTTCCCCCTTATGACTCCCCTAATTGAGAAGCTGGCGCTAATTTTTTCAAATCAAGATGGAGAGGGAACGATCTGTTCAGTCTGGATGGTTTCACAACTGCCTACCTTATCTATAGAGACTTGAACAGTGCTCCTGTGAGCAACAGTAATTTCCCCCCGCCCCGGCCTTGTGGCTTGCAGGGAATGACTTCACTCCACTGGGCTGCATTCCACAACAGACCCCAGCACACCCAGACTCTGCTGCACAAGGGAGCAGACCCAACTCTGGTGGACAAGGACTTCAAAACAGCTCTTCACTGGGCGGTACAGGTGAGCCACTGGGATGTTTGTTGAGCTGAGTTGGCTATTGTGGTGTCCCAAATACTCCTGAGGAAATTTTGGCTGTGAAATGAGGAAAATGGACGCTAGGAGTGCCCATTAAGCCCCAGTATTTTGCAAATGGTTAATCAAAGATCTAGCATCTTCTTTGGAGAGCAAGGCATACTTAATGTAAGCTTTGCACTGTTGCCCTAAACAAAGTTATTATTTATCTTGTTGGGACTATGTGTATGCTTCATGTTGAACGCATGCCTAATTTTTTTTAACTAAATCAGATTTGCAGAAATCAGCAGCTTAAATAGTCTTGGCAAAAGCCTTTGGGAATAAAATAATGTGAACACAAAACACATTTGAACAACTACAGCTGTGGAATAATTAGCTGAAGGGCTGAGACCCTACTTCTCTGGAGAGTGGAGAAGACAAGGAGTCAAACGCATTTCCTACTGAGCTGTATGTTTCTATCTCCTATGCAAAAAAAATTGTCAAATACTCAGGCCATCATCAGAGAAACAAACCACAGGTTTAATCTGATATTAAACAGTGTACTATGTACTTGGTAGTAAGTGATCTAAAATGTAGCATAATTTGCTAAGTTTTGCCTAGTTTACTGCAGAAAACTTTTCAGATCAAATCCTATGTTTATTCTTGCTGACTTGACATAGCAAGTTCTAGTATCAATGTCCAAAATACCCGCACAACGGTTAAGCAGAAATACGTCTTACACAGAAATCCAGTAACATTTTCATACAGTGAATAAATATGTGTATCCTCACCTTTTGGTCTAAGTTTGCTCTTCTTAAAAAACGTGTCAAGGAAGAAATTTAAAAATTCTGAACTGCCACATGCTATATTTGTAAAGGGATGAGGACATCTAGAGCAAACAACCTGTTTTCTTCAACCACAGCCTCCCACAGATGGTTAACATATAATAGGCTCCGCTTTTGTTTTTCTGAAGTAGAAGTATATTTTGGCCTCTGCAACAGGTATTGTTTCAATACTGCTTTTGTTCTTCTTTAGTCCTAATCAATCTTAAATTGGAATTGCTATTTGCCTTAGGAGATTAAAAATATCTGTTGTGCATTTTTACCAGGCATATTCCAGTTCCAGCTACTTCCAGTGGGAAATCTCTGAAACTCATGCAAGCTCCTGCATGCTAGACAGTGGTCTGTATCACAGTCCTGGGTACAAGCTGCACCTCAAACAGAAAGACAAAAGGCAACCCCCTCAGAGTTCCCCTCCTTCCTTAAGTTTTCCCTGATTCTGTATTTTGTACATTTTATTATTTAATTCCACTATTAACTCCCATCCCCATCTTTCTCTCACAATATGTGCAGAATAACTCTTGAGAAACAGCAAAATGGAAACTGAAAGAAACCCACTTGCCCTCAGGTGGAGGCAAATCACAAATCCCTCTTCTCTCTCCCTTTAAGCTGCTCACAGAAATCAAGAGGAAATGTGCAGGATGACCCCCACTTTTTTCTTCTCGAGAGATTCTTGCCATGAAACCTTATAAATTGCTTCTTCCATCCACATACTTCTCCACATTCTAGGTCCAGAAGAGGCAGTTGAAATACCAGAGCATGAAATAGATCTGTTAATATTTCTCTTACTCAAGCTTGGCCAAGAAATAAAAACACTTTCAGCCAGCATGCTCTGCTGCCCTCTTAGGCCCTAGAGACTTTAAATACTGTGGACAGGCACAACTTTCTCTGCTGTGACGGAGAACAGAACAACAGCTCTGCTAGATGGGATCATCATTATGTCTAATAGTCTCCTCCATGGCAGCTGGAAAGGGGATTACTTTTCCTTTAAGAATTGTATAAATATCTTTAGAGAATGAGAGACTCAGAGAGCTCAAGCAGTAGCAGCTGCAGGGGTTGGTTATTTTCAGCTGAATAGGGCCCAGTGTTTAATTTCTTTTTTTTAAAAAATGCAGTAAGGGGAAGACCAGGCACTACACAGAAACTTATTTCAGAAGTTGCAGGAAAGAGGCAGTTTCTGCACACTGGGCTGAAACACAGAGCAGGGCCACATAAAAACCATTGCCCACCATTCAAAACCAAATTCTCGGGCATGTGGCACGTTTCGTATGAAATCATTGCTCCTTGCTGGCTGTTTCAAAGACCATGTGTTTGTGGCTTTGTCTTCCATCAGACATCATGGGCTGATCAGTCCCAGCCGTGTAACCAGATATACCTTGTCTACAGCAAGATCTCCTCTTTTGAAAAGTTCAAACCTGCCGCTCAAGTTCACATTTTCAGAGCAAATGTGTCACATTGGTGTCAAAACCACTGATCACGACAGTTGTCATTATTTTTACCAGAATTTTCTTTGTCTCTTTCTCAAAGACTCTGGCTCACAAAGTCATATGATTATGTAAAAATATCCTCTTTCAGTTAAAAAAGAAACAAAGATTTCTTCTAAAGTGAAAAATCCAAACCTCCAGGGATAAAAAGAAAGCAACTAAAAAGAAGCCATTAAAAATAATATTCTGCCATGTGGACCTGGTTTTTAATAGGCTGCTTTGTAGAACAAAGTTTAAAAAAATTAGGAGCCTGCATATTTGCTCTATAGCAACAATGCAATTATTTCATTCCCTACCTAAGAACAGAGTGAAATACCTGTACATTTTAAACACACTGTAAAACAAAAGCATAGGTAATTATTCATTTGTGTTTGGCTGAGCAAGCATTGCAACCTCTCTGTAATTACTTGGAAAGTGAGAGCACACTTAAGTGTCAGGTTTTCTAGGAATAAATCTCTCTGTTGCTGTGCTGGGCAGAAGACATAGCTGGCCACACATCCAGAGCAGAGGAAGGGGCCAGGATCTCTCCTGAGGGATCACTGCTCTCCTTCTCTCTGCCCAGCACCCCGTTCTTTAATGTGGGCTGCATACAGTGGAAGAATTCAGGGAGACTTCCAAAGACTTCTTGAAACTTAGTGGATATTTCTCCGTGGCAGATATGTCTGTTGTTGGATTGGCCAGAAAAGGTGCATTTGCTAGGCATGGTTCACTGTCTGGTTGGTTTCAGGCAGATTACTTTCACTGAAAAATCATACTTGTTTTCTCCTTGTTTCATGCAGTTTTCTAGAGATTTCTTGAAAGGGAGAGTAGTGATTTCCTTGTTTGTGTGACTAAGCTTTATAAACAATTTTGACTGTTAACAAACAAGTCAAAAACAGATTCAATTTGCGTTTTTTAACCATACCCTTAAGAAACCTCTTTCTTGTGTAAATATTGTCATTCCAGCAATGGTACAGCTGTTGCTGATGGAGGCTGGAACATTGCATAGCAGCAGGGCTCTACAGAGTGAGCTATCAAGTTGCAAAACAAGAAAGAAGAGAATTTGGAAATAGTTTTGAGTAAGAAATAAACTTGTTTCAATACTGCCAGAAGCTTTTTCCATAAAGTGCCCTAAATATTTGTGACAGTGTCTGCGATAATGAATTAAATGTGCCTGAGTCTTGGCTCTGGCACTGAGGCCAACTTTTATGGGACAACCTGTGTCCCTACTCCTAAATTCTTTTTTCTCTAAAACAGGATGGTCATATGCAGACCACCTACGGGGAATGGTCTGTGGCCCATTCTACTAGCTCCAAGAACTGGTGGGAAAGTGTTAATTGACCCAAGACAAAACAATGCCAGTGAAGATTTTAAGAATTTTTTGGTGCAGACAACCAAGTTCCGATGCTGAGGGATGCTCCCTAGTGCTACTTAGCTTTTTATATAGCTGCAACCTATTTCATCACTTTAAGTTATATCAGTTTGTAAGCCAAAGATCCTTTTGTGATTTCTACATGGTACAGCAGTATTGATATAAAAACTCATCAGTACAACCAGATCATTGGAAAAACTGCCTTTACTGAAATAACTGACTGTTGAACAGTCAAGTATGAACCGGCCGTTGACGATGTAATTATGCATGCCAATCAGATTTCTAAGGTAATCAATTGAAGAACTCCCACTGTGCTTAGCAGGAGTTTGTCTCAGGCAAAGCCTGTATGTAAGTACAGGATAATTGCAAGACCTCTTCCCAGCACACCGTCTATGTGTAACTCCACAAGTGGATGCCAGAATATGAGTAATGCACATGCACCACACTTTTTGCATATCTACACTGTATATCTGATCTCCTGTGCCTAACAAAAGGCACTGGAATAGAAATGTTTTCATTCCTCTGATAGAATTAATCCTTATTCTACTGCAGAATTTTAAAATTACCTCTTTTTCAAAGCATGTAAACATCTCATCTGGAGAAATCAGTACTCAAAACAATGTAATAGCAGGGGAAAGTTGCCAAGTAATTTTAGTTATAGTCATTTACACAGTAAATCATACACACTTACAATAAAAGACTCCAAGTGAAATAAATTCTGAGAGAGGCTTAGCTAGTATTTCATGCAGTGATTTTTTTGAGCAAACACTAGGTAAGAAAGATAGGGACATATGATAGCCATAGGAAGAGTCATGCCTCCATGACTGCCTTTGTCGTTTGGTAGCTTTTTCCAACACCCACTAAGGCTGCTAAGAGAATAAATATTTAAAAAAGCACTGTGTCCTCTATCTGTACCAGAGGCAGCAGTGCTCTTAGGACCACAGGACAAAGTATCCTGTACAACAAAAACAACAGTAGATTCTCTTTCCAAGAGTACCACAGAGTCAAGCCAAGCTGTGACACTCTTAAGTCTGCAACAGAAGCTGTCTTGGTGGGTGTGTAAGGCTGCAGCATTAGGGCGAGGAGAAGACAAATGAGTTCTCTGTGAGCTGACTGAGTCTCACCAATATAACTACAGTGGCGTAAGTAGGGTTATTGTTAATTTATGTTGGTTTGCCATCAGAATCACACCCTGAGAAGTGGCTGGCTGCATCCAGGGAAACGTTGGCACAGTTTCCAGGGCAGGAGGAAAGATGAATATGGTATCATGAATTGTTTCTTTCCTCAGCACAGGGCACAGTTGTCTCTCCTTTCAGAGAAGAGAAACCACAGGGAATGTGCACACTTCTCCACTGCTAATGCAGCCATCCAGCAACCAGAGAATGACAGCAGTCAAGGGAGAGTGAGTGTGTTTCCATTCCTTAGCTTTCTCTAGTCTGTGGGTACAGAGGGGGAGATGCTGGAAGTCCTTAACACATGGGAGAAAGCTCCCAGGTGTGCAGAACTCTTCAGCAACCCAAGTTGCCAGTTTAACGACATTTCTCACTGCACTGTTAGCTGCAGACTAAGAGCAACATTACGCCTCTGCTTTTAAGTCTGGCATTCTCCAGCTTTAAAACAGCAAATAGGGGCATGTTGTTCTGATACAGCCATAATATCTGATCGCAACCTGACATATCCTCATGGCTGATCATTGTTGGTCTTGCTCTGATTCTAAGATGAAATTCTAAATTTTTGTTACCGTTAAGATAATGAGATGATACACTGCTTCGGTGTTCTGAAACATAAACATGAGGAAAATGGCACTTCAGTGAAATTAATGACGTAAGAGAAAACAATTTTATTGGAGCAGTAGTTCAGTTTTGCCAGTGTAGCTGTAACTAAACACACAGCTTCTGCCAGCATAGCCTTTAGTCAAAGATCTAGACTTTTTAAGACCCAGCCAACAGATCCACGTGGAAAAAAATGTGGAATGGCTTTTGCTTTAGGTAAAGACTGAATTTCAGAATCATTAAAAAAAAAAAAAGAAAAAAATTACTTTGAAAGGAAAGATGTATTTACCAATGTAATAGCCTCAACTGGAGTTATAAAGTAAAAAGTCCACAGACAAGTTATTTATTCAAATTTTGTTATGGGTTGCTCAAATATTTGAAATGGTTACTTTATTTCAGCCAAGGAGAAAAAGATCTTTGTTTTGCTTGGCTGGTTTATTTTCCAATGGCCCTACTGGCATTACAGACAATTTCATATTAAAATACTCTGTGTGTCTGTCTGTGAAGGATACGAGAAAAGATAAAAGGGCTTGGATTCTGTAACAAAACTCAAACAGCACCCAGTGATACACATAGATGGTTTCCAGGAGGAAGCAAGAAGTACTTATGCAAATATTATCTAATCTGTATTAATTTATTTACTTTTTTATAAAAGTGAGTTACATCCCAAAGTAATGCAATGGGAATAGTATTTGTTTGTTGCTGCAGAAAGGAGTGAAATAATGGTTAAAATCTCAAGCCATTCAGGATCAGAGCAGAAGACCTCAAAGAGAAAGTCAAAGCTTCAAATTTGCAGGTGTGCAATTGGAAGAGGAAAGAATGTAGAATAGGAAAAACAGGCAGGCCTAAAGTGCAGTGCTAATGATAAGAAACAACATCAAGAGCTGCTGGCGGGGAATTTCCAGCCAGCAAAGCTGGCTATAGATTTGGCAAGGCTTTAAAATGCACACTAATACAAGGTGACAGGAAATATGGGAGAACTAATACAACCTAACCACATAATCTCCAGAGGCATTTTCTTGGAAGAAAAATATTTTGGCTAGGTTTCTGAAAACAGTTAAGTGGTCCATAGCTTGTCCCTCTCCCCCTCCCATCTCTACATTACTGGTAGCCAGTTTAGCAGACTCCTTTCACATGACTCTCCTCTTTGGCATCAAATTACCTAGTTTACTAGAGTATTCTGAAAAGAGGAAAAAATTAACCCTCTATACAGTGCAGTGAGCAAAGAAAACATTGTAATACTTATGACTGAAGACTTGATAGAATGAAATGCAGTGTTATGGTAGAATATTACATAAGTGACAATAAAGTTTCCAAGTAAAATTTTTCTTCTGTATATCAGTTGGACATAGAAAATGCTGAAGTATAAGAACCATGGCTGTAATAATGAGGATAAATTGAGCAGGCATAGGTGAAAGAAGTGCCAAAACCAGAAAAGTGTCCTCCTCATGGTACTTGAGGCAGTAGATACTTCCTGAGGTATTATTTTCTTATTTGGAAAGCAGCGAGAGATGCAACTGTCCAAAGTTTGACTTTTTATTAACCAACCTATAGAAAATGGAATTATAACCAAGTGTGAGAACTAAATACCTTGCTAGTGAATTTGCTGGTTTTCACTGTCTGGAAATGATACAAATCTCAGACAAAAGGTTGCATAAAGTACAAAGATAGTTTTTCTTACAAAGGCTCGTGGATTGAAGCTTTAGGATATTTCTTCTTCATAAAGTAAGTTTAATTGAGATAAGTGATCTAAGAAAGGAGAGTTCACTAAGCAGAATGAACAATGGGTGGAAGCAGATAAAGGTATGAGATGGGACAGAAGTTTAACAAAACCTAAGGGGGTTGCCCCTGCAGAACTGTATAGAAATACATAGCAAAAAGGGCTGATTATCTCTGAGAACATTGTTAAAAAGTATTTGAAAGGTTTTATAAGGTTACAAAAACATGTAATTTTTCTATGGTAAATTTACCACTGAACATCCTGGTCTAACAATAGTACTGTGGTAAGTTTACCACTGGAACACTACGTTTTTGGTGACCACAACTCAAAGCTATCAATCTAAGAATAAGGGCAGTGTAAGCATTTTAGGAGAATTTTGTGTGCAATTTAAAAAAGCCAAGATGAATATAAAGATAAGAAGGCATTCCTAAGAAGAGAGAGCTGGAAAGCCACAGAGCTGTTGGCCAGAGATTTCGTTCAGCAGAAGATTCAAAAATTAGGAGATATCCTTTGTTCACTCAGAAAATGGAATTAACAGTTTGATTGAATTGTTAAAATGGGTCAGAAATTTCACAGACATCTTCAAAGCAATTATTGCTTCCTTAGATAAGATTCTATTAGATAAAGCATGTTTGAATGTCAGTTTCTCAGTTTATTCCCATGTAGTGCAACACAAAAATACTGAAAAAGTGCCAACAAGATAAAGTTCATCACATGGTAGAGAAACCTTGTTAAGCATGTGGCAAGTAGAGTGATCATTAGAAGTCTAATTGTGTGTCCCTTTCTAATTTGAACAGTACAAGCAAGTTTAATCACACTAAATGACATCAATAGCACAATTTTTATAAGCACAGCCTGCTATAATGGAACCAGAATTCAGTCCAAAGATAGGCGTGCCAGAGGGGAAGAATAAGGAATGCAATCAAAATCAACCAGGGACTTCTGTCACACATCATATACTCTCTATCAGCCACATTCAGGACAATTCAAGTAATCTTTGGAGATGAACATCTCATAGAGAGTCCAACAAGGAATTTATCATATGAGTGTTTTTATTTGTTCCATAACAAGGTCGTGGAATACAGAATGCATATATAACCCACAGTTAGAAACAAATTGCTGGGACACCAAGCACTTCATGGGTCAGGATGAAACTCAAAATTATTTTGATAAATTTTAGGAATTAACTGAAATTGATAAAATAACACTGTATACAGAACTGTGAAAAATTAAAGCTGTTTGTACCAAGTTAAGAGTAATAGATTAGTAGATTACAAAAGTGAGTAGGAATTTAAGTTATAGTATTGATACAAATCAAACGAACATAATTCTGGAACATATTAACAAAAGTACGGTACGTGTGGGCTACGGGAAGTAGCAATGTCATTTTCAGTGTCAGGAAAGAAGCCTCAGCTGGATAATTGTGTTATTTGGAGCACCATGCTTGAAAAAAGCTGTAGACAAAATGGAAACAGGCCTAAAGGACCAAGTATGATAAGTGTGTTGTAAATATTGACCTGCACAGAGAGGTTGAAATGGTTTGTTTAGTCTAGAAAATGGAAGATTGGTGGGAGGCAGAACAGTGTGTAAATGTTTAAATTGCAGTAAGAACAGTGGGAATTGTCTTATGTGAATGTTAAGAGTTGTGCAAGAACACTGAGGGACTGAAACTGTAGGTGCAGGGTGTGAAATTTGGACTTATCAAGACAGTATAAAACCAGAGGAATAGCAGTGTCACAGTAATATGAGTACAGAAATAGTAAGATGCTATTGTTAACAATTTTTTGTATCAAAACTGACTTAGAGAAGGATGGTGATAGATAGATATTTATTCTGGTAATACTAGAATTATGTAATAGACTTCTAAACTCATTTAGCCCTGAATGTGACTAGAGATTTCTCTGATGCTAATGACCAAGAACTATAACTGGGAATTACGCCAGTATGGAGGATATTGGTATTTGGCATAGGGACTGGAGAATAAAAACAACTATTATTCATAGGATGTCACTATTACTGAAAATTAAATCCGGCAACTATAAATTAACAACAATTTTAACATGGTTAATAAGGACATTATAAAATGCCTGGTCATGGAAAATAAGCTTGACATGATCAAGAGTAGATTCTTAATTAAACATCTGAGTAAACAATGTACATACAAAACAAAAATCCTGGGTTTAGGGGGACATGTTTTGGCAAATTAAAGGAAATTCTCAGCAGGACTGTGTAGCTGTGAGATCAGAATGTTCCAGACACCTGGAATGTATCCTCTCAATGGTGCAAATTTTAGCAGGAAGATGCATACAGGGAGTGGAGAAGAAAAGTGTATAGAAGAGGCTTGAGATAATGGATGTCTATCCATTTTTAAAAGATATATTTAGAATAAACAGCAATCTTACAAAATAAGATACAGAAGTACAGAGGACTGACAGGTGTTGTATCTTAAAATCAGTAAGTCAAGAGTATGATTAAATGTTGAATAGAGACTGGAAGGAAATTACTTTCAGGGATAAAACTTGAAATCATTCTTGCTTAATATTTTCATAATAACTTGGGACAAAACACAGGGGCTTTCTGATGAAATCTATGAATAATTAAAAAGTGGAAGACATCACCTTTAAGTCCTGAGTAATATAAACAAGACAAAATTTTGTAGGATAAACTGTTTAAGTCATGCATTTGGGTGCTAGTAACAGCAGGTCCTCCCCAAAACTAGAAACTCTAGGATAGGAAACAACTATGGAAGACAAGTACTGAGGTGTTAAGGGTTATTCCAAAATTACTAGGAGCTTCTAACGGGACACAGCTGTGAGTGAGACAAATGGTGTTCTATGACATACCAAAAGAGCTATTTCTAACACAAATACCTCCAACACAAATAGAGAAGAGCTAGTGTCACTGTACAATCTGGAAAAAATGTCTACGTATGACTAGGTACAATGACTAGTCGCCCCTCTTCAAGGAAACACAACTAAAACAAAAGGAGAAGGGTTAGTAGGTTGATGAGAGAAATAGAAAGCACATTTTTCAAAGAAAACTTAAAAGACCTTGATTGATTAGAGCAGCAAAAGAACAACTCAGAAGAGATATAATGATTGCTTATAAATACATCTGAAGAACAAATACCAGTTAAAGGAAAGAAGTGTTTAATCTAAATAATAATGCTGGAACAGAAAAAAAGGGATATAATCAGCCATGAGTATGAATAGAAATTAGAGATACTAATCAGTAGAACAAAGAAGGTCTTGAACTACATTCCTTTGGGAGTAATGGGGGCAAAAAACCTAATTGCCTTTAATGGACACAGGAATTTTATGAAACGGATGATGTAACATAGCTACAAGTGACTGCAGGGATTGAATTTGATGATAGAGAAAGACCTTCCCAACCCTATGTTTTTTGTTGTTATAAAAAAGTCATGAATTTTTTTTCTCTATTTCCACCAAGTTAGGATAAAAGCTGTTCAATTTCATTTGCAAGTTAGAGAACAATGTCAACTTTCTATTAAGACACTGAAGCAAATTAGCCAAGAAAGTTTTCAAGAACCATTTGAGCAAATATTTGACATGGCTTTTCTAGGTGTACTGGAATAGACTTACAGTTGTGGGTTGGTCTCTTCAGCCCTAAATTTCTTTCCAGCCCTAAATTTCTATGAGAAAATAAAAGCTTGTGTCTTTCTGGAATCTGGCTTAGCAAAACAGCAAAATGCCAAGTAATTTCTGTTGAGTAACTTACAATATGCAAATTTTGGAGATATTTGCAGTGGTACATTATTTATTATTTTTCCAGTGTTCAGAGTGTTCTAGGAAATCCATAAAGCAAACACAATTCCCAGCAGGAGATTGGAAGCTTTTGGCTTCATACCTGGGGAGTCTGGTATACACAAAAAACCCCGCATTATTGTATTCAGCATTCTCTAGCAGAGAAAATGCAGCTTGGTGTGAGCTCCATCGTAAAATGCTTTTCTTCTCTGAACTTCCTTCCAGAGTGGCAACAGGATTCTGTGTTCCATCATTCTGGACCACTGCCAGGGACCCTCAATAATAAACTATGATGATGAGAATGGCAAAACATGTATGCACATTGCTGCTGCTGCAGGCTACAGTGATATTATCAGCGAGCTGGCCAAAGTCCCAAAGTGCAACCTGCAGGCCCTGGATGTGGATGACAGGTAATCATGGAAACTCTGAAATTGAAATTGCTGCTTCCTTTCTATTAACCTGAGACCAGCTCTGTTTGTTATATAATCATGTTCCTGTTTCATAGGCCATGGCCTAGTTAATGAACTGCACTCTACAGAGAACTGTGCTTGCTCAGAAATACTGCAAACCAGCCCAGCTCATATGTATCATACTTAGTATAATAACTGACTAGTAGGAATCCTATTAAGCTCTGTGTTTCTAGTAGGAAAAGATAAGATGATTTGTGAAAGAACTTTGTTATCACTTGACTTCTTTCAATCAAAAGTGAACATTCTTTTCAAAACAATACAGCAGGATCCTACAGCTTGAAGCCGGGATCCTGCTGCTATGTGTATTTAAGAAATGGCAGTGTTCCTTTGTTGCACTTACAATGATAACACAGTTTTCCTATGGGACCAGAGAATCTTCATTTTCCAGTCTGACAAGGCATTTGATTCCTTTTAGGTTGAAATATCTGTGTCATAAGTACAGAAGAGTCATCTTTCCTCTTTTTCACCCACACCTACCTTCCTTGGAACTTTGCTCATAAATTTAGTTAATGCAAACAGAACCAACTGGCTGTTGACATTGATTATTCTGCTCACTGAAGCAAAAGCCAAGGTTTTCTTGGCTTAGGCCATCAAGTACTTACAATAATATCATTCTTCATGGAAAAGTGCAGTAGAACGGAATAGAAATAAAACGAACAGGGTTCTGGGGAAATTTCTAAACACCAGTAAAATGTAGTTGAGAAGACTGTTTCTAAGGAAAGAAGGGCAAAGGGAGGAGATTAACAACATTTCAGAGTTCATTAAGACATGACCACAAGTTCTCAGATATTTCCACAAAACATATTATACTAGGAGAGGGGGAAAGATAAGCTGTTCACTACAAACACACATAATAAATTGCCATTCTATTGTGTTTCTAACTGCACCCATCTGAAATTGCTGGGATTGCAGAGAAACAGACAAGGAAATGTCAACTTTATTTTTTATTCTGAAACTATTTTCTTGTGGTGTTCTTTATGCTTTCTGGTTTTTCACAAGACCAAAATATTACAATTTGAAAATTGGACCAAAGTTTCCAAATACAAGATGCAGATTTTCTGCCAAGCAGAATATCAGTTTGATTCTCCTACACAGATTCAAAAGAATTGCATGTGCTCTGGTCTGTGCCCATCATAGAACACAGAAGTTGGCGAAGTGGCAGTGGCAGTCTGGAAGATGTGTTCAGTCCTTCTCATTCATCTAGGAGAGGCTTTTCTCTTATTACCTTCATGGAGGACGCTGTGCCAACCAAAGCTAATTGTGTTTGGTCTAAAGATGAGAAGAGTTTGTCCCTATGTGGTGGACACTACAAAGTGGTTTTTTTCGAATTCTTCTCTGAAAACTTTAGGCACTCCTCCTAGTCTGCAATTCCAGCAGTGGAAGAGCTGCTATTATACAGCACTTATAGTATAACCCCCATCTACTTTATCTACAGCTAAATAAATGCATCTACACCAATGTGGAATAAGTTGCTGGAAAATTCCTTAACATGTATGTCATAAATCTGGACAAGGAGCATATCCAATGCACACCTCATTATGTCTTTTAGAGTTTTAGAAGTAAATGTATTCAGCTATTTTAATGATACTCCCCTTTTTTCTGTAGGACTCCTTTGCACTGGGCTGCAGCAGCAGGGAAAGCTGACTGTGTGCAGACACTGCTAGAACTGGGGATAGACAGCAGCCCTCGAGACATCAATGAAAATACTCCTCTGACATACGCAATGTACTGTGGGCACACAGCATGCATCAAGCTGCTGTCTCAGGAGAGCAGGTAAAGGTAAAGTTCACACCTTGCTCACATGTTGCCACTTACTAGAAAACAATGTATTGCTTTTCGTATGCTAGTGAAGAGTTTGAGCCCTGTGTGATGTCTTCTTGATTCCCGTGCAATAGTCAGTTTAAGCTTTCCACCAATGTAGCAACATCAGAATTAGTCATCTACTGAAGACTCGTTACTGAGGTTACACTACTAATCTACCAACGAGCAGAGGGTTCTGAAGTAGTGAGTATAGCTCTGGCCCAGTCACCTTCATGCAGAAGATTTGTCTTACAGAATATTTTCAGCCCTCAGATGTGTATCTTCTACTTTTTTGAAATCTCTATGCACTAGCTGTGTGTTTGTGTAATAAGACAGACAGACAGACTGAACACAAAAGCAGCTTTGCCAGATAGACAATAAAATAAATGTCAAGTTTTCATCCTGAAGGCAAGGGCTTGATATTATGTTCCTAGCCTTCTTTAGTTCTCTACCTTAATTGTCTCTTCTGAGTTCTTCTTTGTTAAAAAGTATAACAAAAGAGTTATTGCTTATGATCTTCCCCTCTCCTTGTATTTCTCATGTTTCAGCAGCTGTTATTTAATTAACTCCCATTCTTCAACTTCGGTAAATGAGCATGCACTTACATTTATCATCACATTTCTTTGTGCTTTCCCCTCCTTTCCAGTCAGCAGTTAGTATTATTTCCTATGTTACAAATTGTGGGACATGGGTAACATTACCTCCCCTCCTTCTCCGGCACTCTGTCTGTTAGAGGACATTCATCTCAAAACCACTACAGCAATACCACCGTAGGTAATTATCTTGATTGATCTGAAACTGTGCTGGACTCCTTAAACATAGGCAAGGCAAGGCAAGGGGAAAGGGCAAAGGGCAAAGGGGGAAAAGGAAAGGGGAAAAGGAGGGAAGTAATGGTGAACTAGTGCCTTTGTTACAGTGTTAACAACGATTGTACTGTTCTAAATACCATTTTCCAAATAGATCATAATACAAAGACCACTTGTTTTGAACCCAGCATCTTCCTCTGGTCATTGGATCTTTGCAGCTGGTACGTGCTGAAGCTAGAAAAGTTTGTTTGTTTTTCCCAGATAGCTGTATTGGGTTATATTAAGATGACTGTAAGGCAATCAACTGATAAGAAAGAGGGAAGTAACACAGTGACATTTTCAGTCTTTGTTAATTACAAATTTGGAGTCTGAATTTTCTGCCTCCTTGAACCACCCCTGCCATATATCTGAACAGTATATCACTTATTTCATGGGCTAACACAGTTAGTATTTTTAAATTGTTTGGTAATACTGGCATCACATTTTGATTTGTACTTGCAGTAGATCTGAGTCAGTTCATCAGTTTCCCTCCCAGGACAACAGATGTATAAAGAAAGAAGGACGATTCAGTATGCTGAACCACATCTTCTCTTGCAAAAAGAAGAAAGAAGTTCAGAAAACCAGTCAGAAGGAGAGAAGCAGAGATCAATATCCTAAAGAAGAGACCTCAGAAGTAGATGATATCATCACCCGTTTTGATTGCATTATGAACACAAATTGCAAAGACATTCCAGATCATTGTATGACCACTCCTGACTTTAAAAGAAAGAGCACATACACAAAGTATCCCATACAAGAAAACAAGCAACCGGTATGTCAGAGGTTTCTGCCTGTCAGCGTGCAGAGCCTCCCCCCAGTCACTGCAGGCAATTCTTTCCTAACTGCTTCCCAGAGCACAATGTCAAGCTTCTCTTTTAGAACCAGTACCCACCATTTTCCACACAAGTCTCAAAAGAATAGCAGTGAACACAACTTGCTGGACCACAGAAGCAGCTGCCAGGCTTTGCTGGATGATCCTTGGAATACAGACTTTAACCGGCTACTCTCCTACAAAGTCTGTACTAGGACTTCTTCAGACAAACTGATAAATGGCTTAAACTCTGATAGATCTCACCATGTGCTTTTGTGCCCTCCCTGCCTTCCCTCACTTCCCAGTTCTCCATCAGGTAAACTTTTTTTCTTCTCTTTATCACAAATCTGACTGATGTGGCAAGCTGAGTCAGAAAAAATAGGGACCCATAACATTTCTATTTCTTTAATATTTTTTCAGTATCTTCTGCCAGTATATAATAGTCTTTACAGATAGCATATAGATGGGACATCAGTTGAAAGCTGAAGGTGTGGGAAATAAAGTGAATTGAGTAGGTCTGATGTGCAAGCAAAAATGCAGGTATTTAGGACGCACGTAAGGTACTTGAGCAATAAGTGCCTCCAGATCATATACGTGCTTTGTGAATTGCACGCTAACATCCACTACCACACCTGCTGCCTTGTGTCCACATCTAATCCTGGAAGTAGATGTGCAAGGGAACAGTACTGCACTCAAATCTCTAACTGTGCTAAGAGCTGCTTCTGGATTCAACTACATCCACTGCCATGCTGGACAGCTTTACACCGTGCCACCTTCCCCATATAGGAATATTCTGAGTCCAGACTGCAGTGGCACCACTTTCCACTCCTCTCACCCTTAGTGCCAGCTCTTTGGTCTAACATGCTGTTCTTATGGTTTCTCCAAAGCTGAATTCAGGTTGCTAAATTTACAGAGATGGAGTAAATGCTTTTATGCAGTGGTCTGGAAATTGTAATGCAACAGTAATGAAGCAGAGCCTGAGAATTCTAAGGTGAATTTGAAACCAGGGTTTGGCTGGATTTGGGATCTGTTATTTTGTTTGACTCACATCCATGTTTAAGTGAAGCTGGCTGGCTGGCTGGCCTGTGTGCAGGAGTTTACTTCAACATATCAGTGTCTTCAACTTCATCTCCTTTGGGATTAGTCCCATGCCAAAATTAAACACACCTAGCACACCTTCCAACTATCGCAATATCCAACTGAAAATGAAGCAAGCAACCCCAAACTTACCAGTACACTTACCAGTTAATCTATGCTCACCCCAACAGACATGAGCCGTTACCCTCCACTGGAAAGAGAAGTGAACAGAAACCCTGTCTGAGAAGAACCCCCAATTAGTTACATGATCGTGCAAACCTTACTGACATCTAAGTGAACTGTAAAGAAGCAGATCTTTGTGCATATATCTGAAAAGGAGAGTAGAGACAGCAACTTCAGAATGACAGGCCATTCTACATTGTGCAAATAATGGAAATACCTGGAAATAGCTTTTCTGGGTAAAAAGGACCTATTCAAAAAGTTCCACTTCCCAAACATCAGGCCACATTCCAGAAAGCTTAACAGAACTGCTCAATAGGTATCACTACTTTTTTACTATGCACTCTTCTCCTGTTCACTCAGCCATATGAACCCTACTCTCCACATGCCTACCAAGGATTGCTTCTGCACGACTCATTCTACACTGAATTCTGCAAGGTTCAGCTCATGTGGAACATGAGAATACCTGCAGGGCTTTTTTATAGCCTCAGTATAACAGGGCACAGTGAGACTAAGATGTTTGAGATTACTGAAGTTGACAGCAGTAGGAGGAGTGAACTCAAACTGAATAAACCAAACTGGAGGACAACTATTTCTGGGAAATGTTCTGGAATTTCCTAGACTATTAAAACATTTGATGTATTATCAAATGTAGTGTACTACGGTCTCAAGAAAATTTTTTAATCCTTGTTTGCTCTGGACAGAAGGATAGGTGATTTTCCTAGAAAAGATATTTCTATGAACATCCTATGATAAAAAGCTGCAATCAGCTGAATCAGGACAGACTCTGTGCATCCACTCAGTGCTCCATGATCTGTACAGGAACTGGGTATAGTACCAGAAGTCTACATGTATGATTAAGGGCAATATCGTATCAGTTATTTGAATTCTTCTAATTTTTACAATGGGAGACACCTTTGCATGTCCAAAGGAAAAGTAAGTAATTTTATTTCTGAAATTTTATTATCTCCCTCAGAGAATAAAAATGCTAAGTCTGCTTTAAGCCGGGTTCTCTTTGTACCAGCTCCCTTTAGCAAAATTTTCCAACAATAAAAAAGATTCCTATAGCTGGCAAGAAAGACTTCCTCTGAAACATACTCTCTGTAAGGAGGCAGAGAGTGTCTGTCAGGAATACATTGTACAACAGAGACATTGTCTAACATTTCTTCATGATAAAAAGATCTGCTTATCCCTCTTCATGCCTATGTGTGTGGTTTAAATCTGTCTGCCCCTGTAATTAAAGCCGCATGACTGCTGTGAATTAGAACTGTATTTACAATATGAGCTCCAGGGCTTCTAGGTCTCCAGTGCATTGTGCCTGTAGGACTTAGAGGGATCAGAAGCAAAGTAAGCCTGACTCCAGTCCAGCCAGCAGTGCTGTGCAGGCAGCTCTCTCTGAGGAAAAATATCTTTTGTTGTTTTTTGTTGGAGTTTTTCAGTTGATTTGTTTTGGGGTTTTTTTTCTGCAGAAGACTTAGCTGAGTGGAAAAAACAACATCTGAGTTTTGAAGGCAGTGAAGTGTTAATACTTCATTTCTCAATTCATGACTGTGGGGACTACATGTAATTTCCTAATCACTGAATATTTAGGCCAGCATTATGGGCATCAATAATCTAGAGGAACTCAATTTGAAAATTATTTTCTCTGTTGACACACAGTGTTGATTGTCTTGCATGACCATGTCTAGTCAAAGCTAATTTTTGTGCTCACTGCTACAAAGGCAGCTGGCACATACATGTGCCAAACCTTTTAGAGGTTTTTTGGTTCTGTTTTCTGTGCCCCTGGGAATGAAAGATGAGTCAATTTACTAGCTGAGCATTAGCACTGACACAAAGGGGAGAGGTTGCTATGGGTAGCAGTGAGAATTACCTTACTATTATGCCATTGGTTTCTCTAAGAATTATGGCTTTGTCTTACCCTCCAATGAGAAGAGCAAAAATAGACTATACCAAAAACTACTGTAAATACTGCAAGTGTTTCCCAGCCACAGTACTGAGCTGGCATCTACAATCCAAAGCATTTTGTATTTATGAGCTTTGCAATCATCTCTTTTTGCAAAATGTACTGTCAGCTACATTCCACAGGGAAAAATGGTGCAAGTAGAGAAATTCCATGTAACATGTGAGAAAGGAAGCCTGTTTCTGAGAGCATATCATCCACTCATCTTTTAGATTACTAAACTTCCAGGTCTAAGATGATACTTTATTACAGATTTTATTACAGCAGACCAGTACCTTCTATTTGCTTGAATAGGTAATGTGAAAAGCAAGCTATTATTAAGTTTATGTTGGTATAAGCAGGATGGTATAGTCCAACAGGAAGTATTTCTTGGTCAGGAAAGAGCAGAACAAAGCTGATCAGTGTGGCTGTTGCCTTCTCAAGCTGAAGAACCAATTTACAGTGGGACATTCATCATAATATTAACAACTTTTATCTAAAACACAGCACAACGTGGTTCAAAAAGAACAACCTGTAAAAAAATGTCAGCAAACAAAACCAATGCAGTTCTGCATTTTATAATAACGAAATTGCTTCCTTTCCATTTCTTTCAAAAATAAATGCCATCATAAGTGTGCTCTTGGGGACAGAAAAGATAATGTCTCAAAGAAAAAAATATTATTTTTTCAGATGTTATGTGGAACAAATAGGAAGGAAGACCAGAAAAATACTTCCACTTGATGCCAGAACTTTTAAAAAAAGTATTCTTTTCCAAGCATTCATATCAGCCTTGCAAACATGATTATGCTTTGTATTGTTGTTTTGCTGACAGATATCTGCATTTATGAAATAAACATATCTCTTGATAGCAACAACAACCTCCCATCATGAAAGCCATAATGGTGCATACACAATAATCCATTAGTTCTCAGCATAAGCATCACTTAAACCAATATAACTCAAATTGCACTAATGAGAGCAACAGATGATACTCTGCTATATTGCAATTGATATATTTAGTTCTTTGTGCAAAGTGGATGCAATGTCTGTATAAGAAATTTACCAACTAGACATTAGAAGTGTTAAAGACTAAATAAAGAGTAAAACCCAGGAAAAGGAAACCAAAGTCTGTTTCTATTAGGCATAGCTTCCCTAGACAAGATTCTTCATGCTTTAGCTCAATACACATCATATTTACTCACAAGATCCAGCAGACTGACCCATTGTCTATAACTGTTGAGGTTTTGGGACCAGAATCTTCTTCCATGCTGAGCTGAAAACTGCACTATGCCATGGTAGTTTGTCTGATAAACAGCACTTCAGCTCTTTTCACACAGAATCCATTTAGTGTGGTAGTAGAGTTGTAACATAGTTACAGCAGTCTTGACAACTACTTCAGTGCAGCTCTAGTAAACAACTATGCAACTGTTTTTCTGTAGCTTTATCTTGCACAGCCCAGCAATGCCTAGGTATTTTCAAATACCAATTACAAAGCCTCAAAGGCAATGAATATCATTCTGTCTCTTCCTATTGCTTAAAATGTCCTGCTACATCCATCCTGTGTCTCCCCTTGTCCCTGTGTGTTGACAGAGCATATGCTTGCTCTGCAGTGAGCTGTGTTGCAATGTCGTGATGTTTGGCAGGACAACTCATAACAAAGCTCATCACAGGTCTGGTGATGATGAGAAAAATAATTTGAGGGACTCAAACATCACAGAATAAGATCAGCTGAGGAAAAGGATCTGGAGGAAACGCTGATTTGGTGCTTGAGTTGCTACTTTTTCAATATTAGTCACGTCATTTATTTAGTGAAATGCATTACGTTATCTAACATACTGTCTATTTTAATAGTATTAGACCAAATTTAATTTTAATCTTAACCAGTGATATGCCACAGTTAGCCAATCAACCTTTCATTTTTCAGTATCCATTCTTCTTTGTAAAAATGGAATTGCCATAAACATAGTTTAATAAGGATCAGTATCAGCTTATATAAATTCTCATATGTTTTCATCTGCAGCAAAACACTCTAAAAGCTCACGTTTACTGCTAATAAAGTTCAGCCAGTCTCCTTTTCCAACCAGGAGTTGAATTCCACTTGTGTTCTAGTACTTAGAAAGGATGAGACCCTACTAGAGTATTTTGCAAACTAAAGCTTCAATTCTGAAAGCAAATTAATCTAGTTGAATAATTTTACAAATTTAGTGTCCAAATATTCTTATGCAGAGCTAGCTACTGGACTGTGCCTGTTTTAAGACTCAATACTATATTATATGAGAGGAAGTAGTAAGGGTATATGTGAAGGTTACATTAAATCAATCATTCCTTTTAATTAATCTAAAGCAAACTAAGCAACAGCTTTTCTTCTCAGTCAGTGGTTTCTTGTTATTACACAATTTTGAGAATTAGTAAGTAAGTTTTCTATTTTTTTTTCCTAGAAGCCAGAAATTTACAGTGCACAGTGTATTATTTACAATTATTTTTCTTTCACAGGTAAACGTTTTCAACAGATGTCTATAGACCAACACAAAAAAAAAATCTTATTCCTCTACGGAACAGTTTAGCTCCCATACCCAACCACTGTGCTCACAAAAGTAAGTACAGACAAGCATCAGTTACAATATCACACTGTGTGCCTCCATCACTGGCATCTGAGGCCTTGAGAGAGGTTTCATGTCCCTTTTTCAAAGCATCATAGAATGGCTGAGGTTCGAAGACACTTCTGGAGACTGTCTAAACCCCTCTGCCCAGAGAGAAATCTCCTACAGCCGGTTGATCAGGATCAATGCAGTTATGTTTTAAATACATCTGTGAATGGAGATTGAGACTACACAATTTCTCTGGGCCAACTGTTCCAGTGTTTGACCACCTTCAGAGTAAAAAAGTATCTTCTTACTTATTTCTGGCCATTGACTCTTTTCCCTGTGTAAGACACCAGTGAGAAGAGTCTGTCTCCTTCTCCATTACTCCCCCCAATCA
>VZRE01005437.1:3792-13853 GCA_013396775.1 Cephalopterus ornatus | reverse complement strand
TGAGAGCCCGGCAACGCGCCGGGGAGCGGCGCTGCCGCCGCGAGGAGGCGGGAGGTACCGTTCATTTCCTAGGAGCCTCCGGTCCCTCTAACCTGCCGTCTGGAGGGGCCGGGATGCCTGCACAGTTTGAGCTCTGACTGCTCTACCACCGCTGCCTCTGTGTCCCGCTTCCCCTCCCTGTGGGGTCCAGCTGGCCCCTAAAAGGGCATCGAGTCCTGTTGTTGGCTAGGGCTGATGCCAAGCAAACAGGATATTACATATTTTCTTGGTAGGTACCTTTCCCACGTGTATTCCTAGGTAGGGCAACAGTAAATCAAGTGCAGAGGTGATACGTGGGTGAACCATGCTGCTCAGCTTGTGCATTGCCAGGAGGGTTTGTCATCTGGTTTGCCACAGTTGCGACCAGTTAGTATCTCACTTTTTATCTTTCTCCATCTGCCCAAAAGTATTTTAAGTTCTCGCTGCCCAGCTGTCATAGCCTAACTGTAGTTTTAGTCTTCATCCCAGTGCTGATTTGGTCTCATCTTAGAGAAGGCTGGAGGCATCGCATGGATGTTCACATGGAGATAGGAGTATCTGCAAGCTGATGTGTCCAGGCCCATCTATGGCCTCTGCCACAATAAAAAAAGTTAAGCAAAGGAAAGAACTACTCAGGTGATAGCTTTAAGTGTGGTGCTTCAATTGTGCATTCTAATCTGTGACAGAAGATTTTGTTGCATTTTTTGTTCTGTCCACACTGCACGGTGGAATTGTGCTTCACATAAAGAGTTGGAGAAGGCCCTCACAGTTGCATTTTTGGGAGACTTGCACCAGTCAAAATTCAGACCCACCAATACAAGTTGGTTGTTCTCTTCCTTTTGAGATCATCTTTTTCATTCCTTCAATGCAAACTATTCCCACCTGTGATAGTATTTTCCAGATCTATACTTTCACACAAAGCACCATTTCTCTGTTGCTTTATCAAGCCAATGAATGCAGAGAGATGAGCGAGCAGGAGACCTCTTTTCATACAGGTCAAAAGGCTGCACGAGAACATCCCAGTTTCATTAGGAGCCATGGACATGTTTGTGACATGTTTGTAACATGTTGTGCTGGTTTTGACTGGGGTACAGTTAATTTCTTCGCAGTAGCTGTTATGGGGCTGTGATTTGTATTTATGCTGGAAAGAACAGTGTTAATACGGGGGAGTTTTCTTTACTGCTGAGTAGTGCTTACACAGAGCCAAGGCCTCATCTTTTTCTCACGGCACTCCATCAGTGAGTAGACTGGGGGCGTACAAGAACCTGGGAAAGGACACAGCCAGGACAGCTGACCCCAACTAACCAAAGGGATATTCCATACCATATGGTGTCATGCTCAGCATATAAAACCGGGGGAAGAAGAAGGAAGTGGGGCACATTTGGAGTGATGGCATTTGTCTTCCCAAGTCTCCATTACTCATGATGGAGCCCTGCTTTTCGGGAGATGGCTGAACACCTGTCTGCCCATGTGAAGTGGTGAATAAATTTCTTGCTTTGTTTGTGTGGACATCTTGTGCTTTACACATTAAACTGTCTATCTCAGACCATGAGTTTTCTCACTTTTACCCTTGCAATTCTCCCCCCTCATATCACTAGGGGAGAGTGAGGAGTGGCTGCCTGGTGCTTAGTTGCTGGCTGGGGTTAAACCCCAACACATAAACAGCAGAGGTCCTAATATGCTTTTTGCACCAGAGGGTGGCCTGGAGCTAGAATTGAGATGTAACCCTTTTTTGAAGATGGGAAAAGCAATGTTATGTAGTGTTTAGAGAGTGGTGTGAAGATGTTAGGAGCTAGTCATGTTTTGCACTGTTGTTTTTAATAATCTCTTCTTATATTTATATATTCAGAGTAGTAAAGGGGAGAGTAGAGGAGCCCTTTATCAGCTTATCATTACAAATGTGTATTGCCCTACTGCATTTTGGCAAATGCCTACGTAGTTTCCCTGTTGGCATTGTTGAAGCCCAATGTCAGAGACATACCTGTAGTGTATTTTACACACCCACCCCCAGTCATGAATTATGCGGACAAAATGGAGTCAGTTATCTTAATGAGGTAATTATCTTTATGAAATAGAGATACATTGGATTTTCACATAATGTTTTTATCTGGTTCTATCGACCCTTTTAACCTTGCTCTTGGCTGTACATTCTCTATAAGAAGCCTCGTTCTCTCTTTTGAGTGCAAAGGAATTCCCTGAGTTTGGTCACCATGATACAGCTAGCTCTAGGTAAGTATGTCTGTGTATTTAAGTGAGTTCCTGAAAACAGACCTCCTCCACTATGAACACATGGTTTAATTTTAATTCCTTCCTGCAGCATTGTCATCAGCTTGTGTGGAAAGGAAGATAGCATGCTCTCTTTACTGCCTTGAGCACGTGGAAGCATTTATCTTTTTACATCCTTAGTGCTGTTCTCCCATCTCTGCTCAGTATATTCTTCCTGTCTAACTATGGGGTTTATTCAGAGCAACTTCTCAGCCCGAGCCTGAAAAGGGTCCAGTTTCTTGACTGGCTAGTACCAGGGTCTCTCAGGGGGCTGCAAGACTCCCAGCAGTTGCTGTTTCAGAAATGGCATGTTCTAGGCCCTTTGTACAAGAGCAAGCTTTCTCCCTGAAGCAAGATGAATTTATTTAAAACTTGAAGGATCTCATTACCCAAAAGTCTAGCAGCTCCCTAATTCCTGTTCTGCCAGTCTTTCCACCAAGAATTTGACTCCAGCATGGGAGGGGCAGGAAGATCCCAGGAGAACCCCAAACTCAGCCTTATGCTGTCCCATGTAGCTTAGTAAGGAATCATGTTTTCTCTGCTGCATTGACAGGCAGTTTGGGGTGACAGGTGAGCAAAAGGATGCCAATGCAGAGCAGCTTCTCTAGTATTTCAGAATTTTTCTTGATATACCTACCATCAAAACTCAGCAATATGGGAGGATAGGAATTATGGGCAAATCTGGGTGATACCTATGAATGAAAACAGAATAATCTGCAAGACAGGTATGGAAGAGGAATAAAATGAATAATTCTATTGTCTGTCTAATCTCAGAGGTTGTTCCAATCTATGTCTGCAAGGACCACAACACTTCCAAATATGCATAGGCAGTTTGCCAACCCCAATCTGCTCATACAGGGTGCATCTGCACCTGCAGCACTTTAGAGTGAAAACTCTGAGGCATTTCCACCTGGCTTTTTGGAGGAAACAGGCTTCATCTTTTCAGAGCATTGACTTGCATTTAGGAGTTCTGGTTGGATGCTTGGTCTCTGGCATATTTTGTTACTAAACAAAAGGATGGAGGGGCAGTAGTAAAAGTGAACTTTTTCTGTGAAATAGCAAATCCTAAAATTTTATGATCTGAATAGAAGACCTAATTCTGCTTGGCTCTGCATTTATCAAGCTAGAAATAATTTACAATTTGTTCCAACATAGGAAATGAGTAATAAAGATACTCTTATCATGCATATTATACATGCATATTATTGCTCACAAGTCACTCATTTGTGCTAAATAAGCACACTCCTAATCATATTAATTTAATTAAATAATGAAGTTAAGTAGCATCTACTCTGGAATTTATAAGACATTTGTTTCCTCTCATGCTTCTAGTTCCCATGTGTAGTAAGTGTAGCAGTACATGCAGTGCATTTCAAATTAAGATAAAGAAAAAAAGTAGCAAGTGACATACAAAGCAAAGAACCTTCTGCATTAATAAACACTGAACTGCGGTTATCCTACATGAAAACAAGTCCAAAATTTTTAGTATTGCTCAGCTCTTCACATCGAAATATCTACAAGAAAGATAGAAGGGAGAAAATCCTTTTGGTTATTATGGCTTTAGGTTAGGCAAAAAAATTTATAAGCTTTCATCATGTTAAGAACAGTCAACACAAAATACTTGCACTTCTCTCTTGATGACTAACATCAGGTAGTTCAGAAAGGCTGTACATCATCCATAACACATTTCAATTCCTCCTGTTTGTGTGTGCTGCATCACAAACAAATCATACTCTGGTAATGGTTGCAGATCCATTTTTTATCCATGGGCTACCAAAATTCTCAGTATTTTTCCATTTGTGTATGTGTATGACTAAATGCAGAATTATTAGGAAGTCCTGGTTTTTCTCCTCTCCAGAGTAACCTCTTCCTTCAATTTAGTTTATTACCAAGTAAGAAGAAGGGCTTATACTGTGATCAGGTGTTAGATATTTAAGTCCAACCAATTTGTCCAATATTCTCATGCTGCAGGAAAAGATAAACAGATATCCCTCCTGAATTTTACTTCTGTGATGATCTCTTTCCCTCCAAGAATGAGTGTGGTTCACATTCAATCATCTTTAGTTTTCTTTAAATTGAAGGGTTTTTTTTACCTAAAGGTGTCCTGTAGAATTTGCAGAAGCATGTTCATAAAGCTGGCTGGATTTAGAGTATAGGGTCCTTGCAAGCATTCCCATTGCCATCTTTTTGCATTTTCAGGTGCCTCTCTTTCTGGAAATCTCTGCCTTAGGTGATGGCCACTACGGACTGCATCATAGCTTTGCTTTGAGGACAGGCAGTCTGGAATGATTGGAACTGTGTCCTTCAGTCCCATCTGCCTTTCAGACAATGATAAATTCTGGCAATGATGTGGCTGCAACAGCACAAAGCTCTCCCTGGGTTGCAGAATCTGGTTAGGACCTTGAACTAGCCTGAACTCAGCTGGATAAATGGGAGCTCTGTCACCTTAATGCAAGCACATTTCCTTGCTTTTTTTGCTGTAATGTGCAACTATCTCAGTATTCTGACTTCTCTGCTTTGAGTTCCTCTTGAGTATTAGTGTGACCTCCTGCACAGTGAGGAAAAGTTGAGCACTGGTACAGAGGCCCAGAGAGGTCATGAGATCTCCACTGCTGGAAATTCAGAACTCAAATGGAGAGAGCCCTGAATATACAGATTTACACTGGCCCAGCTTTCAGCAGGATGGTGATCCAGAGATTCTGAAGGTTCTGTTCAACCTAATTTGGTCTGTGCTTCTGTGGAGCTTCTCTTATCTGTATTCTTCCCAGTTCCTGTGTTCCTGTGCTGCATAAGGCAGGACATAGTCTGACCCAAAAGCCTGCACTGGCACAACAGGACAGTTTTCCATATGGGTATGCCTGATAGTTACCCCACTGAGATGTCATTATTAAACCTTGTTTATGATTATTCTATGATTCTATGGTTCTACTTATCAACTGCAACTATGGGGACAAACTGATTCTTTTGGAGATCTTCAGCAGAATGATGGCACTAAGTTGTAGTTACAAATAAATATGTAATTTTTTTAACATGATTTTATGGTAAGTATAGTATAGAATTTTATGATCACAGTAGCACAGGATTTTTGTAAGTGGTATCAGTGTAGTACAATTTTGGAAGTAGCACAGCACTGAATTTTATAGCACACCTTAACTTATGGTTCTCAATCACCTGGACTCTCTGCAGATTGGATACTTGCAGTATGAATATAACAATCATAATCTATACTCAGTCTTCTGAGGAAGCAGACAACCGTGGAGGTGTCCCTGGCCACTGGAGGTTCACAAGGTTTACTGGCCAGCAGCAATTGTGGTCTAAGTGCCTCTTAGGGTTTGTAACTTCCCTGATTTTAAAGACACTGCTCTGTGCACCATTTTGCTTCATTTTTCTGTGACTGGGTCATCACAACCTGTTTGGCCAGGTGCCTGAGACCTTCAAGGCTGCAAGAAGGTGGCCTGGTGCCCAGGAAGCAGGATGATATGAAGCTGGAGATGTCTGGCTGCTGTGCAGGACCTTTAAGACCTGATGAAGGCAAGGAAGGGGCCTGATATGTGATGAGTTCAGTCATAGAGAGTGGCTGTTTGCCATACAAAATGGCATTAGTTATGCTAACCATATTGCCATGTGTCAGGAGAACAGGAGTGGGGCAGCAGAAACAGTGCAGGCTTCTTTCCAGATCTAAGTAAGGAAGGCCCAATAAAAAATAGCCATTTTAACAAGATAGCATAAAAAGAAGAGTATAGATAGCCAATAAGTCTTATGTCCGCTCAGATGCTAGAAGCTCTGCTTTCATACAACATTGGACAGACCTCAAATGGGTTTTTCTTGGCACACTGTGCAGATCTTATCTGTGAAGAAGGTTCATCCTCATGCCATAGCCTTTTATCTTGTGTGCAAAACCAGACCCAAAGTTTCAATAAAGAGGGAAATTTTGGATAAAGCACAGGGAAACATGCAAGACCCTGCTGGCAATTTCACTGTTGCAATGCTTTAGGTCCATTGTTCAGGAAGCATCATCATTACAATGAAATTCCAGAGCCTTTTGACACCAAAGAAAGGAATTAAGAAAAAATGTTTCCTTTGTTCCAAACTTATTTCTAATTTCTGTGGGCTGAATAGGTTTCCTAATGAGGAAACACCTCTTTTTTAGAGGATTTCACATTACCTTGTTGGAATGTTTGGAAGTGACAATTTGGAAAATCACAAACAGCTCCCAGATTTACTGAAAAGATTGAAAAAAAAATTCTCCATTCCTTTTAACTCTTGTTTACATCAGGATCAGAATACTTAATTACTTTTTCAATATAATAATGAAGAAGAAATAGTACTTTACAGGAGTCAACTTGTGCAATTCTCAAGAAAAAAATCAGAATAATGCATCTTCATAATTTATGAATTATTAATTTTATAACTAAAATTAAATTAATATAAAATAATTTTATATATTTATTATTAATCATTTTCACTGATCAGATATTAGAAATTAGGATTTCTTCCAAATGAGCTTCTCAGCAGAGAATTAGGAGAGAAAAAAAGAATGTTTTGCATGATAAGAAACAATTAACCTGCCTTGATCTATTGCAGGGAATTGAGGAGTAGCTCAAATACAGAGATTTCAGGAAATTAACACATCTACCCTTAAGCATTCTTCTGAAAAGCTGAAGCAGACACTGCAGCACAGCGAGTTTAGCCTCAGCAACTGGGCAAGTGATCATGTATAGGTACTGTTGAAATACACTAGCAGCAACTACCAGGACAAGAGATGTGAGAAATTTCATAATCTTTTCAAATTGGGCTGTAGAGGATGAGGCCTTGCTCCATGTATGAAGCAAGAAAGGAAGGTAATATTGAACATAGGCTTCCAACAAGCAATCCATCCAGCTGGTGCAGTAATTGAACCTGGATTCTATGGAAACATAAAACATAATTCTGTAATTAAACACTGACATATAAAAGCTGCAAGTAAAGTGTTGAATTAAGTTTCTGCGTGCAACCTTGATTCTAGCATTTCCAAATCTGCATTACAAACAGAGTACTCTATTATGTTGTTGGTTATGTTTTAACATTTCCCTCCTTCGAGCAGAAGAATAAATGGATGACTTTCAGAAGTCGTGTTATACCTCATTTTCCTGAGGTTTCAGTTACCACAGAAAGAGGAATGTTTCTCAGTTTGATTTTTTAGATTGTCCATACATGTACGTTTACAACACTTTTGGAAGATGGGCCTGCAGATTTTGCTTTTGATTTCCCACTCGTTGTGGTTCTAAGGAAGAAGAATGCTGTTTCAGATAATCCAGCTCAAATATTGCTTCAGGCCTCTGAGAGTCAGCAGCAATCATTTACAAAGTGTTTGTCTGTCCTGGTGCACTTCTGTGAAGTAAACAGCTCCTATAACCCTTCTCTGGTTCACAGGTTCCTTGATTCACAGCTTTCCTGTCCAACTCTGAATATGCACCAGGAACATAAACCATGTTTGTAGCTCCTGATCACATGGTGTTGACAAGAAGGACCTTGCCTCTGAACGCCTGCAGTCAAATTTTGTAGGTCATTTTTCTACTTTAGCTTGTACAGAAGATGAGAACGGTCTGTAACCAAACAGCACTAAGGTGTTTCATAATAACCAAGCTGCTACAAGAAAAACATACACACAGTAGTTGCTGAGGCCTGAAATTCTGCAGGGACACCAAGGCAGCTCTGATTCTTTAATAAATTACTCCTATGCCTTGAGTCAGTGTCCTCCTCTCAGGCATTTCATTCCACTGGACTCAATACTAGGTTAATTGCTCCCATTTATCTAGTGTCTGCCGGTTTATGGATGTCCAAACGTGGCTATGTTACATAATGAGAGATTTTGCAATTGCCTTGCTAGTAATCCAGATGCATTTTAACACGCTTGGAAACCATAAAAGGAATTTTAAACAGAATTAGGTTGTTCAAATGCAGTCAAATGGCAGACTTGTCAGTTAAGATAATGTAGCTCACCCAAATAATATATCTCACCCAAATGCCACAGGTCCTTTCTGCACACAGCTATTATTGCCTTTGCACTTCTATTGGGTTTTGCTGAGATGGAGTCTGTTTTCCCCACAGCAGCCCTCACAGAGCCACGCTCTGCACTGGTAGCTTGAAAGGTGTTGACAACACACCAGTGTTATCAGCTGATAACAATTGAGGAGTACTGGCAGAGCACCAGTACTATCTCTACAACATTCCACTGGCAAAGGCCAGCAGGCTGGAGGTGGGCAAGATCTTGGGAGGGGACATGGGTGGGACAGCTGACCCAAACTCACCAAAGGGATATTCCATACTATGGACACAAAAGCCAAGGGAAAGGAGGAGGAAGGGGAGGCAGTGTTTGCCTTTTGGAGCCCTGCTTCCCAGGAAGTGGCTGGACATCACTTGCTGATGGGAAATAGAGAACAAAAACTTTTGTGGATTTTTTTCCCCTTTGTTTGCATGCATGCAACATTCTCTTTTGCTTCATTAAACTGCCTTTATCTCGACCCGTGAGGGTATGTTTCCCATCTTACTTTCTGCCCCATCCTGATGAGAAGGACAGGGACACAGAGGCTGGGGGGGCACCTGGCGTCCAAACAAGGTCAACCCACCACATCACTGTCCCCTTGAAGCTCTCAGAATTCACCAAGTTTTTAAAGAATATTCATAGATTGAACCATGAATAGATTAGTGGCTGCTGATTATCCACTGATGACTTCTTAAGAGTCTACAGTGTTTACTGGACATGCAGCCATCCTTAGCAAAGAAAACATTTTTGTTTCATTTTGGGGTTTTTATTGGTTGGTTGGTTGGTTGGTTGGGGTGGCTTTTTTTGTTTTTGGAGAAAGAAGTTGGTGATCCTCAGTATCTCCCTGTAAAATATTCATGGCAAATTCAAACGCAGGATGTCTAAGTGTGTCAGCTGGTGTCTGTGATCACTTTTAATATGGAATGGTGAAAGGTAGTGACTGTTTAAGGATGTTGTATACTTTTTTCCCTGAACAAACATAAATGATACTTTGAAAGAATTCAGATTAGACTTTCTTTTTCAACAACACAACATGAAAGACTGAGTCATTTGAATAGTTTGGTTTGGAAGGGACCTTTAAAGGTCATCTAGTCCAATTCACCCCTGCAATGAGCAGGGACGTCTTCAGCTACCTCAGGTTCCTCAGAGCTCCATCCAACCTGATCACTTCTGAAATGGATCAAAGCAAAAAACCAGTATTTGCAAAAATTTTCCTGAGAATTGTGTTTCTTTAAATATCCTGATCCCTTATAAAATATTATGTAGTGAAACAGCGAGAAATGAGTACATGTCAGCAAACCTGCTCCAGCATGGGCTCCTCTCTCCACAGGTTCACAGAACCTGCCTGAAGCCAGCTTCATTGCAGACTTCCCACAGGGTCACAGCCTCCTTCAGAAACATCCATCTGCTCTGGTGTGGGGTCCTTCATGGGCTGCAGGTAGGGATATTTGCTCCACCATGGACCTCCACAGGCTGCAGGAGAACAGCCTGCCTCACCATGGTCTTCACTGCAGGCTGCAGGGGAATCTCTGCTCTGACACCTAGTCCACAAAGGAACTGAAAGCTTTCTTAGTCACAGTGAACAAAAGCCTCATCTGAGGCAGTCACTGGGAAAGGAGGATATTTCTTTTGCTACTAACACGGCACTGAAAAACTGCTCAGAGACAAATTTTGTCTTTAAGCAGCAAAGGTATTTATTTCTAGCAACGTTGGGGAGTTAGCCCGTTCTCACCGGGTAAAACTAACTCCAAAG
>VZRE01005433.1:18497-62280 GCA_013396775.1 Cephalopterus ornatus | reverse complement strand
CAGAGGGACCTGGACAGGCTTGAGAGGTGTGCATGGGCCTGTGTAAACCTCATGAAGTTCAACGAAACAAAGTGCTACACCTGGGTCATGGCAATCCCAGACACACCTACAGGATGTCTGAAGAAGTGAGTTAGAACAGCCCTGCAGAACAAGACTTGGGAGTGGTGGTTGATGGAGAACTCTACATGAGCTGGCAATGTGCACTCACAGCCCAGAAAGGCCTTGAGAAACCTGGTCTAATGGGAAGTATCCCATGGCCAGTAGGGTTGGGACTAGATGATTTTTAAGGTCCCTTCCAACCCTTAACATTCTATGGTTAAGGATCAAAGTTTACAGATGGGCATAAGCATCTGAAGTAACTTTCAAAACCATTGTTTACTTTGATGATATTTCTAAACTACTGAAGTTTGCAGGTATTTCTGCTGCCTTATTTGATGGTCAAAAGAGAAGACAATTGAATTTATCTTTGCAAGGTGTGACAAGTGCTAAACTGTTGAATTCTCTTCGCATCCTTGAGAAGATGCCAAAAATTTGCATTCTTACAAAAACTTTAATGTGGGATTCCTGGTTAAAACACTTCAGAAATTACTGCATAAGCAGAAAGAAGAAGGGCCTGTTGTAAATAGTTTCACAGAAGAAGTACTAAGAAGGTCACTGAAAACTATCTTGTGTTTTTGTTTAGACCTTTGGTTTCATAGTGCATTAAACCCAGAAATATGTAGCCTAAGGAATGATTAGGTAGTTGTTGGACTTTGTCATGACAATCTGCATACATGGTACTAAGTATTTTGAATTACCAGATTCTCTCTTTCAAGCAAAATTGGGCTTTGGAACCTGAATTTTCCCTTAACTTCATACAGTATCATCATACGGAATTGAGAATGATGATCAGTGTAGATATGGAGATTAGATTACAGATATATTTGGAAAAGTGAGGTATCTGTTTTGGTTGCTATTTTTTAACTTCAGTAAATATTTAGCTTGCAGTTCTTTCAACTATTTCGTAAATGGAAGTTTCATGTTTATGTGTTAAATTCTCTGGTCTTTACGCAAAATAAATTACAAAGTAGGGAGCTTGCTAGGTGAGAAACTTGTCTTCCTTAGAGAAATTATACTATTAGTAATGGCTTTTTTTACAGTGTGTTTTCTGTCTTGATTCTCTTACCACAATTTTTTTTGTATGTAGAAAATGTAATGTTATCATTTATGATCATAAAAGCTTTGTATTTATTCTGATTTACTCTTTAAAGGCAGTATTTCCTTTTTATGTACATTGCTTCCTTGTCTAGCCCAACAAATTGGCTGAAGCGCAGTAGGAGCAATCTAAAAACTCAAAGTCTGGCAAGGGTGGTGTGGATAAAGTGCATATACTTGTGTTTGGATTTTTTTCCCCCCCAAATTTCTCTCTTCTTTTTCTTTGTTTTGTTAAAAAAAAAAAAATTCTTAGGAATGTGATGTAAGAATCTCTGTTTCTGAAGGACATTGCAATTAACTTTGTCTTCTTGTCAATCAGCTACATCTGAGAGTGAAAGCAAGGAACACAGTAGAAAAATACTCTGTGCAATCTGAGTTATTCTCAGTGAAAAAGATGCTTTAAGAAGGGTCAGAATATCTGGAAACACTACAGCTGAATTTTTTCCCAGGATTTACTTGTGGAATTCTCAAATATTTTTCTATATGCCAAATTATAGGACACTTATATTATTTTCAACTTGTTTATCCAGGAAAGAGACATATGAAGTACTAGAGGTGATGTTTTTAAAAATAGTTGTCTTTGACATAATCATGGGACAGAGAGACATCACATAGGATTATATTCAAATTATGAACATTAAGTCATTCAGTGAGTAGTTCTACTGATTTCTTCAGGACCATTTATCTTTATCATATAGTAGCCCGCAGCAATTAAATATGGTTCTTAAATTATTTTGCTTCCAGAAGCAAAGAAAGGGCATTCTTGAAACCACATAGAGGTTTAATGTATTTTCATATGTGAATGACATACTTGATGAAAGAAAATCTGAGCACTGATCTTACAGAGGTGTGTTTTATAAGAGTGTAAGAAGGCTTCTGGTATTGACCTGCAAAAAAGCTAATCCTAATGGCAACTCTGAATTCAGTTCTTCTGCACAGGTTGAAAAGAGTGTTAAGTAGGGCAGAACCTACACACAGGCACTGTTCAGCAGAAGCAGTTATGCTTTTCTTCCACACAGAGAATATTATATATTTACCACAGTATCTCACCACAGCAGCAGTGAGATATCCTGAGGCTTCTTGTAGTAATGAGACTCTGGAGTCTAACCTGACACCATAAATTGCGTGAGAGAAAGGGTTTATGGGATACCTGCAGAGTTACTGGGAAATTGTCAAAGACAATCTGCACAATACTTCCTAGAAATTGAACAAATTACTTCAGGTTTATGTGAAAGTCATGATATAATCTGTGACTTGTTTCACCATTTTACATCGATATTCCTAAATATTCAATCAAAATGGAATCATAAAATCATAGAATGTTAAGGATTGGAAAGGGCCTTAAAAATCATCTAGTTCCCACCTGCCCTGCTGTGGTCAGGAACACATCCCACTAGACGAGATTGCTCAAGGCCTTATCCAGCCTTGCCTTGAACACTGCCAGGGTTGGGACATCCATAACCTCCTTGGGCAACCTGTTCCAGTGTCTCACCACCCTCACAGTAAAGAATTGCTTCCTAATATGTAAATTAAATTTCCCCTCTTTGAACTTGAACTCATTACTCCTTGTCCTGTCACTACAATTTCATGTCAAAGTGTCCTTTTCCAGCTTCTCCATAGGCCCCCTTCAAATACCGAAAGGCTACTATAAGATCTCCACACAACCTTCTCTTCTCCAGGCTGAACAGCCCCAATTTTCTCAGACCATCTTTGTAGGGGACATGCTCCAGTCCCCTAATCAACCTTGTGGCCTTCTCTGGACTTGTTCCAACAGTTCCATGTCGTTTTAATGTTGAGGACATCAGAACTGGATGCAGTACTCCAAGAGCAGAGAAGAGGGGCAGAATCACCTCCCTTGCCCTGCTGGCCACACTCCTTTTGATGCAGCCCAGAACATGTTTGGTTTCCTGGGCTGTGAGCACACACTGCTGGCTCATATTGAGTTTTTCATCAACCATCAACCCCGAGTCTTTCTCCGCAGGGCTGTTCTCAAATCACTTCTTCAGCCAACCTGTAGGTGTGTCTAGGATTGCCATGACTCAAGTGTAGGACCTACCACTTCACTTTGTTGAGCTTCATGAGGTTCACACATGGGATGTGTAAACTGGCCTCTGGATGGCGTCCCTTCTCTCCAGGGTGTCAACTGCACAACACAACTTGGTATTGTCAGTGAACTTGCCGAGGGTGCCCTCGATCCCACTGTCCATGAAGCTGACAAAGGTGTTGAACAGTACTGGTCCCAGTACTAGCACCTGAGGGACACCACTCATCACTGATCTCCAGAGGGACAAAGAGATGTTGACCACAACTCTTTCTGTGCATCCATACAGCCAGTTCTTTATCTACTGTGTGGTCCATCCATCAAATCCATGTCTCTCCAGCAGCACAGTGTCAAACTCTTTGGATAAGTCCAGGTGGGCAATGTCAGTTGCTCTGCCCCCATTCAGCAGTGCTGAAGCACCATCATACACAGTTTCCAAGAGTATCCACTCTATATTCTTGCTGGCACAGAGGTGAGATTGACTGGTCTGTAGATCACCAGGTCCTCTGCATTTCCCTTCTTAATAATAGGGGCTGTATTTCTCTTCTTCCAGTCATCAAAGTCATCAAAGTCGTGCAAGGTGGATAGAAGGTTTTGTGACAGCTTCATATACTTTTTCCAACTGTCCATTTGTGACAGTTGCATGGCAGTTATTCCCTCCAGTATTTTAGAACCAGAGTGCTCTTAAAATGTCACTTTAAATTAAAGCTAAGATTTTGAACAAAATAACTTATCTATATTCTTGATTTTAATTTCAGTAGCATGCTGAGACTAAATTTACTCAGGCTATCTTCTCTGGCAGAAAGGTAATTTTATTTAACTGCGTGAAATTTCACAAAAAAGAGAAATTTGTTTTGGCTTGCAGGTAAAAGGTGCTTGTGCCAACTGGATACTGAGTGAAAAATCTTCCATACCTGACGCCCATCGTCTGTCTGAGGTTGTTTGTTCTGTAGAACACAGAAAATGCTCTTCCTCCTCAGCACCTTAAAAGCAATTTTTGTCTTAGTTTCTAGAAGGACAGGGAAGATGGCAGGATATGATTGTACTCTTTCTGGGATTTTTTTGTGCCTTTTGAGTTAGTTTAAAAAAATTCTGAAAGATCTTTATTAAAGTAATAGAACATATGAACAATAACTACTGCCTATGTTAAGAAGGAGGGCAGATGGTACTTGCTTACTTCATTCTTGGAGAGTTGAGCAGATTAATTCCCAACCAGAAATTCAGATTTTGAAAAGTCACGTAAGTAAAAAACAGGGGATCTTAAGTACTACATTTTTCATAGAAGCCACAGAATATATTGTGCCTCTGTCTGTTTTGATATGCCTGTAGTGTTATTGCAGAAAACAGGATATGCAAGAATTGTTTAGTGTGCCCTGTGAGATAGGTGTACTAACTTAGTAGCCTTTTCGAGTTCTTGGTAATGCACTGTTTTCCAAATATAATTTTGCATGATGCTGGATTCTGTTTGGAGAGTAAAGCTAGTAGGAATAATGATGAAGAAATTGGCATAGAAAGGGTAGAAAGGTAATATATTGACATTAAGGAGGGGACTGAGGAGAGCACTTAGAGCTTTCTGCAAGAGCTCCAGTTCTGTTATTTAAAATAAAAGCAGAAATCAGTTTCCTGTTTTTACTGACTTAAATTTTTAAAATTTCAAACAGTGGGACTTTGACCCCATCAAGGCAACACTTTTTCTTCCATTGGTTTGAACAGCTGAATGTGATCAGCTGCAATCATTATTTGCCTGGGGCATGTGCAGAGAAGGCCCTGGAAGAACAGCTCATCTCTGAGAAACACTGAAGGGTCACAGTTTTTACTGTGGTTCAAGTGCTTTGTAAATGCTCAAAGGCTGTGGCATTTGCGAAGTGAGTGGTGCATTGGCAGATAAACCAGTATTTATTAAGTTAATGTAACAGTTTGTGAGAATTGCTGAGATTCAGGCTTTTGTAAACCCCAGGTGTTGAGTTACAGTAGAAATAAAATTTGATTTTATGTGTTGCTTCATACTTCTGATGGCTTGGAAACTAAGTCCCTAAACTCCCTTGAACGTACAGAGAATAGATACACTCATTTCAGTGTCTTGGCTAAATTCCAGCAAGTAATTGCATTCAATTTATCTAAATTCCACTCTAGTTTGAATTGGTTGAGATAGTTTCCATCTTTTGTCTTATGTTATTGTTTATTTTGGTAAGTGGTGTCAAATTGGCTGCCGTATTTCCAACTTGACATTCCGATATTTTGTTAGAAACTGATACTATTTCAAAGTATACATGCATTTGCAAATTACTTTGAAGCAAAAGGAAAAAAAAAGTAAATTGTTGTGTTGTTCTTTCTGTTATTTTATGGAGAAGTCCTTGTAAAATATCATGATTGTTGTTTTGAAATGTAGTTAAATAGGGTATTTATGTATACTCATTCTGAGTTTTTAAAGTCTAATGTAAGAGGTAAATAATGTGATTTTGTTTAAATTAACTGGAGATGAACATTTCTCTAAATCAGAATTAAACTTGTTCACCTGTTTTTGAGATATGCAGGTGACAGACAAGGAATCCATACGTCCTTTGCACGAGACTGTTGCAATGCCTTACGTGAAATTATTAACTCTGCAAAAGGCAAGACAAGTTTTAGACCTGTTGGCTGAAAATGACAAAAGTCATCCTCCTACCCAGTCAAGTTTGAGAGCAGTAAATTTTTCATATATCTAGGCTTTTTTTTTTTTTCAAGAAGATATTCTTCCCATGTCTGACATAACTATACTAGTTTGTATTAATTATGCTATATCGTATTAACTATACTAAATTGTTTTGTTTTCTGTACTGTTTTGTCTTTGTCTTAGCATTCAGTTTATGCTGTGAGTTGGCAGAGCATTGTGTGTTTTATTGATTCAGTGAATGTCCCTAGTTTCAGATAGAAACTTTTATGAGTCTGTCCAATTTGTCATAGACCTGACTATATTTCAGGTGACTAAGACTAGGGTACAGTGAAAGAAGCCAAAAAGACAAACTGTAGCAGAAAGTTGTCCTGATTGGGTACTTCTCCTCTGTCTCCACCACTGTCTGTGGTATTTTAATCTCATCCCAGGGAATGTGTAATTTTTCAGAAAAATGGATGGACACCACTTGTTTCCATCCTTTCATGTTATTCCCAGGAAAGAATGAATTTGGTTGCTATTAGAACTAGAAAGTTACTCTTCTATACACTCTCTGTTGTTTGAGAGCTGAACTTACAGGCTTCTTAGCTGCACAGTGTGCGGCAGAGTGCAGGCAGCTTTTCTTCTCTGTGGAAGTTGTCTTGCAATCTTAAATTATTTTACTTTCTCTGGAGTGCTGATCATCATAAATGTTTTTCAGCATGAGACCCAAGATACGAAGTATATAAAACAGCAGACACAACTATTCCCAAACTCTACAAAAAAAGCACCTTAAGACACTGTCCAAGGAGGGGGAAGCCCATGTGCTGCAGGTTTGAGGCGTTTTCGACCTCTGTAGAGATACTGTGTCTGTCATCTGTTGAGAAAAGGTGTGGGTATATGTCTGTTTTGCTGCTCAGGGTACATGTTGGAGAAATGATGGACTGAGTTCACCCTGGTTTTTGATACCTGCCTGAGAGTTTCTAAGTAGGGACTATAAGCTTCTGGCAGCATAGATTTCTTTATACTTCAAATAACTAGCCTTCCTACTCTATTGTGATGAAGATTTATACATGGTGCCAGGAGAGGAAACATAAAACCAAAGAAAACCTTGAGAAATAACAAATAAAAATATTAATTTAATTTTTAATTTTCTTTTTCATTTCATTACATACACTGATGTCCAAATTCTACATTTTTTCTTCTAAATCAATTAATTCTTTTCTTGTTTTTCAATACCAAATTAAAGAAGGTAGTTGATAAAGGCTACATTTTTCTGTCTTGTCTTGTATTTGAGTTTTTATAGCTGACTTACTTGTACTTTTCAGAGTGTGTTTCCTCTTCTCTTGTTGCCTTCTTTTTACTTTCTTATTTTTTATTTCCATTAAATTGGGATTAGGTAAAACAATGGAATTTGATCTTATTCATTTATGTTTCTTCAGCAGCTTGGATTTTTCCTTTTATAAATGAACCACCTTGAACTTTAAGGAATGGGTAATTGCGTGTAAAAGAGATGAAGGCAAATTAAACATTACAAATAAAAATGAGAAAAGTGAAGGGGGAAAGTATTGAATGAAGTGAAGAATGGTGACAGACTTCTGGCAAGCAAAGTGGGGCAGTAGGATGATGGCCATGGGGATCAATCACTCATTTTTCAGGAGGAATCAAAAGGCAGTTTTTGGGATGAAATTAAAAAACCCCACTTGCTCTTAGAATAATTCATCAGGCTTTATTCTAAAAATTTTTAGAAATTTTTGGAAAAGGAATGGAGAATTTTTGGTTAGGAATATTGTTGAAACATTACTTGTTTTGCAAATTACATTTTAGGTGTATGTGGAGATAGAACTCTTAGGAACAAAGGAATAATATCTGAATTTTCACATAGAGTCTAATAGTGTAAATTCTGTGGTGTTTCAACCACTGATTATAAACTTAGTAAAACCTTTTGGAGCTGATAAAACAGACCATGTAGTAGTTGAATTAAATTTCTTTTTCTTAAAAACCTTCAGCTTGCAAGGTGGTGTAAAGTATTTATCACTTGAGGCAGAGCCATTAAATAATTTTCAAACGTGATTTAGGCAAGCAAATAGCCCTAATCAGTGACCTAGTACATTATATGAATAAATGTAGTTTCTAGAAGTCTTTAATCCAGAACTTGACAAATAATATTTAGCCAAGATATATAGTGTTAGTGACTATATGGCCACTGTACATTGCATGGGATTATGTATGTGTTTCGAGTGTGCAATAAAACAAGCATGAGTGAATAATTTTATTTTTGTTATAACATATCTGTGTTTGCTAAAATTTATCTTTCTCTAGCAAACAGTTATATTTCCTTTACATGTTTGTACAGTAACAAATGTGCAGGTTTTGTTTCTGATGGTGGCTCACATGTATTACAGTAATGCACTTAACAGTAGCATAAGGTCATTGTCTGCTGGGAGGCAAAACGGCAAAAAGAAGGCAAGTGACCACAGAGGGAAAGGGGATGTATTTTGCTTGGTGTAGTGAATAGTTATCTTGTTTGCTGTCCTGACCTGTTTATTTTAGTGGAATTTGCTGTTTTTCAGGTGCAGTTAAAAACCAACCATTCAAGTCAATATGTAATTCGAACACAGCCAACAAACACCTGTCTGTCTACACTTGAATGTGCAGCTGTTGCTCTTACTATCATGGAAAAGAATAAGAGCATACAAGAGGTATGTAACTTCAAACACCTACGTTTTTCTTTTATGAATGGTAGAGGAGCAGCAAAGGTACTTTACTATTAATGTAACACATTTGATGGTTAAAACCTAATGACATTGTAATGGTTTTGTTGAATAGGAAACTAAACAAGAATGTACCAATGGAAACCATTTTTTTTAGATATTTATTTACTCTAGTGTGCTCAGACTACTGTGATTCTTTCATATTTTCCTGTTCTTTATTCAACCTAGCTGTGAGATTGCTAAGGAGACTTCTTAGATACAAAGACTGAATGATTATTAGCTTTGTAGCTCTACAGGCTAATGAGGCAACACCTGACACAGAGGGAGCTAACTGCGGCAGCCCAGCCTGCTCCACAAATAAAGAAATTAACAACTAGTTCAACCAAGAAAAGTCAGTGGGTGATAGTAGTGGGTAACTCTACTTTATGAGGCACGGAGGCACTCATCTCTTAAGGGCCTGACCTGCTCTCAAGAAAGTCGTGTTGCCTTCAGGGAGCCCGGATAAGGAATGTCACTGAGAAGCTTCCAAGCCTGGTTAAACCCTCTGATTATTACCCACTATTTGTGTTCCATATGGGAGCTGGCAGCAGTCTGGGGGATTACAGAGTCAGTAAAGGGCTCTGGAGCTCGAGTGGATTTTTCATCAGTCCTTCAGATGAAAGGAGAGGATCTCGAAATGGTCAGCTGAATCTGACAGGTCCACAAATTGTTAAAGTGATGGGACTATAGTCAGGATTTTTTACTCAGACCATGGGACTTGCTTTGCCAAGCCTGATTTCCTGGTGTGGTGGGGTCCATCTGACAAGGGAGGGAAAAAGTATCTTTGGCTGGGGAGTTGCCAGTCTGGTGAATGAGGCTTTAAACTAGATTTTTCAGGGGAGGTCACCTATCCATCCCAGTCCTGCCATTCGAGGAGGAGTTGTAGCCCTCTATGTCAAGGACCAACCGGAGAATAAGGAACTCTGCCTGGGGAAGGATGAGCAGCCAGCTGAGAGCTTCTGGGTGAAGATTAAGGGGAGGGCAGGAGATGTTGTATTGGGGTCTGCTACAGGCCACCTGATCAGGAGGATGGTGTGAATGAAGCTCTCTTTAGGCAGATAGGAGCACCCTCATCTCACAAGCCATGGTTCTCATAGGGGGTTTCAAGCACCCTGATATTGTTGGAAGGACAGCACGGCAGGGCACAAGCAATCCCAGAGGTTCCTTGAAGTAACGAGGACAGGTGTCATGTCACAGGGTGAGGAATTTAGTGCTCTGAGGCAGCCTTGGCTGCAGGGACCATGAGATGGTGGAGTTCAAGATCCTCAGGGCAGTGAGGGCAGCACTCAGCAAGCTCACTACCCTGGGCTTCAGAAGGAACAGCCTTTGGCCTCTTTAAGGAACTAGGTAGACTCCCAGGGGATGGAGACCTGGAGGGCAGAGGGGCCCAGGAATACTGGCTGAATTTCAAGGATCACCTCCTCCAAGCTCAGGAATGATGCATCCCAACACGGAGGAAATCAGACAAAAATGCCATGGATGGATAAATAGCTGCTGAGCAAACTCAGAGCAAAAAAGAAGCTTTCAGAAAGTGGAAACGAGGATAGGTGGCCTGAAAGGAATACAGAGAAGAATACAGGGAAATTGTACGTGAAGCTAGGGATAAGGTTAGGGAAGGCGAGGTCTGGTTAGAATTGAGTCTGGCTAGTGATATCAAGGATAACAGGAGGACTTCTGTAGATCTATTGCAAGAAAAAGAAAGACTAGGAATGATATGGGCCGTCTCCAGAGGGAAATGGGAGACCTGGCTACCTTGGACAAAGTGAAGGCTGATGTTCTGAACGACTGCTATGCCTCAGCCTTCAACAGCAAGTGCTCCAGCCACACCACCTAAGTCAGGAAAGGTAAATGCAGGGACTGGGAGAATTACAGTGTTCTAGTGTCTTCCAGTTCCTTCTTTCCTTTCGCCTCATTCTTCTTTCCCATCACATTTTCTTATCCTGTAGTACTCTCTTGCACACTTCTTCCTGTAACTCTGAATATAATGAGAAGAGTGACTCAGATTCTCATCACAGATATATTACTTTTTTAAAAAGTTGGTTTCAAGGTGCCAAATACATGCTGTGCTTGCCACGATACAGAATAAAAATCTGTAGAGAAGACAGCTGGAGACTTAGACCCAAACAAATAGAAGTACTACTATGTATATTGCAGGGAAAGTCATGTGGAGATGCAGTGTTGTAGTTATCCCTTCATGTGATGTTTTTCTAAGTTGACTTGACATTTTTTAGTACGTAACTTCAAAACATAGACTGTGTAATATACAAATATACAAAATATACAAAAATACAAATATACAAAATATACAAATATACAAATAATAGGCATGTGTAATATATGAAATTATACAAATGTAAGGTGCTAGACTGATTTTTTTAAAAAAGCAGGTTTCTTTTGGGTATTTCTTAACTATAGTGTATTGAAAATTGCTTTGTTTTGTGTACTCTGTGAAGTAGCTGTTAACGACTGTTCAGTTGCACTAATTGTGGAATGTACGCGTTGAGCTCTTAATGTTACCCAAGTTATGCTTGCTCTGAAGTACGATTAGTATTTTTAGCAAAGGAATATATTAGCAAGCTTGTCAGAGGTTATAGTCTCAGATCACTCTGATGTCTTAATTTTCATGAAGCCAGAAAAGCGTGATGATTATTTAGTTATTTGTGTTTCTTTGATACTGAACAATATGGCAAGCAGTGACTTTGACTTTCTTGTGCTTTTTCCTAGTGGTAGCTAAAACATGAAGCCACTTAAACTCAGGAGAGTTTATTAATTTTAAGTTGCACATCCTATTATAAATGTTGGGATATGGTATGTATGTGTATAGACCTTGAAATGTTTATTTACTTCAGTTGAGAACAAAATTGTCATAGAAACATTCACCTATATTCCCCAATTGCTTCATATTCTATTAGTGAGGAATAGTATTATTTCAGATATTAGTAGTGGAGGCTGTTGGCAATTTGTAAAATACCTTTGGATACAACTTGTTAAAAAGTAAGTATTTCCAAGACAGGAGAAACTTGAGAAAATTTGAAGATTAGTATCAGTGAAGTTTCTGTCTCTCTTACATAGGGTATTAAAGTGTTTAATTCCCACAAAACTTCACTTAAGTTCTGAATTCAAAATTACTGAGCTGACAGATGTTTAGAGTAGCTGGTGCTAGATGCTAAAAAGTTTCATTTAGTTCACAGTCAGATAGGATTAATTTCCTTTTTAGCATGTGTTGGTCTCAGAATATTTACTAGAGTCAAATAACCATTATAATTTTTAATAGTTTGGTAATTTTTAATTATCCTGTGAAGTCAAAGCACAGCAACGTGATCTTTGACTCTCAAAAACCTGATGACAGGTTGTGACAGGAGACTGAGTATAGTACTGCGTGGAAAATAGTAAGTTTTTCTCTGCAAAAACTAGACAGCAGAGGTGATCGAATACCCCCTCACAGCTATCTTGAAGATTAAATACTTTTGTAAGACAGGGCCACTGACCTCCAGCACTCCTGCAGGCATGGAATGCAACCCACTGGGTTATGTCTTCCTAGCAGCCAACTCACAACTCTTATATGTCATTGGAGGAATTTGGGACTTAATAGTTCTTGAGCTTAAGTTTATCCCAGGTCAAAGAATACTAACTCAACATTAGCCTTTGCTTGTAAGTTGTGATCCCACTAATCTGTGATGGAAGAGGTCATTAAGAGGTCATTGTCCTTCTTAATCTTTTGTTGCTGACATTAGTAATATCATTTTATAAAGCTTTCTGAAAAACACTGATGAGTCATTTTGCAACACAGACCCAGGTCTGCAATCTGATTGTGTGCTCAGGACGTAGTACAAAAGGGTCTATGAAAAGCCATTTAAGGCTCATCCACGTATCCACTACCTGCTACTGTTCACTTTGTGTTGCTCATACAACTTTGCATCAGCTAATTAATATTTTGATACTCAACCTCTGTCTACCATAAAAGGTTTTCAGGTCAAAAATTGCTCCTGCAATTTGCATAGTATGCCACCTGCATGTCTGCCTCTGTGACAGTAGAGTCTCCTTATCATATCAATTGCGTTTAAAGTTAGACTTGGATGAAGCCTGTAGACACACAAGAAAGTATGGCTTAGAAATTGGAACTCTGTGTAAAGAGGCTTTTCAAGAAACTTGTATATATATGTGGGGGTTTATATTAATTTTTTTCTTTGTTGTGCTACAAAAACATATTTTTCCTTCATTAGGACTTCTGTCTTATTCAAAGTGAATGTTTAGTTCATATCCACAGTTACCCATCTGGTGTTCTGGTACCTGTATGCCTTCATCCCTATCACTGAGAACTGGCCTAGCCTACTTTTCAAAGACAAAATTACCTGTTTCTCAAAGTGATGCAGTAGCCAAGAGCTACATTCATGAACACTTTCTGAATTGAGTGCTATTCCCAGCATATAAGATGGTGAATTGAGGTTGAAAGCTATGTAAGTTAAAAATGGACACTTAGTTTGATGCCCAGTATAAGTCACTTGATTTTCCTCTGTGCTCGTAAGATTCATATTTTTCTTGGTAGAATCTCAGCTCCTGCTGACTGCAGTTACATTTGTGATTGCTTTACACATCTGCACATGAGGTTGTGTGATACTGAGTCAGGCAACCAGAAAATGAAGAATCTACAGTTAGGAACCCCTTGAGATAAATTTGGTTTGTGTGGCATCATTAGTCCTACATAATATTGCTGGTCAGAAGCATGGATAGAGTCCAGAATAGCAGTCCACCTGCCTCAACCATGAGTCCCTCCTCTCTTTCTAAAATTCTGCCTCAAGGGACTTTTGTGCAAACACAAACAGCTTAGTTATTGTGACTTATTTTATTACAGCTTGTTGACCAAGCCACAGTAATTGATTGTAGTCCATTGCTAAGGTCAAGTCAAAGCCATAACTTACAGTAATGTAGCTGGGGCTGAAGTCAGGATTGAGTGGATACGAGGAAGGAGTGAGGCATGTCAGCAGGTAGGTGGATATATGACTGCTGTGTGGTTCTTTTCAGTACATTTCTTATTCAGCCGTGCCCTCTGTGTCTTCAAAGGTTATATTTTATCAGCATTTATCATCCCAATTGTATTTTATTAGCATTTTTAAGTAGTCATTGAATAAAAACCTGGAATAATTGATGTCTTTAAAATATCTTACGGAAAGGTTGGGATTTTGTCCCCCACCCCTTCATCTTTTTTACAGACTATACTCCATCCACTTCAAGCTTTATGCTCTTTCCAGCTTCAGCATGGTGCCCAGATCCATCACAGCAAGGAGCATCTTCTCAAAAATGGCTTATATGACAAGCCAATGCCAAAGAATAAACGCAAACTCAGAAGAATGGAGCTTTTGGTGAATAATGTTAAAATATAAGAAAACCGTACTGACTGTACAGTGGGACTTATTTGCAGCTCGCAAATGAATAGGACTCTGGATTTGATCCAAATGGTTGACTGTACTATAATAAAACAACTTTTGGGCCTTCATAGGAAGGAGTTTATCTACCAATGTGACAAATAGTAATGGACAAGCTTTTTCATTTTTGCAATAGGCCAGGTGCCTTTGTTCAGATGATGGAAGATCATTCTCATTTCCTGGAAAGAAGAGAAAGAAAACTCTGAACATGATTTAGAGTTATGCTATCACTTGGGTGTCAAATATGATCCTCAATATGACTGGATAAATTTATTTTCAAGAGGCTTTTATCAGTACAAAAAGACAAGAAATATGAATATGAATATGAATGTGATGGAACAGTAAGGCTTCAGCATTTAGAATTATATTGAATTTCTGCTGAGCTTTTTAGCTTCAGTATCTAATTACAGTAGGCTTTCAAACTGTAATTCCTTATATTACTTGGTTCAGATGAACATAAGGCATGGTATTTGGATAGTTCTTCTTAACTTTGAGATTTTTATTTCTTATATTGTTAGAACTCCTTTTTGTAAATTTACATGTATTTTACAATGCAGTGGGGTTTAGTTTCTCTCAGACTTAATTTTTAAATTAAGCCTGCATATGTTTTTACCAGAAACTGAACAACTCCTACTTAAAAAAAAAAAACAAACCAGCAATGTAAAAAAATGATTTTTGGAATTTTAACTCAGGTGCTTCACTCTTACTTGAGTAAAAGCTAGTCTTTTGCAGATGGGGAGATCTTGTAGATATGAATACATCATACCCATCTCTTGACATGCAATGATTATGCTACTAAAGGAATTAAACAAGTCCAGTGTAAATGGCTCTGTAAGAAGTATGATGCAACGACAAATGATTATGTCTGTTTACAGCCTACTAACATGATTACAGATCTGTTTGATTTCATGTGTTCTTTAGGTTTTCACTTCTAACGGTTATAGATGACTGTACCTCTTTCTAATGGGAATTGCTGGAAGCAGAAGAAGTGTAGGTATTTTCATAAGTTTTCTGAAGTAATATTCCATGATCTGGAAGAAAAAATAAAATGAAATAAAGGGTCTGATGATCCCTTCTTCTTATACATAAATGCCTCCTTCATGTAACGGATTAAAATGCTTAATGTTTGTCTTTACTTTGGTTCCACTGTAGGTAACAACATGGAGCTAATTGGCTACTAATTAACCTTAGGAAAAGATACTTTGTCTTTAATTTATGAGATACAAGGCAAGAAACTACAGAATTGGGGGATGTAAACACAACTAATCAATATATTAATTGAAAGCTTTTCTGCGATTAACAGGAGAGGTCAAAATTAGGTCAGCGATTAGCTAAGTAGTTTTAGTTAACCCTGAGCTAATAGTGACCTTTTGTTTAGGCATGAATAAACAGTATAATTTGTCTGGCTATGTTAGCAAGTTTATATAACCTTTTTCTCTTCTCCCGGTCTAGATAAATCCAGTATCTGTCGCTATGTTCAGGAAAGCTGAATTAGTTTTGACAAATCTGAAGCAAACCAGTCTCATATGATTAATGATAGTGTAGTTGCACTTTTGTTCACATTGGAACAGAGAAAGGGCATGTTTATTCCTGTAGCACACCAGTCTCCAGGCTAACTTGAAGTCTGAAGTTGCAATCTCGTGCAATTTGCTTGTGCAGCCTTGTGTGTGATGCTGCCTCCAGTTCTGGGGTTGTCATGCCTTCTGCTGGATTGGGAATCTTCTTTCCCTGTGCTGTGAGACGTGGTCAATAATTCCTTAAGGAAGCAAGGGTATCAGTTAAGCTTTATTGTTAATGCCATATTTGCTTATGTGGATGATGTTCACATTTAATGTTGTGTATGTTAATTTGATTTACCTTATTTTAGATTCATCTAGAACAGTAATGTATCTTTTGACCTACATTGTGAAGATTATTTTCCTAAACAGAAGATTAAATGTGTCTTTACATGATATGTGAGTTTATCATAGAGAACATAAAGAAATTTGTATTACAGCCTGGGATTCACAGCCATCTGCAAAATGCCTTAGAATTACAGGATCAGAGAAATAGTTGTCTTAATTGAGTTGTAATCCTACATTAAATACTCTCATGTGTGCAGTCTGTGCAGAGTTTTCATGTTTTTCACGAAAGGACAAATTCTGCACAGCTTACAATGTGCACTTTTTAGCTTTGTTGATTCCTCTTACTCTTTTAATTTTGCTCCTGTGGATAACAGGATTTGTAGGAACTCATGCTGGATGCATGGAAGCCTTTAATTGCTAATTTCCTGTGTTGTATGATACTAGATCAATCACTATGCAGCAGTTGCTGAAGAAATTAAAACCAATCCATTGCAAACCTCCAGGCATTTTATTTTTGGAGGTTCCTTTGTGTGTCCCAGCACAACTATAATATAGTGAACATTTAGATGCAACAGAGCAGTCACATAAAGTTCAATTTTAGATTTGTTCAAAGCTATTAAACACAAAACACAGTACTTTTAAAAACTTTTTTTGCTGGAACTTTTGTGATTTTGAAAATATGCACAGTTTAAGACGAAGAGTTTAGAAAGTTTGTTTTCAGGTCTTTTGGATTAAAAATTTGCTTATAAATACGTAACTCAAAGAAATGAGTACTCTGAAGTCCAAACTCTTTCGACTAAGTTGTGTGTGATGAACCAGCACTCTTTGTAAGCGATTCCAATAGAATGAATTTAATTTTCAGTTTTATTTTTGCTGTAATGGTAGATCTGTTTCATTTTTCACTTTCTGAAAGATTAATGAGTGAAACCCACCAGTCTAACAAGATATTGATTAAAAAAGAAGGAATGTGTTTGCTTCTAATGTTTGGTCCTTTGTCCTTGTCCACTTTGTACTTCCAGATATTGCTACTGAGATGAAATCTGCCTTCTGTGTGCCCCAATGTCATGCTTTAAGAAACTGGTGACATGGATGTTAGGTTTTTGAACAGGTATATATATTTTTCAAAGGTGGGTGTTGTTAAGTCGCCATATTTCTGTAATCTGTGAGACACAGTCTAAGAAAAAAGGCAAAGCGAGAAATCTTTTGAAATAAGAACACACACCACACCTCCCCTTCCATTTAGAAAGCTTTCATATTAAGGAGGTGCTCAGGACAAACACAAATGTATTTCTCTTCAACATTTTACTTTCATTGCCTCGTAACCCCATACTACCAATAAATTACTCTTTTATTAGTTTTTCTTGAAATAAAAAGAAAACTGACTTCAAAAAGGGGTATTTTAAGACTAAGGGATTTTTTTCTCCACTGCTACATTAGATAAAAAATTGCTTATGCTGCATCATTTTCTACAACATCCCTGCTTGTTTTTAAATTTAATTAAAAGCTGAACGTTTTAAAAGGGATAGTGTTCCGTGCTTTTCTCTTGGTGTTTGTGATTTTTATGTCTATGTACATGAATGCACATAAATTATATATTTGTTCCTGCCTCAAAGCAGTAAAAGATATAATTTACTATGGTGATGTGCCACTACATCTCTACAGAACCGAATTTGTGTGCATGTACTGGTATTACAAAGCCAAGTCCTTTTTTTGTGCCTTTTTAATACCATTCAGTCAGTTAATGAAGAGAGATAGCTTTGCCTATGCTATTTGAAGAAAAAGCATTGCTTTGTTATCCATTGAAACCTGCATGAAGACTAAATTGCTGTGGCAGTTTCTCAAGCATTTCAGTTTTAGAGCGCTCTTCTTTATTTCTGCAGTGGTGGCTGACTCCTGTTTGCTGCCCCACAAGCATGCACATCTCCCTGCACTCTCTCTGCATGTCCCGCTCAGTGTCCTGGTAGGAGTAATGAGCTGAATATTCTGTACCTCACCCACAGTTTTTCCTTCCCCAAATGGTTACACTCATGTTAAAAAAAAAACAAAACCAGAACTCGTTCCTTTCTTATGCAACCATTCCTCACCTTCCTGCTACAAAACCTGCACTTTAGGGACTTCCATACTGCCTTGGTTACCAGGGTTGTTTCTTTTATCCCATTTTGCAAACCGTCCAAAGTCCTGGCCCTGAATGCTGCTGCTTTTGCAGTGAAGGAACAGATGACAGACAGAAGTAAAGAGGAGAAAAAAAGAGAAAGGTCTGTGTTTTAAGTTAAATAAGAGACTGTCATGGTTTAACCCTAGCCAGAGCCAAGCCCCACGCAGCTGCTCATTCACTCCCCCACCAGCAGGATCAGGGAGGGAATCAGAAGGGTGAAAGCCAAGAAACTCCTGGGTTTAGATGAAGACAGTTTAACAGGGAAAGCAAAAGCCACATGCACAAGTAAAGCAAAACAGGGAATTAATTCACTGCTTCCCATGGGCAGGCAGGTGTTCTACCTCTCCAGGAGAGCAGGGCCCCATCATGTATAATGGTGACTTGGGAAGACAAACACCATCACTGAACATCCCTCTTTTCCTTCTTCCACCGGCTTTGTATGTGTAGCATGTTGCCATATGGTCTCGAATATCCCTTTGGTCAGTTGGGATCACCTGTCCGTGCTGTGCCTGCTCCCAAATTCCCCGAGTCCCCTCGCCAGCCTGGCAGTATGAAAAGCAGAAAAGGCTCTGTGCAAGTTCTGCAATAACAAAACCTTCTCTGTATTATCATCCGTGTGTTCAGCACAAATCCAAAACACAGACCCATACCAGCCACTTTGAAGAAAACTAACTTACTCCAGCCAAAATGAGTACAGAGGCTTAAGATAAAAGTTGTTTCTTTTGCTAGGGTATGTCTGCTAAAAACCTTGGTACACGTCACTGTGTCATGGTGTTCACTTAATACCAGGATTGTCCTAACAGTCTGACTTATTTGTGGAGTATATCCTAGGGCACCTGCATTGTTTTTTTGGTTTAAGATTCACTCGGTATTTCTTTGGATCCCTTTGTATTTCCTGAAGGATGCTATCTAGTTTTCTGTGTGAGGTGATTCTATCACTAAGCAACAGAAGAATTGCTATACTTGTGGGACAACAATGCTTGCAGCACACTTAGGGCTTAAGTTGAGGTTTATACACCACTGGGTCTGATTGGACCATGCATACTGCGGTTCTTATGTCTGCGATGTAAGAGGCAGCAGATGCTCAGTTGGAAGTAGCTTTGAACTGTTCTCTCTGCCCATGAAAGTAGTAATTAAAAACCTCAGTATCTGTAACAGGCCATATGCTATGCTGTAGCCTACTATGTCTGTAAGGACAGGTAACATATTTTAGCTTTTATAGCTTTTTTAGCTGAACTGAAACCGGAACTTTATGTTACATATACGAGATTCCTTTGGGCTTGAATACTAGGATTTACTCTCAATAAGGAGATAATATCAAAGAGTATGTATAAACTGTTTAAAGCACACTTGTGCTCATCTTGAAGCACTTGTGAGATTATTGTTCTCCTTGGCCCTGCTCACCTGTCTCCCCACAGAAAAACAGCAGTTCTCCCCTGTGGGATTTGTGGCACTTACCATGTTGTGATCAGTGAGAGTTTCACACTCTTTAGCCAAGCAGGCTGAACCTACGCCTCTGCCTGCAGAACTAAATGCTCCCTGCCTATCTGTTCAGACAGCAGTCTTGTTTCCTTTTGACTCAGTTGTCACTACGGAGTTGCAGATGATATTTTGCAGAGCTGTTCTAGCACTGTTGGGGCATTTTGTGCTTTTGATATGAGAAAGGAGAACACATCGGTTTCTGTTGCAGTTAGTGTTTACTAGGGGTTTATCTGAAATGGAGAAAATAAAATGTCTGTATTGTCCAATGATAAAGGACAAAATATGAAAGCAAACTTTTAAGGACCAGATTTTACACTTTACCTAGGAGCTTATAACAGCAGGTCCTTGCTTATGTACCCTTCACAAGATGCAAGGAAAATCACAGCTCTTCTATTCAAGGGAACAGAAGAACAGTTTCGTCTTTCTATCTCTAGAGGCATGTATCGCTTCAAAGACAGAAGGAAAGGGGCATGACTGTTGTGTAGCTCAGAACTGTAATACTGAGTATTACTGCTATGAAAGGGAATCTGTGGGTGGATGCAGCCTCTTCTTTAGGATATGTCATCTTTAAAGTTTTTAAGGACTTTACAGCAAGAGAAATATAAGTGTATTTAAAAATCAAATGGGAAGCGTTCACTTATCTGAGGTCAGCATTGTTGACCTCAGTCACCTCTGAATTATTTTTGTTGTTGTTTTCACAGTGTGTATAAGAGAAGATGATAGGAATTCAAAGTGATAACGAAGTTTGGGGACAGGGAATTTGGTGTTTGTGGTTTTGTTTTTAAAGGTAGTTCTAAAATTCAGGAGCATGGGAGAAGTTGTTACCGGAGTTGAACTGGTTGTGAAGAGCAGTATGATTTACAGAATCAGAGAGTTTTTGACCCTGTAATTTCCATCTGCTCTGACTTCTTAGCACTTTGAAGAAAAATTGTAATGTGAATTTGATAACCTTTCAGAGAACTAACTCAGTCTTCATCTTTATATTCTGTTAAAATAAGTATATTTTTTTTAAAAAGGTACTTTGCTACCTTTTCTAGAGGAACTTTGCCTTTATGAAGCTTTGGATTAAATTCACTGCAAGTTTTATAGTTACCTTTGATTTTTTGTCTGTAAAATACTGAGTATATTCTTTCTCCGAAACTACTGAAGCAGCCATAGAAGATGTAAACCTAGTTGCACTCTGTATATGTTTTCAGCTTTCATAATGAAATGTCATCCTCCTGAAATAATTCTATGAATTGTGTCTATTCAATGTCAACAGATGATTTTCATTTCCTTTATAAGTTCCTCTAACCATCGTATCAGTGCCTTTGAGATAATTAGTAGCTCCTAGAAGTAGATGTTTGGCAAGTAGTTACTTATATTAAATTTTATTTGTATCAAAATGTTTTTCATATCTACCTCTTGGTATTTATTCAATTATTTTTAGGAACCTTGTCATCTGCACAACATATTTCCCACCTTTCAGTCCAGGGTGCTATTCTGATGTGTGGCAGGTAATAGATGACCGTGAATAAATGCTTCATACACTGTTCCTTTCTCGGGGATAAAAATGCAATGCTTTTGATTAACAATGGAACTTAAAAAAGAGGAAAAAATAAAATATGACAGGAGTATTCTGTTGAGTGATTCTTCTAGTTCAGCTGATGATTTCTACAGGGGAATGCCCCATGAATAATTCAGGTAAGATGGAAGCAAGCGCCTTGCTGACCAATGACTCAATGAAGAAATCATGTTGGAACCAAAGTATCCTATGTAAAATGCATTATAGTCTTAATGCTGGTCTTGAAGTATTAATAAGTTTTATCCTTCAGGATAACCAGGATGCAGTAGGGTTGAACCTCAAACAGGATTCATGTATATTGCTTGTGAAGCTGTCACAAATGCTCTGTTTTAAAATGACACAGAATGCAGGTTCACTATTGCCTAATGTCGCTCCAGTTCTCAGGCAAGCTGAACTGGTTTTTAAGAAAGAGTGCAGTGACAAAATTTTGCAGTTGGGTGTGGAAACTATAGCAAAGAAGCAGGTACTCCACCTTATGTTGCTTTGCTTCCTAAAGAGAACAGGAACTCTTCCTGAAGAGTTAAATTTCCTTCAGTAAATAATCTGAGCAGCAACACAAGCAACCTTGAATAGAAATACCTTTTTAAAATGATCTGTGGTAGCTCATATAAGAAATGCATAGTAAATACCAACTCTTGTGTTTTAATTTCCATATTTATTAAACAAATATATTTGTTGTGCAAGTATGCCCTGTTGTGAATGCAGCCTCTAGATGCTTGAGTTGTACAGAGGATAATGACTTTTGTCTGAGACACTTTGAGGAGTTTAAAAAGGTTTCTTAATTTCTACATTTTCAGTGTGGTGCCAGAACCTGCTAACATGTTTGCTTTATGCTTAAAATGAGATTTTGGAAAGTTAATGGATTGATTGTGCCATTCCTATTTATCTGTTTTGTTAGGCTAGAGTTCATGCTGCGGTGATTGTGGCTACTGAAGGCTTTTCTCACGTATGGGCAGCTGGAGACTGCTCCTTTTGCTTCTGCCTTGCCGTCATTATGGCATTGTGCACTGGTATAAGGACTTCACTGCAGCATGTAAAATTTGTTTCAGCATCCCAGAGCTGAAAATATGTTCTAATGTGCAGTGGCATTCAAAAGCTCGTTGCACGTATCTGGATAGCTACTGCAGTAGTTTTTTCCCCTTCTTAGTTGTGTTATCCCAAGGGTCCTACCAATATCACTGACAGGCTCAGCCTTGGCCAGCAGCATGTCCATCTTGGAGCTGGCTGGAACTGACTCTGGCATGGGGAAAGCTTCTGGTACCTTCCCACAGAAGCCACCACTGCAGCCTCTCCCCTGTTCCCCCCTCAAACTTTGCCACAAAAGCCCAGTACCATGAACAGACATTGCTAACAGCACAGCTGCAGGACAAGGTTCCCGGGCCCAGACCAGCACACATGTGACACAGGCAACTTTACTGAGCTGGGGGGATGGCTGAAAAGTGGCAGCTCCGGGGACTCAAGGCACCTGTGGTGTCTTTATCCTGCAAGAACAGTGGGCAGGCTCTTACCCAAAATGGCCCAGAGCTGCCCTGGCGAAGGTCTGTGCCCAGTACTGCAGAGGAAGCAAATAAACCCCAGACTTGGGACCAACGTCAGTCTGACCCAAGGGAAAAACCTTTCTGACTGTAAACTGGATTTCAGGAAAAAGTTCTTCACTGAGAGCATGGTTGGTCACTGGAACATGTTACCCAGGGAAGTGGTCATCATGGCGCCAAGCCTATCAGAGTTCATGGGGTGGGTAGATGACACTCTGAGGTTGGTTTTAGGTAGTCCTGCGAGGAGCACAGATTTGGGCCCGATGATTGTTTGGGTCACCTCCAAATTGAGATATTCTACAATTCCGTTATTCTACTACACATCTAAGGTAATTGGTTGAAATACCACTGTACATTCTTTACCCATTACCTGAAGATTTAACAGCTTTCTCTTTTTAAACAAGATGACAATTTCTACTTGGCAGCATTTGTTAGAACTGATTGTATATAGCTCTTGCATGCTCTCCCTGTTTTTTGCAGTGTGCCTTTTAGGATAAAATAGGTTTTAATTAAACCTACTCAATTTGACAAAACATACTTTAATGATGCTCTGTAATGCCAGAGATTTTACATTTAATGGCACTTAGAGCATATTGACACAGAAAACTGCTGTGACATGTTTATGTTTCAGTGTTCCTTGAAGCAAAAGTCTGTTTTAATAAAACATGACTCAGTATTTGTGATGCTGTGATACATAGGTCATTGATTCTTAAGGAACAATATGACATCATTTCAGGAAAGTAGATGTGATCCCACTGAAGTGTAATGACAGTTTTAGAAAGAGTGTCAGTACTTCAGGCTTCCTGTGGCTTTTGATTTCCTTTTAGGTAATTAATTTAAAAAATATTAATTCCAAAGAGCATGTCAGAGTCAACTTCTGCAAATTAAACCCAGGAAATAAGGGCTAAATGAAAATAGGTCACTATCTTTTAGTCCTTAAATCTCAAATTGTACGTGGTTGAGTATGATTTTTTAGTTAATGATATGAAAAAAATATTTCAGGTAATATTGTAGAGTTGTAGTGTTGATGAGTGAGATGTGGTCATGTGTGTACAAGCTGCAGTGTAGAGTAGTTAATGTTCAACATGGTTACAGTGTTAGAATCTTGTGATTGTGTTTTTCAAGTCAGTGAGCTACCCAGTTAGCCTCAAATGCTCAGTGGAGCAGCCTTTAAGCTTGTCCCTGCAAAGGTACAACAAGCTAATTTCAGAAGTGTTAAAAAATGTAATAGACTTTTATCTCTCTGTAAAACAGAAATCAGATCTGCCGTCTTGACAGAGGTTTCTCACTCAAGCTAAAATTTATCCAAAGCAAAATTCCAATTCTCATAAATTGCAAGTGCAAACATAATATGCACTTTACAAAAACTTGAGATACTGCAGATATCCCTTCAAGACTGCTTGGATTTTCCAAGCCTTTCAAATTCCTTTGTTGTCTTTTCCTTGAATTTCAACATGTCCTTTATGCTAGGAATTACATTCTAACCTCCTTGGTGTCTCTCTTGAAATGTCTGCTTCCCAATGTAGAGCCTATGCCAACCCACCTCTCTGGAAGGCTGTGTTTAAATATATTTCCTTTGGCTTCTGTCTGACAAGTTGCCACAAAACAGAATACCAGTTTTCTCCAACTAATAAATTAACAGATTGCTTCTCATATTTTTGTATGTCTAGTTTTTGATTGGCCAGACTTAAGAATTACTTCTCTGAGTCTCTGGAGTTTAATTGCATGTAAATTAGTTCTTTCATTTGCCTTACTCTGCTAACTGATTTCTATTAACATTCCTTTCAGAGATCCGTTTTCTTTGCTCCAAAGACCTCCTATCTCAATATAAGATTACAGCATTTTCTGGTTCATATGCCTGTGTCTTAAACTAAAACTGCAACATAGAATTGGTGCTGCCATGGCATCTGTTTTGTATAATCATTATGTTTTAAATTTGCTTTTCAGGAAGCTCTCACTAATTTACCTATTTGGGTCCTGTTTGGCCTTCATGTATGTTAACTGACAATTTATCAGATCATAACCTTCTATAAAAGTGCTATAAAATGCCTGAGCCAGCTCAAAATTTGTGCAGTGTATTATAGGAGATGTCTGTGGGTGAGTTTATAAGGTTATGTTGGTGCTCTTTTGTCTTCTCATGTAAACTCTGCCCTTGGTTGTCTGTATATTGGTACACAATAGGCCTTGGCTTTGGTTTGTGTCTGCTTCCCTTTTTGAGGAAGCTATAGCTTTGGACACAAGCTCTACATGAACTGGAAACAAGCCTTTCATTTTCCATTATGACACAAACTGGTGCGTTCTAAAGGGGCCCAAGTGTACCGTAGTAGAGATGTAACTGGTATGCACAGCGCTCAGTGAATTTAGGCATAGAGGTGTAGATATCTACCAAAGTCTTTTCAGAGGTTGTTTTTGTGTGTGTTCAGTGTGGTCACAGAAAGCCTAAGCCTTTCTGACCTCCACCAGCTCCACATGCAGAGCACACCCACTATGGTAGGAAATATACTTGATACTGCTGATGTGTGCAACAGGACACAGGCACCACAAGGCACCAATGATGTGTGAGAACACTGATTTTTCCTATCCCCCTAATTTTCCTCCCGTATCTTTGTAAGGCCTCTTTGGACAATGAGACAAAGATTGTGATGGCCAGAGGAAAGATATGTTAAGGCATTCCTTTTTCTTTTTTTAGATAAAATATTACTGTATCAGAAGTGACTGTAGTCTCAGCAAAGCAATGTTATTCCTTCTGTGGTGAAGAGTTTAAACAGAGTTTAGTAATGAATGAAGCTATATTTTTGTAAAAATTTGCCTTAGTGTTTCCTAACGTGACCTGGTACAATCTTTCATTAAAAGGAAAATTTTGGGCTCTCATTTCTCAGAGATCTCAAGGGAATCTCATACATTGGAGCACTAATCTTACTAAAAGTAATTCATACCAGTAATTTGTTTTAATTTGTAGCTGTGGGTATAAGATGTGCAGGCTTCTGATGTTTGCCCCTTTTTTTTTTTTTGTGTTATCCCATAAGTAATTTTTCAGTGGAATGGAAATATTTATGTAAAGTTGGCTATGCATGACAATGCTAATGTTTTCAGACCAGCGTCTGTTGTGAATTCCCTTAAACTACATAAGAGTTAGTTCAAGAGAAGCTTTAAAGCTTCTGAAAGGTGTCTAACACCTGTCAGTGGAACTGTCTAAAACAGAATGGACCTGCAGAATGTACTAAATATGATTAACAGAAGATGTCTACTTATTTTTCCTTTTTCTTTAAAATGTTTCTCTTTGTGGCAGTTCATGAATGTAATAGGCTCCTGGCAGTGACTAAAGGGATTCCTGGCCTTTTATTGTAGATCTAGATAGCCTTATGTAGCAACATGAAGTATTGTTTTAATACGCTTTGGAAGCTGTGGCTGCTCGCTTCTGAATGAATGTTAGCACTTGAAGTACTGTTAAAAAAACTTGAGTTCATGGTGTGTTATTTTAAGTGTGTTGCTCTTAGGAATGTTAAAAAAATTTGATTTTTCAAATGAGTAGCCCCTTGGTAAAAGGAATGAGAAATAGCAAATAAATTGATTTGCCTCTTAGGGAATGACTCTTGTGTGGTGATAGAATGCATTGTTTAGTCCAGAAATAGCAGTATGACACCGGGGAACATAGAGATGGTTAAGAAGCAAAATCAGTTCAAGGGAAATGTGTTAGTGAGACATCAGTAAATGTGCAGCTGTGAGGGAAGGAAAATAGCTAGTAAATTTCCCAGGGAAAAGAGAGGAACTATTGAAAAAATGTGTTAGAGGTTTAGAGAGAGAAAGTACTAATATAATAGTGGGAAACTGAATTAATTTAGAAGTCAAATTTCTAAATTGTGTGTTGTATTTGCACATGTAAAAACGTGCAAACAGTTCTGTGATTGTGTAAAATAATGTGTGTGATTAGAGAGAGAGAGAGAGAGAATATGTGTACTTTGTCACTAAACTATACATAAATGAAGGCTGAAATTTCGGTTTGTGTTCTTTTCAGCATCTTGATCTATAGTTTCTGGTGTCAGAAAAATCCCTTTTCAGGGGCTGTGCTCTGTGGTGCACTGTTGGAGGAACTTTATTCTCAATATATTTTCAAGCAGAACTTATTATTGGAAACCCTAGGCAATTGTTTTGTCCAAAGCAGAAACTCCCTGATGTTGTGAATGCACAGGGAGTTGTACACAGAAAGTAGAATTTTGGAGTTTGTTTCAATTTTTATTCTCTTTTTTTAAAATCATTATTTTTAATGATGCCTGTCTTCTCATACTGAAAATGATCTAACAGCGGAGTTTAACAGCTACTTTCCAATTTCTAACTTCAGTGCATGAAGTTGGAGGAAAAGAGAGTCATAGAGCCCTGAGTAGAAGTAAACCTACTGGGCCTTTCATGTCCAACTTCTTTTTCACTGAGACATGGCCAAAACACAGTGAGATTTATTCTGGTTTGGATTAAGATTTTGTTAGACACCAACTCTTGCAGCGGGATTTGGGTGTACTGGATTCCTTTGAAAATCCAAGTGTCGAATAGTACTTGCAACCAGTGTCGAACTTTGTTTCAGTTAAAGCTCAGCAGTGGTTTCTAAGCTAAAGAACACACAAAAGTGGCTAAAGGAGAAGCAGCAACAGTAGTTGCAGCTACTTATCACTAGGGAACAAGAGACATTTCCTCTGAAGTCTATTTTAAGTTAAGATAAAGTATATAGGAAATGTGTGGAAAAAAACCCCCTCTTTAAGATCTTGAAGCTGTATATAGATAGCTTTTTAAAGGGTCTGAATAGTTATGTAGATAATCCACAGAGATAATGGGGAAAACCAGATCTGTATGGCTATTTAGGATTTTGAATTACTTATTCTGGGGAATGAATCAGGAAAATTTTTACACCTTGCTATTTCAAGAAAACTAACTTGATGATTTTCTTCATCTCTGAAAGAAAGAACACATGTCTGAGGAAAGTGTTAGGATTTTTTTTTTTAATACTTCTGTTTATAATTCAGTCCTTGTTCTTCACACAAGAACTGTTTTGCTATAGCAACTTTACTAGCACCCAGTAGAGTTCATATATAGCTTGTAAACAATTTTTTTTGTCTTTGTAAACACCTTCAAAGCAAAGATTTTGTCATGGTTGGATAGAACTACACATCGCAGGATCAGCCATTAGACTTGAAGACAGACTAATTAGATGTCTGCTTTTTGCTGCATGATATTAAGACTTAAATTCTAGCACACCTAAAGTTCATGCAATTCTAAGCATCAGTCAATTAGATAAAGGAAAAACAGGTCAATTTTATTAGCCCTCATGACTCAGGCAGTTGATTACACTGAGAAAACACAGGACTTGGTTCTTTAGCAGAAGGTTTGCTTTTGTAATTGACTAACTGCTGCCTCCTGCTCTGTTGACCTTCACTAATTTGTAATATTGTCTGTCATTCTTTATCTGCAGTCGAGTGGGGAGGTTCATATGTAAACATCAACACTGTTAAGGTCAGGGAGGACTGCATCTGTCTCCGTAGCCTGTTCATTTTAATTGTGTGTACAGCCAGGNAACATCAACACTGTTAAGGTCAGGGAGGACTGCATCTGTCTCCGTAGCCTGTTCATTTTAATTGTGTGTACAGCCAGGCTGCAGGCTTTATACCACTTAGTTCTGCAGTTCTGTCTGAAAATATGCAGTTTTTGTCAGACTGTCACTGTTTTAATAATAATGAAACGAATAACGTAATTAGCTGTGGATCATTAAAAAACCTCAAGAGTATCTTCTGGTACAGTCCCTGTGCTGCCACAGCGCTGCAGGGGGATGACATCTCCTGGGAAGTGGTTCTGTTTAAGCGTGTAGCATACACTAGTTTGCCCTGTATGATGTGGTGGTGTATTCCAAAGGGTCCTGTTGTGGATGTTGGGAGACTCTTTCCCTTTGGAGTGTCAGTATGGGGACTGAAACAGAAAAAACTGCCCAAAACTTTTACTCTCAAAGGTTGCATAAATACTCTCAAAGGTTGCGTAAATACTCTCATGTTGTATTTCCCAATGTTTTGGATATGTGTACATGAAGTGGAAAAGTGTGTCGATGATTACAATGGCCTGACAAGGCTCCAATGTTCTTAGATAAATGTTTATTTAGTCTTATTACCAATGCAGCACTTGAATGTTTGCAGTTTTTGAACATATGGGCAGTCCTGTTATGACAGGACACGGCAGCAGAAGTAGGATCACTGTTGTTTGGTACTTTCTATAACATCACATTTCTGCTGCAGAATTCTTGTAAATAAAAATATTTATATTTCTCTTCCTCTTATTAGTTATGAAGTTTCAGTTCCATTTATGATATATCCCATATGCCAATTTTTTTAGCACAAGCTATTTTTGGTAATATCTGTATTAAATGTCCGTATTTTAATTTCATCTCTTTGTTCAACATAGCAAGCTTTCTATTTCAGCAAATGATTCTTCTTTCTTTGATGTTTCTTCCCTTCAGATGTTTGCATCCACTTACTTTCTTTTCCCCTTACTTCACCTTGGCTAAGCTGGTGTACATGATAGTCTTTGAAATGTTTTTCCAAAATGCGATTTGCCCTCAAATTCATCCTCTAGCCTCTTATGCTGATACTGCTTAGCCTAAAGCTTTTTGTTGTTTTTGTTTTTTGTTTTTTTTTTTTGAGTTGTCTACCTAAGTACCAGGAGTCTTGATGCTATCTCTTTCCTAGCAATGGCTGTTCCTTCTTCTTTGCCCTGTTATGAAATGGACAACCCTAACATAATTTTTTACTTCCTTGCTCTATATCCTAGTGAGCTGTCCCATCACGAGCTTCATTCAAATATTAGTATTCTGAATTATTTTGTATGCAGAGGTTCTGGTTTGACTTTTTTTCAGGTTGATTTGCAATGTAATTTGTTTGTATCCCAAAGCCTCCTTGTTTTTGAAACGGTATATGTATGCATTCATAACCCCTACTGACAGCATATCAGTCAGGAATAAAGCTGACACATATTCATCCTAGTAAAGATTATGAAGAAGAATACTAAATAAGTGTGTTTTGCCTAACTGTGTTTTCAGCAAGAAGTACAAAGACAAAAGCAGTGGATGCTTCAAGGTCTGGTTGTGAAGCAGTCTTGAATGTATGGAAAGAAGATGAGTGCGCTAATGGACAATCAGCAGTTTCACTTTGCCAGAATTCAGTGGAAGTGTTTTTAATGACAGTGACCTACCTGATCCTCCCTCCAGCACTGCTGCTTCAAAATGATCTTCAGAAAGCTGTACTAACGTGTATAGAATGCTGAGAAGCATTAAAACCCATTCTGCATGTCACAATGACTAATTGAAAGAAACAGCTTGATGAATTTTCTAGTTCAGTAGTCCAGCTTTTGCAGAGAAAAAGCATTTCTGAAACAAGGCAAGCTGAGACCAAAAAAGTTATTGCCTCTAGCAGTGGATCTTTGATCTGGCTCTGACTGATGTTGCATAGCTATGAATTCCTCAAGGTGATGAAACATCAGTTCTGAACTGTATTACTTGCAGATCTGGATGATGAAGCAGAAAAATAATCTGTGTACATATTTAACCCTGCAGCTGTCTTACACTGCATTTCCTTGAGCACAAGCTCATGTTTATTCCTTGCATTGTTTTCTTCAGAGCAGTGCTGTTTGTGTGTTTGCGAGCCCTAATGGTGCTATGTCTTCTTGAGTGTGACCAAGCGTCACTCCTGCCTACCAAGGAAGTGTAGACGAAAGGAAACTAATTGGTGCCGTTGGGAAACTGCAGTAAAATATTGTCCTGTGTCAAATTTGTACATCGTAAGAGTGCTAAAAGAGAGGAAGCATTCCACGTTTCTCTGTGAGCTGAGGAGATGGTGGTAAGATCAGCAATGAAGGATACTCCAAGTTCCTCGTACAGCTAGTGGAGAGAAGGAAAATCCTCGAAAAGTTCATATCCTAATAGTTGTATATAAATTGCTTATACTTTCTTAGATGTTATTTTCCTGCAACAGCCAGATGATATTCATCTCCCTGCTATGGTAACATTGCTGTAGTGATGTGCAGATTAAGAGTGAAAGGAAATGAAAGCAAGGTCAGCCCCCAAATGAAAAAGCATTCTGTTTCAACCAGCCCTTTGTTCCCAGACAGAAGGGAAAGCCTTTTTCCTTTAAACTATGCTTCATCTTAGTGACAAGTAACTGAAACAGTGAAGCAGAGAGAAAGGTGGGTAATGGGGTTAGTTCAATTTGGCCTATATTTCCAAGATTTGATCAAAACCTGATTAAATAATTTGAGGGGAATCAGTTTGTTGTTTTGTTTTATTTTGTTTTGTTTCATTTTTTACAAATAGTAATTACAATTGATAAGAACCTTGTCACAACTCCTGAAACTTATGAAATATTGTGTGATATCTGAGTACAGCATTGGTACAGATTGTAAATAAATAATACATTATTTATACAGTTCATGTCATCAAGAATAGCTTCAAAGTGTTTTGCAAATGACTGTGGCTTATGTATAAACCTACACAGTGCATGGCAGAGGCCAAAAGAGTGTAATGCCAGCTTTAAAAATTACTTTGAACTTGCTGATAAACAAGAATGCCTTTATTAGATCACAGTGCAAAGGTGGCAGTGGCTAGGGGAAGAGCTGGAATTGGAGAATCAGGATGTTCTTGAGAGACTGACATCAAGACTGGAAGAAATGAGTCTATGAGTGAGGTCTAGTGGGGAAAAAATACTGGATGAGAATTAGCAGGTGATATTTAGTATTATAAACCTCAGAACACGTGCTGTTAGTGTAAGTGGTTGCATTTTCTCAGATAAATCTAAACTCACTTTTCTGATTCTTAGTATGTTGATTCATTGATTTCCCCATTTGATGCTAATTGTTAATGCTGATTTCCCCATCTTATTGTCTAAGTTACTAGGAATTTCAGGAGAGAATGTTAGTATTTTAACAATTTTTACGCTTTTAGGCCAGAAATCCCCAGCTGCTTTTATATAGAGACAAACACTGATGCAGAGCACTGGACAAGTCATAATTCAGAAAAGAAAAAAACCACAAAACCTGAAAATTTGCAGAGAGATTATGAGAGTAAAAAGGACACTTCAAATGTACAAGCAATTTTTGTTGTAGTGTGCTGTGTTTATGTAAGTGTTGTCTTGCTTGGCTGCAAGTAAATGTGATATGTTATGGTACAATGAAATAGTGCTGCTTCTTTATGAATCCAGGGATTAAGTCTACTGCTCTGCTTCTTTGGCCTTCTCATCCATGAACAGAGGAATAGAGGATGCAGCCATGGCCTTGTCTGAGCTACTTGCATTTCCTGAGAGCGTGAAATGTTTGTTTCACAGTGCCAGAATACCCCAAGCTGCTGAAGACTTGTATTGAGGAGATTCTAGATACTACTGATGGCTGAAGTTAGTTGTGCCTGTGACTTTCCACTCTCTATGACCCTGTTTTTAACTAAGTATGACACTTTCTTTAGGTCTAATGTTCAACTATGGCCCAGGATTTGTCCAACAGACTCAAATGGGACTGATGAGTAGGGAAATCTGTTGTCTTCTTCTCGGTTTCTGTTGACTTCTGTAGTACAAGGGTGCCTTGAGACATAATATCTGAGAGGTCCCAGAATGGTTTTTTTTCTATTAGAAAAATTTTTCTAAGTAGAATCCTGCAATTTTTCATTTTATTGACTCACCAGTGTGAAATACCTGTATTTGTCATAACATTTTCTCTGTAGTTCAGTTTGGGCATTGCAGCAGATACATAGACAGATGTAGCCACCTTACAAATTCCTATTCAAAGAAGCCCCAAGTCCTCTTCTTTTCCTTCTACTTTAGGGTCATATCCCCATGTAAACAAGATGCAGAGTTCCAAAGGCTCCAGCTTCTTTGATGTAATGCATTGGTCATCCAAACACAATTACTTCATTCTTGCCATTGTTAAGGTATCACCCATGACTAACCTACACTGGCTTACCTGAAAGCTGGTGTTATGATAGTAATCAAATGAAAAAATAGTTATGTAATTATCCTTCTCCTCCTCACCACAAACCTGTATTTAACCTGTTAACTTAATGACCACTTTTACCTCATCACGTTGGTAAAATCACCAAGGATTTCTCAGGCTAGACTTGACAGGACTTGGGAGATCTTAGTATAACAGAGGTCCCCCTAGTTCAGTATTGCTATCTTATTGGGGGTCTGCAATACCCGTTCCATCCCCCACTGGAGCTGTCTCCTTCTGTGTTATATCCAAGTTCCTAGTTTTTCTGGTCTCCTGCAGTCAAACTTGAGATCAAAGCTGAAAATACAGTGTTGTTTGTCAGTCTGCTGGTGAAAAATACGGGAAGTAAAATACCTGTTTGGATTAGGGTAAGTGCACACTTAAGGGAGAACCTCTTTTGTCTGTATTTACAAGACTGAGGAATGCAGATGGGAAAGAAGTCTGGTGCAGTGCAGTAGGCTTGATTATCCAGGAGGTGGCAGCTGAAGTACTCGTTTGCAGTGAGAGCAAAAACCAGCAGTTAGAGCAAAAACCAGCCTGTAACCAGCTCAGATCCTGCCTCTCTGCAAGGGAAAAGGCTGTATTTCATTAACACTGTGCTAAACAGAAAAGTTGTAATGGATGTGTACTTTTATCCTACCAGCTCAAGCACCCCTCCCAGCCTTTGCATTAATTCTGGGTATTGCTGTGCAGTGGTATTCAGAATTCAAAGCTTGGGAAAAAAGTGCTAGTTTGCCATTTCATGGCTGTGCCTTTTCTTTTTTGACTGACTTGAAAATCTCCAGATAAATTTTGAGCTTTGAAGGGTGGGGAGCATGGTTTTGGTTTCTTTGGTACATTTTTGTTTGTGTTCTTTCCAGAGACTAATGTCCAAAATTGTTGCCCTTATAGTGCAATAGAAAGTCAGAATATAATGTTCCTCATGACAAAGGTTTTAATGTTGTCAGTTGAGTTTAAGTGGAGTGAACACAGCTTCCATGTGGAATATGTGGACATGACTAATAATCTAGTCTATATATAAATATCTAAATAAATAGACCTGAAACATCTATTAAATTTAAAAGGTAACAAGAATAAAGAGAAATCAAAACTCTGTGAGTAGCCCCTGGCTATGGCATTACTTACTGAGCAGAAACTTTATATTAGAGGGCACTGTTGACTGGCCAGTTAATCTTACAGAGAAGATGGGTCTTTCAGACACTTGCATTAAGTAGTTAGAAAACATCAAGCTACAGCTGGGCTGACTTCTGTTTATGAAAAGACAGCTGGAATCATAGGTGAAAATAGTATATATTGAAAATATTTTCACTCCTAATAAGCTGGAACAACTAGCTGGGGATTCATAGTTTTGATTAAATGTTTGGAGCAGCCAACCCTTCAACTGTGCAATTTCCAAAATGACGGGTGTTACAGCAAGTGAAAATACAATTGTATTCTATATTAAACTCAAACTGACCAAAACCAACCAACCAAACCAAAACCAAATGAATCAAACAAAAAAACCCTGGAAAAGCCACCAACCAAACAAAACTCAACCAAAACACAACCACCAAACCAAACAAATCCAAATCCTGCTGTTTGAATTCCAATCTGTACTTCTCCACCAGTCTGGAGGATATCACACTGCTTCTACGGTAAAAGACTTGTGTCCTGTAAGGTCCTGAGCACTTGAAACTTCAAGGCCTGCACTTGTGCATAGACCTGAAGATGTGTTTAAATCTTTTATATGTTGGAGTAAGATCTCTTTCTGGTATACTTGCATATCAGTGACACACCTGTGCTACCTCTTTGTACAGAATAATAAGTGGATGCAACAGTAGCAATGCGCACTTGGAGAGCTGTAGTACTCAATGGGGCATCTTTTGATAGCCTTCGAACTGACAACAGGAGTATTTAACTTCTTGAACAAAGAGGTGGATGCATAGCAAATATGTTCTTCACTCTAAGTTTCTTAGTCAGTTATGAGCAGGGTGTGCTTGTCTTGACATCAGTTATTTGTGAGTGTTCTTAGAGATACATGTAGGAATTAACTGGGACTTACCCGTGGTCCAGAAAAGGTGGTTTGAAAGAAGAATTTCTATTAAAGTTTCATGGTTCTTTATAGATGATTTTTAGAGAACAATATCTATATTTGGGAGAATAGAAGTCATTAAATAGAAGTCATTAAATCCCACCTGGTTTCCATTTGTCTTACAGTGCAAGATACATGCTGGTTACACCTGAGCCACCAGCAATGTAAATGGAATTTAAGTGAGACTCCTGAGGCCAGTTCAGGAGAGACAGCATGGATGTGTGATATGCATGTTGGGCCTCCCTAGACTTCAGCTATGTAGTTAGGTCAGGTTTGGGAGACCACTGTACTGTGTGGTACAAAACCTATGCTCCAAGGGTAGATTTGTGGGGAAGCTGAGGGATTATGTCTTCTGCATTACTTCCTGTTAGCGCTGCTCAAGAGTGGACACATTTGGCTTTAAGTGATGGAGCCAGGAACATTGTATATTACTCCAGCCCTAGATTAAACTTTTCTTTGGGCCAAAAGAGACATCTGACTCTTCTCCAGTTAATGGAAGATCTCAGAATAAGGTCCAAGAACTACCTGTTCAGTTACGGAATGGTTCTTCAGCCTGATGGCCTGGTTTATCTAGCTCACTTACAAATTCCCATTGGCTTCTTAGCACACTTTTTTAAAGTATGTTTCTACTTGGCAAATATTGATATCAGAATAAATGCTTTTATGTGAAATATTTGTTGAAGACGTACAGAACAGCACCTGTGTAATAGTGTAACAAATTCATGAAACTTACTCTCAGTGTATCTTTCTTTGAAGTGTCTTCTCCACTAAGCTAATCCCTTTTTTCCTCCACTCTTCAGTCTAATGGGAAGAAAAACCCAGAAAAGCCTCCTCCAAAACCACCCTTGTGGTCAGGAGAATGTCCTGATGTCCCAGCAAGATGAAGCTTCAGTGCAGCATCTGTCAGCTGTGCTTTGCACAGAAGATGATGTTTTTGCAATCAAGACCTGGTCAAAGACTGGGTAGGGGACAAATCCGGACCAATCCTGCATGCCCTGTAGTCTGCTCTTTTCTGGGGCTAAGATGGAAATTGTATGTGTATCACAGACTTTGCAGGGAATGAACTGCACCTCTAAAGCACTGGTCCTAGACATTTTGACACAGTCCCTTTCAGTGCACATGAAAAACTAATTGAAACAAGGGCGTCACCTGGGGGCACTATTGTAGCCAGATACTCATATCTCGTGTCATTTGCATTTGAAAGTTTATAGAGCAGAATATATTTCTGGTAAAGCTACTCTTTATCAGAAGATTTCTTTTAGCTGAACTGCTGGTTATAATTTTAAATGGTATGTGCACTGAGTGGAAAAACAACAGCAAAAAATACGAATAAAGAAACTTAATTTCCTACGTTGCTTGCTGTTGAAATTTACTTTACTTTTTTTGATGAGCCAAACCTTATTTTATCTTCAAAAATTTTCTACAAATCAGTAATCATTTCCCTGTGAGTTTTACCAAAGCAAATATTCACATCATTTTATCTTGTGAGGTAAGATGGTGTTCCATATACTTCGTTTCTAAATACACTTTCTATGGCAAAAAGACAGGCTGTATCGTAGATGAGTTTCCAATATCCATGCCCTGTTGCAAGAGACAGGAGAATGCTTTGAGAGCATTTATTGCACTGATTTCTAGAGTTAACCCTTACATGACACGGGTATATTTCTGGTTTTATTTTTTAGTAGGTAAGGGGAAATAACAGAGAAGAAAAACAGTTTCAGTTGTGTTTGTTACATTACATGTGCTACAATAGGATTGCAGTGAAATAGTAAATAGGTAAATTAAAGCTGTGGACAAAACAGAGTTCATGCTATTTTTGATATCCCATATGCTGAGTCACTGGAAAGTCTGTCACTGATTCCTTATGCACATCTTATATTTGGAAAAGCCAGGTAATTATCTTGCTAAGATGGACCTGTACAACAATGTGCAAAGTCTTATCCTCTTTCCTTCTATAGTTTTAATGTACCAATCAGTATGTCACAGTAGGAGGCTTGAAAAAGGAAGGTACTGAAAGTGTTACCTAGACAGGAGCATCCATGTTGTGCCTGCAAACAGTTTTGCTTTTCTGCAAGGGTTTTAAGATTTGTAAATTTTTCCTGCGTGACTTATTACTTGTGGCCTTTTGTGGTATCCCTTTAGCAACTCCTACATGACATGACCTTTTCAGTATATTTATCAGCCTCAGCCTTATGGATGATGCAGGGTTATGAATGTGGTTGCTGGGGGAGGAATGACCAATTTAAGAAGACTGTTCCAAAATCAGGTTTTGATAAGGGTGCTTTGGAACTTATTTGATAATTGAGCAGCTATTTTACTTGAGGGGTATGCTGACTTACTAAATTGGTTTTCTGATACTTCCCTGTGGCATGTCTTGCATGCATCTGTGAAGCTTCAGATACTACAGTATACCTTCATGTCATTGAAGTCAGTGACAAAACTTCTGTTAATTTTGGTGATACAGGGTGAAGACCTGGGTACCTGAGTGAATTGCTGTACTGGTTCAGCATTCTGCTTTTTACCCTTGAAAGATCACACGCACACACAGAGAGACATACAAAATCTTTCTGCATTAGTTCATTTACAGAAAAACTAATAATGTGTCTGTTTGAGTTCATGTGTTCATGTATTACATTCCTGGCACTGATTGGTGGATTTTACACTCCCAGATTTTACACTCCATCCTGAAACTTTGAAGTATTTCACTGACAGGTATGAATAAGCAAAGAAAGATTGTAACCTAAAGGCAGATTGTGATGAGGCAGGAGAATGCCATGATCTGGTGTTTGTGATATTGGAATAAGGAAGATGCTTAATCAATCAGCTCACTTTAACCTCTAATTTCTAAGAGAACAAGATTTGTATATAGTGTCAGTGACCTAAGTGCTGCTATTTGTATCTGTTTTAAGTAGTTTTTCTGATAAAGTTGGTAAAGTTCTAATAAATTATATACTTTCTTAGTGTATTTTATGTTTTTTTTTTTCTCATTTTCTGTTTTATGGCTATGCTGCTAGACTTAAGACTTCCACTGTGACTCAGTTACTGTCATTAGCACCTGTTTTGGAGCCTGGAGCCTGTCCAGGGCAGGATTTTATTTCATAGCGGGTGCTTCATCACATGGCTGTGAAATCTGGGATGTGAAGAGTGAAGAAATTCTCATTGTGTATGTTCCTAAAGCTTTGATTTTGTCATTTATGTAGATTAATGACAGCCTTTTCTCACTGGCTTCAAGTCACTTAACTTGTCTCAGGGGTTTTTTAAGGCTTCTCCTGACCAACAAGATGGTCCCTGAACTGAGGCCTGTCCCTGCCTACTGCTGGGATTTGCACTTTTGGGAAATAAGACACTCTACCATGTGAAGTGGGGTACATTCGAGGTGCACAGATTAGGAAATCCAGTGACTCAATTCTACCCTGGTCTGACATTTGCTCATGTTGATCACTGTTGAGTCACCTGTGACTGACTCATTGCTTACAGAAGGGAATTCCCAGTTATTGTTAGTTCCTTCTATGTTGTGTTTTGTAAACGAATGTAAAATTGAGCAACCCTACTTTTGTTTTGTTTATGCACCATGCCAGCAATGTGAAAAGGACACCCTGTGTTCTGCTGTCCAAAATACCTGATACTTCCCAGTCCCAGTTTGCAAGAGAAGATTAAGTGGAAAAAAATCCATGAAGACCTGAGAAATTTCTAGCTTTATGAAGCAAGGCCCTCAGAGAGGGAGTTGTGCATTACTGAAAATCTACAAAATGATCAAGTATGGCAAAGGATAAGTTTGAAGAATGTTTAAAGAATGACTTGTAAACTTTATAGACTCTGCTTGTCTAGAACTGACCCCTGAGGTAACTTTCAAAAGTCTTGCCAGAAGTAGCAGATTTGAACAGCAGACCTCTGATTCAAACATTTTGCAGCTCATAAACAGAGCTATCTCCTTGAGAAGCAAATAATTTTCATAAAGACCTGCCACAGCTTGTGACATTGTTTGAATTGTGGCAATACTGAAATTCTTGATAGTTTGAGGTTCTCCCCTGTTTAAGTTGCATATAGAGCAATTAATTCTTCCATCATCACTTATATAGAGCAATTAACACTTCCATCATCACTTGAATAGGCAGTGATAGACATGTACCAGAAGTCTAGAAGGCTACACATCTAGTTGAAATCTCGAAATTTTTTGAGAACCTCCACTCTAGTTTATCTTATGGTGATGTTGTTTCTTGCCCCTTTTCTCCACCTTTTATTATGCTGAAATGAGTTCTTCACTTCTGATAGATGCTGACCGGGACTGGGGAAAGAAACACTGTTGAGTCCAGCAAAGAGAGGTGGGAATGCTCAGGAAGGACTAGAGGAAGAGAGAGAGCAAGTTGTATGGTACCACCTCTACAGTACAGAGGTACTGTATTAAAGACAAAAAAACAGGTAAAGCAAGTTGATGTGTGAACTTCTAACATTGTGGCAAGACTGGATTCGAACAGTCTATTTAAAAAACCCAACAGCAAACAACTCTGCTCTTCTTTTAATTTATTTTTTTCCATAGTTTTCTTTTTTTTTCTTCCTTTTTCATTCAGTTCTGTTCAGAGAGAACATATCCCAAAGTTTTGCATTTTAAGATTCTAATCCTGCAAATCTATGTCTCAGCTAAGCTTTAAGTACTCATTAAGTTATCTTTAGAGAAATCCACAAAGGTATACAGGACTGTAAAAAAATCTCCAGAAATAAAAAAAGACTTCAATGGGATAAAATGCTCCACTCTCTAGATCATGTTATGTAGAAAAGAAAATGAACCCCTTTGACAAAATCAGAATTTATATTGGATTTATGTATTTTCAAACACCGTTAGTAGTTTTTTATGAGTTTTTAATTTTTTTTTTCTGTGTAAGTCACACATCAAAGAAGAGAATCATAGTATATCCTTAACTAGAAGGGATGCACAAGGATCAACTTCTGGCTCTATACAGGACAGCCCCAAAAATCAGAGCATGTGCCTGTGAGTGTTGTCCAAACACTTCTTGAACTCTGTCAGGTTTGCTGCTGTGACTGCTTCTCTGGGGAGCCTGTTCCAGCACCCTGCACCCCTCTGGATGAAGAACCTTTTCCTAATATCCAACTTAAACCTGACACAACTTGAGGCCATTCCCTTGGTTCTGTCACTGGTCACCAGAGAGAAGAGACCAGTGCCTGCCCCTTGTGAAAAAGTTGTAGACTGCAATGAGGTCCCCTCTCAGTCTCTTTTCTCCATTCTGAAGAGACCAAGTGACCTCAGCAGCTTCTTATATGGCTTCTCCTCCGGGCTGTTCACCATCATCATAGCTCTCCTTTGGACACTTCCTAATATCTTTATATCCTTCTTATATTTACAGTGCCAAAATTGCCACAATATTCAAGGTGAGGCCGCACCAGTGCAGAGCAGAGTGGGACGATCCCCTCCATGGCACCGGCTTTGCCTAATGCCCACCAGGGCACTGCTGACTCATATTCAACTTGCCATTGACCAGGACCCCCAGGTCCCCCATACAGTATCAAATCCCTTAAAATAAATAGTGGCTTTGCTTTAAGGAATGTGAAAAATAATGTTAATACTTACTCACTAATCAGAAAAAATGGTACTTCCTGTTTGATTGCAAAACCTGTCTGAGAGCAGCTGTCAGAGTGGCCAGATGTAAATTTTCAGGTAGCATTTTTTCCCCTCCCATGAGATTGAAAAAGAAGAAGGGAAATGAATATAAATTGTAATATGTTCACTTGAAAACAAATGGCCTAATTGTGGAAAGAGTACCAGTCAAAAAACCTCATGCTTTCTCCATACCCTAAGGCTTCAAACAAAAATGTACGTCTGGAAGTTCTGTAAGTATAGATGAAGCTGAAAATGTGATAAGTGGAAGTAATGAAATTAGTCTATCATATTCTATATGGCCATTTGTATTTTTATTGGAATGTTTTTTAACTTTTCTGTTTCAGTCCATTCATATTAACAAATATGGTTTAGGATCTATACTATTAAAGACGGCACAGAGGATAGAAAAGGAATGTAACTGAGTTTGAAATGCTTGCGGATATGGTTGCTGAATGCTTCTGACAGGTAGAGAAGATTACATACCATTCTTTTATTTAAAAACATGGAGAAACCACAGCATAGAGACTTCTGTGATTTATGCAGGTATTTTGAGGAATATATGAAATTGAATAGCATTTAGTCCTGACTTTACAGTCTGTTCCAGTGAAGCTCCAGTGAACTCCAGTCCAACTTCAGAAATTAGGCAATAGAGCTCAATTTAATTGAGCAGTTGAGTTACCTTCTATTTGAAAAAGTGTTTTTCCAGTATCAGTCTCTTTGATCTAAGACAACATCCAATCCAAGCAGTTTCCAAGTACCTGAGGATACCCTTTTAGTAATAGTACTATTAATGGCTGTACTACTAGGCAACTCTGGATGGTTTATATCCTTACTTGAAATACAGGAATTCTGAGCAGCTCAAACACTTCGCAAACACTAAATGAACAAGGTCATAATTTCCCAGTCATAGAAACTATAGGAATATATTCCTTGTACACTGGTAGAAAGCAACTATCCTTCTCCCACAGGGAAAGTGACATCAGACAGATATGAAGGATCCTCACCAAAGTCTGTGGTACCAAATCTGGGTCACAAAATTCAGAATTTTGTGTCATCCTGCTATTACTTAGTATTTGCACTTTGGTAGTGGTGGGCGTGTCACTCTTTGAGCTCCAAAAGACTGATGTTCAGTGTTACTTACACCTGAAGACAGTAGTACATGCTCCAGAATGCCTGCAGACTAAGTTGCCTGCGCTAAGTTGCAACCAAGCACACACAGCCAAGTTTAGCACAAGCCAGTGATTACTGCTTTCTCCTGCAGAGACTTGAGAGAGCCTGGTCATGGAAGAACTAATTGACAGAATGCTTTGCTGGTCGTGGTATAAGTTCTATCTCTGGGTGGCATTGCTATTTTTAGCAGTAGTACCCAAAATTTGTCTGGAAAATTTCATAGGATCTTGCTTTTGGAGTCGTAACATTTAAAATGGTGTATCAGAGCAAAGTTTTGTTTATTTCTTGACATCTACCTGTGGGAATTGCTATTAATGCAGCTCATTATACTGAACTAAATTTTCCTGCCCCTGTTGAAGTTCTATGGTAGGTTGTGTCTAATTTGCATTGTGAATACTGCCTCTATTCACATTTCTTTTCAGGTTTCACCCACGTTTCTTTTAAGGTTTCCCCTTTATACCACTCTTTATTGTCTTTTTAGTCTTGATAACCTTTTTCATTCTTACTGCAACCTGGATAGAAAGAATGATTTCTGGCTCTGAGTCCTTAGAAAAACAATTTCTGATCTTTTCAGCATGAATGTGAGGAAGTGGAATAGAAGTGTATGAAACCCTTTATGGGCTAGATCTTGACAGATAGTATTATCTTTTAGAGAGAAATGAGTATGCTCGCTGCCAGAATGTGCTGCTGTCTCTGCCCCAAATTCTATTTTTATTTCTGTTCTCCTTAGCAGAACAGAACAATAATAAAACATTCATTTTATTCTTTTTTCCCCCATTTATTATTTTGTTGAATTATTTTCTAGCCTAACTCCAAAGAAAAGGCTGCAAGTAGAGATGAGTTCTTTGTAGAACAGCACCTCCTGATCCTCTATGAGGCAGCCTTGTCTGGTCTGAGTCTCTTGTTGGCTGGCCTAAGTTTTTATTTCATTAAGACTTCAGTTTTCTTGATTAAGCTTGACTCAGAAATTAGTGTTTTTTAAACTGAATCAGAGCTAAATTTTATTGCCCAAAGCATTAAAGGGGTTGCACCTGGCTGGGCCATGGCCACAGAGGAGATGGGAGCAGAGCACATGGAGACACTCCTGCTGCTTCCAGATTGGAAAGGGAAACAGAAGCAGCAGAGAATGTCACTCCACAAGCATGGCAATACTCATTATATTGGTGCCAAGGCTACCACAGCTGGCCACTTCGCTTCTGTAGGATAGCTGGCTCTATCCTCAATATGCCAAATAGCGATTACTGTTGACTCTTTTTCCTTTTCGCCAGAGTGAAAATGTTTGGAATAACAAAAAGTATCTTTCCGTAGATAGATCATGCATAGGTCACACACACATCTACACCCACACCCTTCACAAAATCATAGGATGGGTCAGGTTGGAAGGGACCACAATGGGCCATCTGATCCAACCTACCTGCTCAAGCAGCATCAGCCCAGAGCACATGGTACAGGTGTGTGTCCAGATGGTTTTTGGACATCTCAAGTGGGGGAGACTCCACAACTTCCCTGGGCAACCTGTTCCAGTGTGCAGTCATCCTCACAGTAAAGCCCTTGAACTCTTTAATAAGGTTCTGAGCACCAATGGGTCAGATTCCACTAAACTCCTGCTCAGTTAAGCAAAGTTCATGTCCTTCAACAAATGGTTTAAGCTTCTTGGCCTACCTAAGTTACAGAAATCACAATTATGTTATGATTATACAAGATGAAAACCATGAGGAAAATAGGTGGAAAAGGAGAAGCATTTTTGTACAAAACCAGATATGTAGAGACAAATTTCAGTTGAATGCTGTTCTACTTTTTATCCACAAGGGAATGAATAGGATAAATTGCATCTGAATTTTTTTTTCCATAAGGATAATCATTGAATTTTAGCATCAGATAGTGCCATGTTATATGCATTTAAGAAAACTTTTGTTCCAGTACCAAAATAATGATTTAATTAGAATTTCATTTGAATGTAGAATGCATTAATTCATTATCAGGTACTTTTGTCCTTGTTTGTGTATCCTAAAAGCACTCTTCCTCTAGAGAGTTTTTTCAGGCTAGCTTTTCAGAAAGCTTTATGCTAAAGATGCTCTCTTTTGTTGCTTTAATCTGTCCACGTTTGTGTCATCTGGCTAGCAGCCTTTGTTGAGGAGGCCACAGTATGCAAAGGGCTCCCTTATAGTCAAATATCTGGAGTCCAGTATTGACAAATGTAGAAAAGGCAGAGAAAGATTTTTTTGTTGTTTTGTTTTGGTGCAGGTTTTTTTTGTTGTTGTTTGTGGTTTTTTTCAGGTGGGATTTTTTTTTTTTTGGTTGGTTGGTTG
>VZRE01005433.1:0-18415 GCA_013396775.1 Cephalopterus ornatus | reverse complement strand
TTTGGTTTTTTTTTTTTCAGCTAGCAAGTGATAAATAGTTACTCTAGGGGTAGTAGAACAGAACAGGAATTTTGTTGGTAATGGCAAAAGGCCCAGGAGGCTTTGAGATGTTTCTGTGATCAGTGGATGTAATTGCATTAAGGAAGGACTTCATTAGAAGACTTTAATGTGGAGATAACTGGTATGTGAGAAAAAGCAGAACTAAATACACTGAGACTTATCTTTAACTGAATTTCTACTGCTTGCACTTCTTAACCAAGGTGGCTATGAGATTTATCAACTCTGCATCTTAAATAAAACTCTATATATTTCAGCTCTTGTCCATTCCAGCTGTTGTCCTTTTTCATGTCTGACTATTTAGCCTCAAATTTACAGATTGAATTTGTTGATTTGTCCATACAGCCATCTACAATTTGCTTTTTATCACCGAAGTTTTGCAGGTCAATGTAGCAACTGCGGGATATCTGCAAGAGAATAAAAAATAATACAATACACCAGCTGTTAAGGATCTTTAGCAGCTAGTTAAGCCAAAGTGTGATCAGGAAAAGTAACTGATTTAGTTTTGCTGTTAAGGGTGGTCAGGTATGGAGAACATAAGTATTTAGCTTGAATTTTATATATATATGTATATGCATGTATATATATGTATCTTGCAAAGGTTTGCCCAGCTCAGGATATTGATCAGAGTAAAAAAGGCATGATGCTTTAGTCATTCTTTCAATAAAACACTGGTTGCAGTTGATCGGGGTGATTTTTATCCAAAATTGTGTTAGAAAATAATGGAGCATTCAAAATGCTGCATTTACATGTTCCTAATCTCTTTCATTGAGTTCAATTTAAGAGCTGTTTAATTTATTGGCTGATGTCTTCTTACTGTAGTTTTGTTTCCTTCTTATTTAGGCAGCTTTCATCCAGCTCATTTGCCTATTCCTCTCTTTTTAAATCCTTGAGGATTTAAAAAAAAAAAAAAAGTGAGAAAAAAAGAAGAGCCAGTAACTGGCATGGACTTCCCAGCTTTACTGAGAGCAACAGGTATTAGTGTTACCAATGGAAAAAGAGTCCTCATCCAGAAATCCTATGAGTTTCAAGCAAGAACCTGTGGTACAGTGAACATGTATCCTTGTTTGGAGACAAATACACCTCTGCCTTTGCTGCCCTGTGTGGAAAAGCACCTGTTAATCTCTTTGATGTGATGGGTGGGTGTTCTGAGTCTAAAATGAAATGAAATGGTTTTAAGGGAAAAGAAAGTGAAAACTATAATAATTAGCTCCACTGAAGAGTTTAAATGAGCCCTGGGGCACTGTTACTCCTTTTGTTCATAGAGAAAGAGAGGATAGTATTGTCTGGAGAGCTGTGCTGTTCAGCTCTGAAGGATCTGGTCTCATGATCTGAAAGATGAAAGTCCTGTGGTTTGCTTTCTACCTCTGATTTTCTGGCAGCTGAAGGTAGCAGAGAGTAAAGCTTTCTGAAGAAGGCTGTTCTTCTCTTCAAGAGAGAGACTTGTAAATATTTCTAATGAATGGATCTTAAAAGCTTATGTCATTATGGGACTACAGAATGGTTCTATTATTCTCTGGTGTTTTCCTTACCTTTTCCCAGTTTTATTCTGATGTGTTAAGCTGTTAAAAAGGCTGTTCCTTTACAAACTTCTGTGGGGTTTTTTTGTGTGGTTTTTTTTGTTTTTTTTTTTTTTTTTTTTTTTTTTTTTTTTTTGTTTTTTTTTATTATTTGTCTTATTTAGCAAACTTCAAATAGTGTGACCCTATGAGGAGGAAAGAGGAAGCACTGTATCACAGGCCAGTGCTTGCTTTTGAAATAGTTATATATAAATACAGGAGAAGAACTTTGGGAACTTCTGCCTTCAGAGAGAGATGAGTGAGGATTGAGGAGCAATCTTTATGAGACAAATATTGTTGGGGAGTAATTATTAGCAGCATGCCCATAAAATTGAAACTGGTGCTGGGCTTTCATGTCTAGTATAAAACTGCTGCTACTATCTAGTTAGTATAGACTGAGTATATCTAATAAAATGTTGGTGGTGTTTAATTTCTGTCAAAGAAAAATTTTCAGACAAACGTTCTCTTTGAAGAGAAGACAGAGGATGAGTTATATTTTACTCAGCAGATAAAATCTTTAATTTCTCCTAAGACAAAGTATCTGTCAATAGCAAGAATAGAAGATAACTTTCCTTTCTCAGTTGTGAAGTGCCTGTAGAGCAAGCAGAGACAAGCCTATCCAGCTCAGATCAGCTTGCATACAGAAGGCTGTAGTGACTTTAAAAAAAACCAACAAACCAAAATCGTCATGCTTTTGGGAAGTGCAAATGTTCATCCTGAACTACAACTGATTTGCACATAGTTCTCTTTTAAATGAGTCTCAAATATATTTTCCTCACTTGTCCAATTCACTGTTTTGTGGCATAACATATTTCTTTGGGAGTGACCGCCTGTTTGCATGGTTATACTGATGATATCATTCAGAATTTGGATTCCATAATACAGCATCTTGACCTGAAAAGTTTTAGAAGCATGTGACAGTAATTATGTGATAGTTTTGGATCACTACAAAAGTAAAATAATTAAAGAGTAGGTATTAGAAAAGTAGTCAGTTTAACATTCTTTTTCAGCACTCCATCTTTGCATTTATTCTAATTAAAATGATAGAAATATTAAACATTCAGGGCAAATCCCCATCTTGGATACTACTAACACCCTAAAAGTGAGAGAAGATTCTTTTGATTTATGCCACTGTTACTGAAACTAGAGTTTGGCTTTGAGTCTTCTTATTTGTCAAGATTTATAACTTCCTACTGAAGAGATAAAAGAAAATGGATTTTTTATTCTGATGTCAGCCAGAAAGTACTTTCACCCTGGTCACAAAGGATTTAGTTTCCCCTCAAAATTCAGGATGCTTTGTGAGTTGGAATGAAGCTTCAAATTCCTGATAATCAGCAATTGTGTATTTGGGAGCCAGGATCCTCAGAACTCCCAGATCTGTCATCTCTGGCAGCAAAGTATGTTGTCCAAATAGAAGATACATTAATACATATAAAATAAAACACAAAGGAAAGGTAAAAAAAAAATAAAATTATAAATGATCAAGAGAAGTGAATTTCTGTTTTTTCCTGGTAAAATCTTGCATTTAATGATGAAATCAAGGTCAATAATTAAAAATATTTTTCTGCTTCACAGTGGTTTAAAGAAATAAGCTAGGCTTTGTCATGTCTTAGTTTAAAGCAACAGAAAAGGCTCAAAAATTTCAGCCAGTGTAACACTTGATTTAATGGTAAGTGTAGCTTTTTGCTGGAGAGAATATAAAATTCTTGAAACAGTTTCAACAGGTTATTTCCTTAGTTGTTCTCTGAAGTATTCTTCATATCCATGAAGATTATTATGAACCAGAAGACCAACATTTTTATTTTTTTCTATTACTGCACCCATGTGACAAAATACCATAGCAACAAGGAGAATGACAGTAAGGTCATATGCTCATACCATGCTTGGCTGTGGGCCGCTGTAGTACACCAGTATTCATGACTAGAGCTTACTATTATTTACCTCTGGCATGTGTTGTTCCCTGAGGCCTTGAAACAGAAAAAAACTCTGCTTTTGGCAAGTGGCAAGACTAGTCACTTCACACCTAAGATATGGTGTTAATAAAGAACTCACAATTCTTTTTAAAACTTTGAGCAAATCATTCAAATTAGATTTATTTATAATTATGAAGGAGAGCAGTGAAATTTTAATGAGCAGCTATGCTGTGCATTATCTGTGCACAAAGCAGATGTAATGATGCATTATAAATGCTGAGAAAATTTAATCAGTGTAGAAAAAAATATAATGAAATGGTTGTTTAAACACTGCAAAGCTAATGTTATAGTAATTACTTCCCATTGAGCAAGACATGGTGCACATTATCTAGGCTGTGTTTGATTAGTGATCCTGCATATGACTTCTTGCCTTTTCTTAATTTTACTTCAATATCATTTAAAAAATCTTCAATCCAAACCGCAGTTAAAAATACAAAAGTAACCATGACATAAGATTTAGTTCTCCTTCCTTTCCCTTTCTAAGACAATCTGCATAAAAGTCTGCTTTGATTTACTGTGGCAATATACAAGGAGACTAAACACTTGTGCTTGCAGAAAACATGGTTCTGTGGAGTTTGTGGGGATTTTTTTTTCCTACAGAGTAATACCAGCAGTATTACTTGTAATGATACTTATATTTTTCAGAATGTCCTTGTAGAAGGTGGATTGGAATATATTGAAGTTTTGCTATGCATTTTTTCTAATATTTCTTTTAGAAGAAAAAGACATTGATTTCACCACCATGTTTTCTCTCTTCTTCAGAGCTTGTAGGGTACTATTTTAATAGCTTAGCCAGTCCCTAAAATGAAGCATATGAAAATTTCTAATAATCAGTTCTCCTACAAAATTAAACCTTGGGATTAATAAGCAGGGATTCTTATTCATCTTGTCTACTGATAATTATTTGTAGGAGCTGTTTAGGGCTTTTGCATTAGGAACTGTCTTAAAGTCATAGATACTTTGAATCATGACTGGTCTATTAGTCTTGTTGGATCATAAACAATAGATGGAAATTGAACTATTTTTGTAATATTCAGTCAATAAGACTTTGGGTTTTAAGATGTGTTCAGTGAGAGCTGTAAGTAAGGACTTAGGAGAATTGAATTAAAAGCCATTAATGAAAGTTTTAGAACTCGGCATCTCATATTACGAAAAATCAGATGTTTTGCAAATTGAAATAACAACCACCTATAGGGAAAACAGATCTTGAGAAGAAAGAGTAGATATTTAAAAAAAAAATTATTTTCCCAGTATATAGAGTTGAAAATATAAAAATACAAGTTGACTAAGTACGGCTATGTTGTAAATGCTGAATGCTCTGGTCTTCACAAATATTGGAAGAGTAAATAGAAGATGTATTGTTTCCCTTTCAGTTTGAAGCATGCAAACTATATATCTGCCTTCTTTCTTACTGAACAAAAGAATTTAATTGTTAAAACATGAACATTAGCTGTAATTTTAAATAATAATTTGGGTATAAGTCCTAAATTGATATTGTCAAGGTAAAGTTTATAGATGGTTTTAGAGTCAGTAAGAGCTTAACATGATAAAAAGTGTTAAAAAGAGAAAAGTTTTCTGTGAAATATTCCAATTTTCACTTGCACATGGACTTGAAAGCATTAACAGCTTTCCAAGTTCAGTCTTACTGAGGATTTTGGAGTCAGACCATTTCTAATTAATCTAAACACACTTTTCTGTGGTTTTGTTTGATTGCTTAGTTCCTTGGAACTTACATTATATATACTTCTTTGTTCCTGAGATACACGATAGTGTAAGTTTGGACACTTGTATGCATATTGCTTAGGAAAAAATTCCATTCTTTTTGAAAACTTGGGAAGAGTTTGTAGACATTTGGTTCCATTCAAAGAAATTAAGAATACACAGTTTCAGAAGTGAGTGGCCCACTGATCTCAGGCCTAGGTACCAGTTGGCACAGTTATTATTGTTGGCATAAGTATAGAAATGAAAAATGATTTGGGGCTAATTTGAGAAAGGAACAGGTGAAGCTGAAATAATTTAGGAGCAAGGAGAAAAAGAACAAGTGTCAGATGCTCCAAGAAACATTGGCTTGTATCACTGCAGCATATGGAAAGGCAAATTATAAGCACATGATTTCATCATCTCTGTGATGAAGGCTTTGCCTTTAGATCAACACTACACAATTTTTCTTGGTATTTTTTGGTTAATAAAGAAGATTGGGTTATGGCTCCTTCAGGGGAACCCTGCAGAGTCAGAAAAGAAGCCAAGAGATGGCTTCTCTCCAGAAATGCTCTTTATGCTGTGAGGAGTCTTAAATCAATAGCCTCAATGCTAAACTGAGCTGATGGTTCATCTAACTAGCATTCATTTAAAGAAAAAAAAATAAAAACCCTCTGTATAGACTTACCTAGGAAATCTGTATACACTTACCTAGTTAGAGTGTTTGGTTTTCCTTAAACACTTCTCATGTTCTATTTGAAAATTTTTCTAAAATCTTCAATTTGCTTGATGCCTGCTATCTTTGTGAAAGTAAATAGTGTCACTGTGATGCATCCTGTTTTGTTCAGAGACCACACTCTGAACTCACATCTGTAATTGCAGCCATGGCAGGGCAAACCTTACAGTCTGATTTGTCTTTGTCAGAGGGGTAGCAATGCTCAGCACTGAAACCCAGCATGCATGTGACTAAATAGAGCAATTTGTCAAGTATTTCATTGACACAAATTGAAATGAAACTAGTTCTCGGACTCTAGAGGTCACTTTGCAACAGGAAGAATTCATTATCTACATATACACAGAGGAAAACTATTTTACAATTGAAGTTGATTTGTGAGAGATGGATGTACACACATAAAACTAAAAACTCAGAGGTCGCAGTTGCAAAGTAAACTAAAAGAATCTGCAGGCTCCAGTATTCCCTGGCTAATAGCCCACCAATTCCTCTGAGAAAAACAGAGCAGCTGTTGTCATATTGAGGTTTATCAAGTATTTCAGACTGGTTTTGCATTTGCAAAGAAATTACCTGCTTCAAATCTTAGGTGAGGCAAATGTCTTTTTATCATGAATGCGTATTAGAGTACTATAGACATGCATACATGGCATCCCAACCTAAGAAGAAAGATATTTTTAAAAATTTGTATATTTTATTTCATCTATGGCCTACTTTCAACATTTTTTAGAGATATATAGAATTTTATGTGTGGCTGTGTTTTATGACAGAGGACCATAACACTGCTGGCAGGCTAAAGTTGTCAGAATGGGTGTCACTGATCAGCAGTAACACCAGCATGGTCCAAAAGGTGCAGATGTTCCAGAGGGGCCGAGTATTGCTTTCCATTGCAGAGTTCCAGCAGTACCTAGGCTCTCTTTTTCCAAAGGCTGCAAGCTTGTCTCTACTTTCAGTTGTGTGGCCACTCTATCTGGTTGAGGATGACAGTACTTCACATCCACTTTGCACAGGTGTGAAAGATCCCAGATTCTGGCAAAGGAAGCCCAGTATGCAGGATTTTATTTCCTATGGTGGCATCTCTTAAAGGTATGTTTTGCCACTGCAATGAATGTTGAGGTTTGAATCTCTTATGGGGTGAAACAGAAAAAGATTAAGAAATCAGTAATTTGAAAGGAAAGAACATGAAAACCCAAAATTCGTGTTGAAAGGTGGAAATGTTTACTGCCTTCTCCATTTAGAAAACATTTGGTTCAGGCATCCAGCAGAGAGATAACTACAGATGTGTATTACCCATATGTTTTAGACAAATTGGAAAACCTCAAAATACTGGGACTTCCTTTCTATGCTTTTTTTTCTCTCTTTTTTTTTTCTTTTTTTCTTTAATAAGCTTCAGAGATGGTAATATTTTTGGGGGTTTTATTTTCAAATCATACTTATATAAATATTAGTCTAATGTATTTGGGAAACTGAGAATCAGTCCAGGATAATGATTCACTCCTCTCAAAAAGAGTATTTTCAAGAAAAAGAGCCAAATTGTCTGTTCAACTATGTTTTTAGCTGGCAGAATTTCACTGATATCAGAGACACTATTCCTGCAACTTTACTATTTTATCCAGATGAAAGGTGCTGTGGTCTGGACATCATAGTCCCCTGGAAAACAAAGGCAAGCCCAATTGATAGCTTTTCTTTCTTACAGGTGTTCACAGTAGTTTTAGTGATCTATTAAATGGCAGGTATTGGTTGGGACTATTTCTTTATGTTTGATATCCATATGCTATATAACCTGGTATCTCATACTTTATCTCAAAGATTTTTCCTAAAATTCTTTGTTTGCAGAGAACCTGTTTAACTGAAGCCTTTTCTAGCAGAAACTTGCTTTCTGATTGATGATTGCCACTGAGAAGAAAGGCTCCTTTGAATCCCTTCATCCTGTTCTGATCCTGCAAATGTCTCTTAATATGCTCCTAGTGGGTGTCCCAAAGTTTTTGTGTTGTTCTTTGTTCTGAAACACAGACAGACCAGAGCTCTGGTTTGCAAAGAGCAAATTGTGCCATAAACTGCAGGAGAACATGTTTATTTTGGAAATTCAAATTCCAGTGCTATGCAATATTCAAGAAAACAGAGGTTAAGAAGAGATTGCCATGGGTAGCTTGAAAGAAACAAAATTGTATTAACATGACTGTAAATAGTTAAGATTAAATAAATAGGCTAGAGATTTCTGACTAGCAAAAAATGACAATCATAACTTGCTTGGCTTGGCTAGGAATATTTATTCTGGTAAATGCACCATATCTTACCCTCTGAGAAAAATAAATACCTGATGAAACAACAAACTTATTGAGAAGCCTGATGATTTGTCATTAAAAATGCTGAAAATTCAGAAGAGACATAATTGCAGTAGGAATATGAATTTCTCTTCAGTGAAAGGCTTAAATTATACTTACAACAATTAGGCCAGATGATGGAGTCTTCAGAAAATTTTGTCCAGTTGGTTATGTAAATGGGAATAAATCAGATGACAGTTGAACACTGCTGTTTGTAGATAATTTTGGAATGACAAAGGAGAGTAGGTGAAAAAGTGATCAGTTTTCTTCTCTGAGATAGAGAGAAGGTAGGAAATAGTGAAGAGTTTAGATATTCAATCTGCCAAGTGTTCTTGAACATTTGGGATTATGGCCTGCATCTTATAGATGGAGCTTTATATCTGAAGACTACTTAAAACAGCCCTGGTGGTCTAGTTAGAAGAAAGAGTGCTAAGATGGCAAGTCTAATACAGACTAGATGGAAAACCAATTTGTTGAATGAAAAAAATTTCAATTTGTTGAAAAAATACTGTCTTTAAATTTTCAATCAATTTTGACTAATTGCAATTAATGAAAAAGATGAATATAAAAAATAGAAATAAAAAGACAATAATAACAGACAAGAGGAAGCTGTAAATCTAACTAGTGAGAAATTTTTTTCTAATATCTGATTGGAACTATTTGTTAGTACTGAGACATTACAAGCCAGACAAATTTGTTTCCTAACTCTGCTTAGGATGCTTAGAGTAGTTTAGAGATACTTAGGGAACATGGTGTTCTGATGAAATACCATACCATTGCTTGATTTTATGTAATCAATATACCAATAAAAATATAGAGTTGTAATAAAAATACAGAGTTGTAATGACTGTGTTTGAATATTATGGTCTAAATTCTGGAATGCTGGACATATTTAACAATTGTTGAATCAGAACAAAGGAAAAGAGCACTGTTTTGAATACATCAAAATGAGACTTCTTTTGCTACTGTGAAATTTCGGTTTGGAGGAAATGTGCAAAGAGTCATCGTATAAAGTCGTTGAAGTCTCTAACAATTACAGATGATGTTTTTCTACCTCTAATGATATTACATGAATGTGTTTGTCACATTTTGAGCTCTAAATTGATGGATTAAGATAATGTTATTACTGGATTGGAATTTGGTTGGTAGTTTATAAATCAGCAATTACGTCTGTTTGCTTTTATTATAAGGGAAAGGGAAGACACCAAGCAGTCAAATATTTACTTTAAGTCATAAAAAGCTTTATTTATGAAAGATAAGTGCGACTATAAAATAAAACTCTGATGGAAAAATGTGAATAAAAATTTGGATCTTACGTTTTATGGGAAAGTAAAAAATCTGCAATAATGTGTTTGAGGAAGAGCACAGTTTTAGTGAAGGCCTTCTGTTTCAGTGGAGAAATAAAGTTTTCAATTGAAACAATCAAAACAATATTTTAAAAAAGGGGAATATATGAATTATTACAAAACTTTAAAAATTAGGATGGTATAGAACACTCTGTGGAGTCTAGAATCAGTGGGCTAAGAAGGACAAGAGCAACAAAATATTTAAAATTTCTCATATAAAATAGAGAAAGAATGGTGAAGTCCACCTATAGACGGAGGTGCTAAAAAGATGATGTAGGGAAGAGACAAGTATTCATAACGATTTCTCCCCTGTATCTGAAAATAAATTAGATGATGTGCCACTATCCCATGAGGATGACATACTGTCTTCTCATCCACTAAGGGGAATAATAATTAACAATGTTTAAAGATTAACACTTTAGACAGAAAACCTGAACAATTTGCACAGTCTAATACCACTGGTTAACATGTTTTTCATGCTAACATTAATATTTAATAAATGTGGAAGATTATAACACTTCTGAGAGGTATTTGAAGTAGACAAGTGTAGCATGGGTAACTTGTTAAACTGAGCTTAGCCTTAGGCGCTGTAACAGAAAGGCCTGATACTGGATTTGATTAAACAAAACTGTAATGCAAAAAGTTCCACATTTTTCTCTGAAAAACAGGTCTTGTTCAATCAGATTATAACTCTAGTTCCTCAAGGTAGCTGCAAAATAACTATCTGAAGGCATTCATTCAATGATATTGCATTTTTAAAAGAACACTAAAATAATATCAGTAAATCAAGGTGTATTAAATAAATTCATAGTCAGATAATGGATGTCTCATAAAATCACTGTGATTGTGGTATTTCTAGTTGATTTATTGGATTATGCACTAGGTTGATGGAAGCATTATGGGTTTTATTACCTGCAAATAAATAAATTCATGGTTGTTAAAAATTATAAGACTATAAGATTAGAAAGACTGTAAGAAGAGTAAAAATTGGCTATAGTGACCCTACTTTGTATTATTCCAGGATATTTGGTCTAAATACAGATTATTTCTGTATTCCAAAGGAAAAAAAGCAATGAAAAAACCAAGCTGAACTTGTTTTAGAAAAAAATCTGGATGTTGCAGCCAGCAAGAAATAAGAAGAAACTATCATTGGGTGATTCTATCCCTAAAACATCTGTAGATGCTTTTTTGAAATAAGTAAGCTTGAATAGGAGAAAATGGGAAGTGTATGTCCAGTTACAGAATACTGTGTATTGTACATGATTCTGTAGTTGTTTTGAAAAAGAAATTAAGGAATAAGGAACAATAGAACAAAAATCCACCTAGTGAAGTGTGTAATATAAAATGTGTTGGTGTGAGAGGCCTTTATCTTAATATACCTAGATCACCAAGGAAAGCAATTTAATAAGAGAGAACAACAGCTTCCTAGAATGGACCAGAAGAAAGAGCAAATGTCTTGAACCTAAAATCAGACAAAGTAGGAAGTAATGGGAATTTGTATCTTCTTTGAGGGAAGAGGATGAGTCACTGTGGGAAGCTGTCTGAGGAAATGGTGGTTTTTTTCCAGTACTCCCTATCCTGCTATTCTTGCCTCAATACTGAAAGACTATTTAGAAAATATGCTTTAGTCAGACACAGTTTAGACTTTAGCACCCCTAATTATTAGACTCTATACAAAGTCAGCAAGGTTGAATTTAATGGTCTGTCATATAAAGGGAGTAGGGTGTATATTGAAACAGTCTTTATCTGCATCAATACCTGAAACAGAAAGAATACCTTATACTGTTCACTTATCTGTTACTATAAAAATAACAGAGGAGACTGTATCAATACTTCAAAAATTAGAAGAACTGGGTGTAATAGTTTCTTGGGGTTCTCACAAAACGTAGTCTTCTTGCATTGTTACTAGTATTGTTGGAAATCCTCTTGTATGGAGTCAGGAACACACAGGTTACAAGCCAGCCTGAGGGACATGCTATAAAATGTATGTATTTGTCTCTGAGCATTGCTGTCAATTCCTTCTGCTTGATTGTAGTTTAATATCTTGAACATAATTGCTAAAGGTGTTTTGGACAATTTCTTCTTTCTAGTCTGCTCAAAGTAACACATGAGCACAAAAAATTCTATAGTGGTGAATGACTCATGTTTTAGGCAGAGTTAACTTAACCAGCAATGACTAAATAGTGAAGATGCTGCACATTGATTTCAGTAAAAGCAGAGCTTTCAAAATTACCTTCCCATTCCCTATTAAAAAACAAGTAAAGAAAATTGCTCTCCTGCTTTGACTAAAATGGTCAAATACTACACAAGAATTTGCATTTATTGTATTTATCTTGAAATGTAAGAAAAATTCGTAACTTTCCTGAATTATCTCATTTATTAGCTCTATGCTAGCTACAGCTTACTCAATACTACCAATGGTAGGCAAGAAAATTAAATGCTTCTGTAAATTTTAAGTCATCAGGAATTCAAGGTTCGGAGGGTCAATAATAGAATCCTACGTGTTTTGAAGCCATTAACATAGCTAATCCGCTAATGCAAATTTCTTCATGTTAACAATAAACATAATCTTTCTTCTTGCAATCCTACTGTTTTGCAAACACCTTTTCCAGATTGCTTCAAGGATGAAAGTAATAGTTTTTTTAAGACATAGGAGGTGTATGTTGAAAATGCATAGGAAATAGTAGGGGGCTCACATTACCAGTTTAACTGCAGACATTTTAGAGTTGATTTTTTTTGCTTGCTTGCTTCTCAAGCTAAGAGTAATTTAGCAAGTGTATTGAGTGACACTGGTGTCAAGAGGTACTATATGCTTATTCATGGTGTTCAGTATGTCAACATTTAGGTGAGTAGGTACCCTTCAGGGTGTCTAAAATGTGTGCTTGCGTAATTGAAATGGTAGAAACCAAAACAGGGAAATGAGATTTGGACAGCTGGAAAGCAAATGACCTAGGTAATGTGAGCAGGGCTTCACACTGGCTAGTGTCTTACTAATTCCACTTTTATATTTTTATTTAATTTCTGTAGATCTTGAGGAAAGATTGGAATTTTGTAGATGAAGAGTTAGATTCATTTTGACTGAGGTACTAGTGCGAAAAAAGTTATACATAATTCTCTTTCTAAATGGAATCCTAGTTGTATAGTCACATATTCACCAAGAACAAGAAAAGCAGAAGTAACAAAGAGCTCTGAACACCATAGTTCTCAGAGAGCAGATTTCTTACTCTTTGGTAACTGGTTTGTATTACGGGCTTTCAAACTCAGAGTGTTTTCCATGCATTTCTTTTGCATCACTGTCATGAACTGACCCCATTTTTGTCTTGGGCACGGTTACTCCACAGGTGTTGAGTGGGTACTACTGGTCTTATATCCATGGTCTGTATCACTGTGTAATACATTACTTGGCACAGAAATCACAAGGCAATGCTTTCATTAATAAGCAGCTAATTTCCCTGGAATGCAGTTGGAAACTTGTTTGAAATCAGACAGAAAAAAGTGTACGTTCTCACAGGAAAAAATGCCAGGAGAGGAAATCACTTTGAGGCTCTTTTGAAACGTATGGAGGTATTGCTGCAGCAACCCTATGGAGGCTTGAACTCAAATTGTGGTGCAGATTCAGAGATGCAAAGTCTTGCTAAATAAATTGGAGGCTGATTTTATCTGCTCTATCTTGGAATTAATAATTTTACACAGCTCTGCTTTCAACATCCATTTCCAATCTCTGGAATGATTGATTTGTCATTGTTCCAGTGCCAACAAGATTGTTCGTGTAGGAAGCATATTTCCCAGTAGTAAACACAGCTTCAGGCATGTATGAAATGGCGGACTTATCCCTGTGGAACATGAGAGAAGAGAACTCCCATCAGTAGTGTAAGCTAGAAAGAAAACAATTGGCACAAATAAAAAGTCCGTGTTATAAGTCCCCATAAAAACAGTGAGCATTCCTGTTGTAGCACCACTGAAGTGTCCCTCCCCTGCCAGTGAGGGCAAAATAAGTAAAATGGCAGCATGTGCAGTAGATGCCCCTTATAGAGAAAATCTTGTAAGAATATTGAAAATTTCTTTGAAATGCTATCAAGCATTTCAAAGAAATGGTGGTTGCATCCATAGTTATAACTTTGAGAATTGCAGAGCTGTGGCTCACCAAAGCGGCCCACTGCTTTCTGACATTTTGGATGCTTCTCTTTTTTGGATGCCCTGCTTTCTTGCAGTAACTTAAAGCACAACATAGTATTCAGGCAGTGACTTCTGCTTTAGGGTGTTCAGATGGAAAGCTATATGTTGAATATGGGAACAATAAAAGACCTTTCTTATTCTTGTCTTTCCTGTAATGTCTATATGAATATTTTTACATTCCTCTTTGTGGGTGAAGAGAATTTGTACTAAGGAGGTGTGGAGTGATTTCTCATATCATTGCTTCTAGTTCAACCCAAACACTCTTTAAGAATTTGGAAAAAAAATCAGTTTAAGATTGATGTCCTCTTACTGCTAGCACACGGTAGTAAATATGAAAAGATAAGGATAATGGGTGAAATAAAAATGCATGGTTCTTTCAAAGGCTCTAGGGTAGGGAGGTGATCCAGCTGCACTGTGGAGCCAAGTGGTACAATGACAGGAGGACGGGGGAAGCTGATCGTAACAGAAGAATGAGAGGAGTCATGGACAATGTACCTATTACCCATTGGTACAGTTACAGATGTGTGTCTGTCAAAGTGATGTTTTCTTCAGGTATGTGCTTTTGATGCTTCAATACAAGGATTAGGATCAGGCTGTCAAGATGCAGTAAGCAGTGGCGTGTGACACAAAGGATGTTTAGGTTGCACTCTTGTTCAGACCGCATCAGAAGTTGAAAAGCTGAAAAATTATAAGCTGCAGCTAGGACTTTAAATGGCTGCTTTAGTTAAGATAAGCCCATGTACAGAGAGTAGGTAGCTAAAAAATTTGTTTAATACAGGAGCCGTATGTCCTTTGCTGCAGAGTCTGGACAGGCTGTGCAATGAGGGAAGGGAAGACGTGGCTAGTTCAACCTTTGCCATGGGGACGTAGATTACATTTTTCACAAGTGATTGGCACCTGTTCCCTGTGCTTGACAGAGACCTTTAAATTGCAAGAGGATCCTTGAGCTGTGCTTTCAAAATGAAGTTCTATAGAACACTAAGTACTTTCTGAAATGGGGTTTCAGTTGTCTTATATCAAGCATTCACACAAAATGGAACATTTTGACCTTGTTATTTCAGTAAAAGGAGAAATGCAGTACCAGTCCCCTCACTGTACTGAGGTGTTTCAGAGGTGTGCTGATTACTATTTGCAAACTATTTGGCAACCTAAAAAATCTGGACAGTAATGCAGACATGTTGTTCTGTATTTTGCTGTGTGTCTGTAAGTGTTATGTAGTGAGTCTGTGGCTGTATTTGAGCATTCAGGATACCCACACAAAATCCTCTAAAAGTAATCCTTTCTTCTGAAACACTTATTTTATATAACACATAGATCAGGACTTTGCTATAAAAGATTTTGCTCTTGACTATAAAGTCAGCTATTCCCAGAAACTTCTGACTCTCCTCATTACCTTGTTTAAATCAAGCATTCTTTTGCAACTAGAATCTGTATTTTTTCTTTGAAGGGGAAATTCACAGAGGTGGTAGTAATAAGGACTAGTTCAACTAAAACTATACAATACTGTTTAATTAATGTGTAAAGCTCAGAGAGAAAAATCACTCCTTCTAACTGCTGTATCATTAAGATTAAAGACTGAAAAATCTTCCTTCCTGAAGGTTCTCAAGATAAAAATAAATCTGTAAGCTTTGCATCTTTCATTTTTCATTTTTATTTCCATTCAGTTTTACTGATTGAGCGCAAACTGTAGGAACCCCAAGTGCATGAACACAAATGAAAAGATGAAGTACCTTTTTTTTATAAGCCTCAGAAGCTTCAGAAGGACTATATTATTTGCATTCAGTAAAAACTACTTAAAAAAAAAAGATAAACCCACATTTGGTAGCTGCTGAAACAGGGAATAATCCACATGCAGACATTATGGCACAACATGCCATGCAGTTTCAATCTGCTACACTTCAGTAGCACATCAGTCACAATAAGCCCACTGTGAAAAGTTTTCTCCTATTTGTGCAATTTTTAGGAGACCCCTGAAGACAGTGGGAAATATGTATATTTTTGTGTGGAGGAGCGTGAACAAACTGTCTTTGTGATAGTTGGAACAGATTTTGATTGATAATTCTTATATGGATCCTAAAAGGGAGATTTCCCAGCTGTGCTTGATGAAACTTATCATCTCATCTAACACCTATAGCTCCCAAAAGACTGTTCAAAATCTCATCAGTCCTGAAACGTGAGATGGGTGGAGTGGACCGTAGCAAGTGCACACTTCACAGAGCCCCCATTCAGGCATTGTGTGTCAGCATTTGCCAGCAGACAGCAGTTGGAGTCAAGTCAGAGACAGACAACGACAGATTTAGCATCTTGCTCCAGTTGTAAAGGCAGCCCAGTGCACATGCACAGACTTGTAGTATGAGGAGCATGCCAAGGAGCTGCCAGTGCCTCCCCGCTACAAACAGCACCTGTGCTGCCAAATGGTGGTGCCACTCCATGGCCAGATCCTTCCACGGTGCCTCCAATTTTCAAAGCCAATTCACAGGGCCTGACCCCCTTTTCTCTAGGGATGAGTGGGTGGCAGAATCAAAAATTAAGACCCCAGTTCCCCCTCTCATGTGAGCAATTTGCTTAACCATGTGATACTCAATACTGTCTCAAGTAAGGTCTCTGCTCAGTAAATAAAGGCCATTTCATTCAAGTAGAGTGACTAAGAGCACATTCTATGTATGAATCAGCCTCCAGAATCCAGCTTACCTAGAGATTCAGGTTAAAGGTTTCTCTAGCCTTATCTGTTTGCTACTCTGAATTGCCTTCAATCAAATCCGGTCAGTGATTCAGGATTGAGAAGTTGATCACATCACTTAAGTGCAAAGACCTCCATTTTTCTTATGTCACATTTTCCTGAGATCAAGTCAAACTTATTTGCAAACAAAGATTCTTTCTCTTCGTCGCACCAAACTCACTTATTCTCTGTATTATACGTATACATTAGGTTAATTTCTGAGGCTTGCAGTTGTGTAAGATGTTCTATGCTATTTTCTTTGTCCTTAGAGCTAATGAACAAGAAGCAGCAATGTGAATTCTTCCATTTCCTTCCCACACTGCTGTGGGACAAAATACTCATTAAAAAAAGGCCACTAAAACTGCCCTTATGCCAGCTGAAGCTGTTGATACAGCCTGCCCAAGACACTGTGTATACTGCCTTCCCAGGTGGAAGTGTAACTATGAATTTCAAATTGGCCTTTGCATGTGGATTTACTGTACATTAGAACTCTATTAAGTCTTCAAATCCAAAAGGAGACCTGCAGCAGTGAGAAAACCAAGCCCCCGAGCCTCCAATCTCTTAAACTACTGCTTCAGGAAAACCATAAGAAAAAATACCTTATGCAAAACGTGTATGTGTTTTGTGCTTTGCTGTCTCATGGTGGCATTAAGGGAAAAATAAGTGGGAAACTGGGTTAGAAAATGTCAAAGTGGTGGTTGCCTGGGGAACTTGAATTCAGCTTTTTTTGCAGTACATTTATGTCAGTCTTTGAGCACAGTTTCTAATGGTTTCTGTTATTTTATTTATTTTGTTTCAGCATGGACAAAACAATTGATCTTTTACTGTCATCCTCTACTCAGAGAAAATGACTGGCTATTCTGGAGCTGAAGCTAAACTTCAGAATTTACTTAGGAAATTTCACCCTAAGCAGGTAAAGACAAAATTTTAGCAACTAGGAGAGCCCTGTTATGGAAAGTACTGGGTGAACTTAATGAATGAGAATACTGTGAATTACTTTAGTAAAATTATTGAAAAAATTACAGAAACTTTTAGATTTTAAGTGCTTTTATTTTTCTTTGGTTCCTCACATATTTTAGTTTTATTGTTGATCATAATAGAGAAAAAATGTTAATAGTGAAAAACAAAGGATTGGTATTTCATGGTTTGAAAGAATCAACATCTGAAAATTTATCACAACATATCTGAAATATAATATTGGCCTGAAGTATGAGGGAAGATTTGCTTCAAGTCTCTTCTGAACTCACAAACAATTTCATCTGCAGGAAGGCCTTGTAACTTACTACTTGTAACATAAGCCCAACCAGCTTCTCTAGTCCAGAGACTCCTCATGTAGGAGTATGTGTCTGGGGGGCAAATCTGACTGTCAATTTTGTGATAGAGACCATTGTGAGCCTGCAACCAGGTTTTTCTAAGAACGTACTCTCACAGTTTGGCCTTTATTTTTGGTGCTGTCTGCTGCCTTTATAACCTGAGTGCCAGGTCTGTTTGCCTCTCAGATCTCAGATAGACTGGTTAGGACATCACAGAGCTTGCTCATTTCTTCAGCTTCAAGGGCAGTGCCTCAGCCAAGCAGGAGAAAACAACAAAAGAGGCACCCAAGAGAGATGCATTTTTCTAATAAGTACGTGATCAGCAACATTACCACATCTTATTTTATATTAAATTCAGATGTTAAGCAACGTTTTTGCATCAGTGAGCTGCATTAGATTGGTGAAATAAACTGCTAAATTTTGTAAAGGTCAAAGCAAGGAGAATTCTTCTGAGGTCACTTCATCCTGCCTGTCTACCTTTGTACAAGACACATGTGTCCTGGGTTACACAAAAATTCTG
>VZRE01005429.1:15140-60261 GCA_013396775.1 Cephalopterus ornatus | reverse complement strand
AAGATATTAAACAGAACTGGGCCCAGCACAGATCCCTGGGGGACACCGCTGGTGACCAGTCGCCAGCTGGATGCAGCACCGTTCACCAGCACTCTCTGGGCCCAGCCATCAGCCAGTTCCTAACGCAGCACAGAGTGCCCCTGTCCAAGCCGTGGGCTGCCAGCTTTTTCAGGAGAATGCTGTGGGAGATGGTGTCAAAGGCTTTGCTGAAGTCCAGATAGTTCCAAGTTCCATGCTCCACTATGGAACCAGCAAAATCCCCATGTCCTAATAATTACCCTGCCAGTAATCATGATCCCTAAAGGGACCTCACAGGGCGGATACTTTGGGCTGTTTCCCTCCTGAAGCATTTCTTCTTTCTTATTAATTGAGAATGGCTGAAGGGGAGAGTTAACTCTGAGGATTTGTAGGCATTAATTTTTCATCTAATTATTAATATGCTTGCAGCAGGTGTTGGATGTTTTCTATTTTAGTGGTCTCATAGAATGGCAAAGGATATAAGAACCACTTATCTTCATTTAAACCTCTGCCTGACAGGTGGAGTGGGAGTACAGAAGGGGTTGAACATAAGTGCAGTATATTTGTAATGTTGTTTCCTTCTAATTCTGTGATTGTGAAGACTTTATGTCATTAAAGTCTTATTTGACTCAATTTCTTTCTCTCTTACCTTCATCTGTTCTTGCTTCTTCTTCTTCTTCTTCTTCTTCCCTTTGTCTAAAAGCAGCTAAAATAAATATCTTCAGTATATGTACATAATATTTATTTAGCAAACATATTTTTATATATTATCTCCTTAGTAACTACTTTCCGTTTCAGAAGAGCTTCCATTCAACCCCTTTCAGAGCAGAAGCTGTGTAGTTTGAGCACTCAAGGCAATCAACAAAGAGAACTTTGAGCAGTCCCATGGTATCAGTTGGGGTCTAAAGCCATTGATAAACATTTAGCAAAAATCTAAATAAATTATTTACAGGTTATGGCTGGTCCACAGTGGGAAAATTCATGTGGTCGGTTTGAGTAACTTAACTTTCAATGCATTATTGTACTTATTACTATCAAATGTCCTAACCTCTGAGGTCAGTTTTATCTGCCAATAACTTCTTGGTGATCAAGAGCTGAACTTGGGGTAGTTGTGTTAAGCCAAGGAAGGTTTAGTTTGGATATTAGGGAAAATTTCTACATCGCATTTGGTTGTCCAGTATTGGAACAGCCAGTCCAGAGCAGGAGTGGAGCCACCACTCCTGGCGGTATTTAAAAGATGTGTGGATGTGGCACTTGGGGACGTGGTTTAGTGGTGGACTGGGTTAACAGTTGAACTCAAGGATCTTAGAGCTCTTTTCCAACATAAATGATTCTGTGATTCTAACTTTAGACCCCGTGCTTAGACTGACTAACCACCAGCTGAAACTATCCCTAGTTTCACCCTAATATAGATGCTTCTTGGGGATTTTCTAAATATGTAGATGGGTCTTAACCATGTATTGACACCAAGGACTGATGTTTGCAGGAAGGCTTTAACAAATCTCATGCACCTTAAATTCCTCAGACTGGGTTTCCCTCTGGGAGGCTCTTCCTTGGCCCTTTGGGTCTCCTTTAGAATGGACACGCTGAATTAAACCTGCCACAATATTCACTAAAGCACATTCCTGACAGCAGTGTGACCCTTTTCTTTTACCTGGCACTAAACAAACTGCTAATTATGCAAATTACAGCCTCCCTATTCATTCTACCTTCATTTCCCACTGTATGCACTGTATCCAAACATCTGTGCTCCAGGGATATCTGACAGATCTCAGCACTGGGCTTCGCATAGCAGGTGAAGCCCTGAAGTAGGTCAGCATGGATCAGTGAGTCGAGCTTCTGTATCTCTGGCAAATCCTTTAAAAATCTTGCTTTGTGTCCATAAAGTTTGTATATATTTAGTATCTACTTAAAAACGTTAGTTCTCCTGGAGTAGGGTGGAGATTGATGCTTTTAAAGGCAGCCAGAGCAGCTGCTGAATATGCTGTGTTAAGAGTACCACCAAGAGGCCAGTAAGGAGATGGCTGAGGAGGTTTAATTGCATTTCACCGAGGGCAGAGAAGCCCCCTTAGCAGGAAAGGTGAAGGCTGGAGAAGGAAAACTGGGAACCAGATTTTTAATAACCAGCTGAGCCCCTCTCTGGCATTATTTTGTGGTAGCAGGATTGAAGAATGGCAAGGGGACGGGGACATGACTGTTCTATAAATAGTGATGCATGAATAGTAATGCAGAAAGCATTGAGAAATGCTTCAGCACACACCCTGCACTCCAGGGCTTGGCTGCTGCTGTGGCAGCACAAGGAATACAGTCTGGATATCCCCATTCCTGAAAGGCTCAGGTCTCCTGTCACATCATCAGCAGACAGCAATCTCTTGCAGTGTGATCAGATGAAATGCTGTGTTGCATCATTGTACAGAGCAGACACATCTATCCCAATAAATAACAGCCTGTTTAACCCCAGAATTTCCTTTTGAGCGCTGCTCTGTAGGGGACACCTCTCCTTTGTACCACAGCAAAATCAGATCAGAGAAAGGTGATCAGAACTTGAAAGAAAACTAATATTTTCTAATTTAAATTAGCTGAGAAGTTGTCAAATCTGAGTATTTCCAAGCCACACAGTGACTCACATGGGTGTGCTCAGCACTGCTCACAGAAGGATGATGTGAGGACTAAAGTGAGGCTGCTCAGCATGTAGGGAAGGAAAACTCCAAAGTTAGACCTAATCTTGCAATAATCAGTGGCATAGACACTGTTAAACTCTCAAACTTCATTATCTGTTCTGCCAACCCTGTTCCTGGTGCTGTTGCAGCCTGGACTAGCTCATTACCCTGCACAATTTCTACACAAAGTTGAAGGATGACACAAGACAGGGACTGTTCCCAACAGGAACTTTGGTTGCATCTATCCAGCAAGACACCTCAGTGGTGAGGAAAAAAGCAACCCTCTGTCTGATGAGCTCAGAGGAGGGTTCTGGGTATGTGAGATTTCTGAGTGCTGATTTAGCTTAGAGCATATACAAGGGGTTTAGGAGGAAGAAGAGTGTCCCAGGGAAAGTCTCAGGGGAATGACTTATGGAGTGTGTGCTTGGCACTATTGGTTCCATGTGATGAAACTCTATAAAAAATTTACCCAAAATAATGGTTAATGAACCCATAAAGACTCTACCCTGCCCTAGGGCAGGATGATGGAGTAGATAATCTTGCCAGGAACCTTTCAACCCTCTTTCTCTAACTATTTGCAAGATAAGACTTTGTGAAAGTCTATTGAAAATAAAGGAGAAGAACACTCCTCAAATGAGCCTTTTTTGCAATCCTTCCTCTGCTCAACAGAGTGGAAATTTTCCAGTTAAATGGGAAAGGACAGCACAAAATGACCCTTAGGAAGGACTATTACAATGAAATGCAATAATTGGGGAACAGACTGAGGAAGCAAAGGCATCTGAATTCTGCTTTAAATGGACATTGCACTGCAGCCCTAAGTCCACTGGCTGTGGCTCCTGCATTCTGTTTGATTGTGCATGTTGTGCACAGAAGGGATCTGATTTATCACAGTACAGCTCCAGTGTTACATTGGGATAACTGCAGGAGAAAAATCAGATCTCAGAGTATTAATCCAAAAATACAGAACTCAAAAATGGCCGAGCACACATAGAGACATGTACGTGCACTCATGAAAAGGAACCACGTGGGTTATTCTAATGTTACTAATTTTCAAAGTAACAGATTTTTTTTCTGATTGTAGAAGCTCTTATGGTTCACATATTCAGAATCATAGAATGGTTTGGATTGGAAGGGACATGAAAGATCATCCATCCCATTCCACCCCCTGCCATGGGCAGAGACACCTTCCACTATCCGAGGTTGCTTCAAGCCCTGACCAACCTGGTCTTGGACACTTCCAGTGACGGAACAATCACAGCTTTTCTGTGCACTCTGTTCCAGGGCCTAACCACCCTCACAGTAAAGATAATAAATAATAATATCCAATCTAAATCTATCCTCTTCCAGCTCAAAGCCATTCCCCCTTGCCCTATCACTACATGCCCTTGTGAAAAGTCTCTTTCCACAAACAACGGTTTATGTCTCCCTCACTTCACCACAGGCAACATAAAATGAATTAGAAGCATCCAACAGAAAATTAGTGACTGCTCTTTTGCTCACATTTCTGGTCCCAGTAACTGTGACCAGTTACACTCAGTATCACTCTGGATTTGTGCTGACATCCGCTGCTTAAGAATTAGCCCAAGTGCTCCCTTCACAACTTTCCAAACTCATCATCCACTTGTATAATACAGCATGCATAAAATTTGAGTGCCCCAGGAAATCCACCTGGAGGGATGGGTGTTTGGAGTACAGATTTGCTGTTCATTGCATGGCACAGGGATAGGTCTGGCAGCATCAGCCCCACAGCTCTGAGAGAGGGTTAAGGTGAGGAACCCCATGTGAAATCAGTCTGTGAAGGACGGGTCTCTGCTCATACCAATTCTCCACAGCATAAAAAAAAAACCAACAGCAAAGTTCTTATTAACTTCAACAGATGCTGAACTTGGCTCTGGTGGCAGACACAGAATTAAGGAACTCCCATGTTCCCTGTCCTGGGTATTAATGCCTGATGGTGTTTGGGATACACTGGGTGTAGTGCATTTGCTGCTCCAGCAGTACCTCAACCTACACTGAAAAAAAGTTCCTATGATGGTGAATAACAAAGAGTCAGAGAAACCCTGGGGACAACAGCTCTGTTTCCCTGCCCAGCATGCCATTTCAGAGACCTTGGAATTCCTTGAGAGCTAAAGAAATTAAAGCAGGAGAATTGAAATGCACCTCTGTAGGGCGCCGAGACACAGAACGCTTTTGCTGCCTTTTATTTTTCATCCTCTCTGGCTGTTTCAAAAATCTCTTTAAATATTAAAGACAACAATATTTATTTTAGTGATATAATGTGTGTAGTGCAGGGAGATTTCCATTTGTGTGTTTAGCACAAAAAGGAGTTTGAAGACTTTTATAAAAAAGTATTTTTAGAGCTGAAAAACAAAGAATGATGGAGCTTTTGAATAACTCTGCTTTTTGTGGGTTTTTTTGGTGTTTTTTTAGGGGGTCTGCCATGTGGATCTTCCTGAGGCCTAAATGTGGTAGGTCTCATTTCCAGATTTTGCATGGGTGAAGAAGGAGTCCAATAGTTTGGCTCCACTGTCCCTCTATCCCAGTGCCTTGGGATAGTGATGCCAGGAGTGTTCTGAACTAAAACATTGGGACAACAGTGGTGTAAGGAAGACATCCACAGTTCACAGACTAGAAATCAACTGATATTCTCAAAAGTCCCACTCTGATCTCTCACAAATCTATCTTTAAATTCAGTACTTATCTGGAGATGTCCTTACATTTAGGAGAGGCCAAGAACCTTCTTCCACCAGGTTGCCAAGGTGTTAAAACCATGCTTTTATTTTTTATGCCAACCAAAAATATTAGATTATCCAAGACTAATATTCTATCTTAGACCAGGTCCTGATTATAAATTTTGTTGATATTCCAGTTACTTCAATGTTTCACACCACTGCAGTATGGATTTGCCCAAAAAATCAGGCCTCATGCATAAAGTCAATCAAAAGTTTTACGCTATGATGCAGGATGAATACAAGAAAAAAAAAATCACTGGAATAAAGTATTTACCGTGGTTTTTTCTCTTAAAAATTAGTGGTGAAGCCTTTTAAAGATTAATTCACCACATTTTCCCACTAAAAGGGAAAGCAACTGATTATTGATATTGTCTGTCTCTTGATCCGCTGAGGCACTTTCTCATGCATTAGAAAGAACAAACCTAAAAGATCTGCATGATAATTAAAACTTTTCGTTTGCTCCAGAAGTCCTTTGCTTCTTTGACTCTGACTATTAAAGTACTCACTGATACAGCAAATAAATTATAAAAAGCTTTGGGTCTAGAATACTTCTCTCTATTCCAAACTTTCTCTTTTAGAACTTGCTCACAGGGAACATCTCTTTCCAGAAGAGGAGAAATATGGGGATCAGTGACCAGAAAGGATTATGCTGCATGTGGTCCTGTGTCCCTGTTGTGGGTGCTGTGATGCCCTTCACTTGTAACAGAGAAGGATCGATATCTTTATTGATATAAACCAGCGGTTTAACAGAGTTTGGTAGTAAATGTGACAGTGGTTTAACAGGATTGGATGGCAAGGTACAGCGGATTGTTTACTGCACAGAGGACAGGGTCAGACAAAGCTGTCAGGGGTACCCTCACATCGAGTCATGGGATTCAGAAAGGACCTCCTGGCCTTCCAAACAGCGTCAGATGATGGTGTCTAAAAGATTATATGTGCACAATCAACCCTTCCTATCACTCAGATAAGATTTCAGAGTTTCAGTGGTCTTATTCCCAACTCACTGAATATCTCACACAAAAAGGATTCTCGCAGTCTCAAGGAGCAGCCTTGAGACAAGTCCCTACTCATGACGTGTAGGCTGCTGATGTACAGGAGAGCTCAAAAGGCCCTGGGCTGTCCACTATTTATGGAGTAAAATCATTGGCTTACAGTGATATTTGCATACCCTCGACAGAAGTTAATTTCTTCCACACTAGGCTTGAGTCAGGCCTTGACCAGCACTGTGACTGGGGGGCAGAGGGTGCATTGCTCAGATTAATCCATGGCTATTGTGTTGCTATTTGGCTCCCCCAAATCCACCATGGTGCAGCCATCATGACGTCCATCACTGGTGGTTGTCACTCAAACATGGTTATTGGAAACAAAGGTCAGGTTGGAGGAGGTGGGGTAGAACATCATCACAGTCCCTCGTCCTTCTTTGCCCTCACAGTGAGTCAACAAGAATGGGTGGAGAGGTTTTATGAGAGGTCAACTAGTCCACCTATTTGTCACCTGTAAATGTCAAAATGTCAAATTCTTTGGCTACTTCCTGTCTCCCTACACACATTCAAATGAAACAATCTTACTTCGAGTCTTCCCATACCCAGCCTGCTTTCAGACCAGGTCTCCAGCAACAGCTCCAGCCCAGCAAACAAGTGGTCAATGTGACCTTATTTCTAGGGAGACCTCGGTCCCCAGAAAAGCCATGAGATGATGAAGCAGCAGACAGTTCCTCCTGCTATTTATTCTGCCTCTTTCCCACTGTCTGCTCATTCATTACAGCTGCTGAAGAAGTCAGGAATCCTCCTTCCCTCTCAAGACTGTAAAGATGAAGCTCCAGTGTAAATGTTATGATAGTGCAAAATAGGTATGGTTTCTGCTGGCAGAAAAATGGCCGGAGAGAGAAAAATAAATTTAGTGAAAATATATATATTTCCCATGTTTGAGTGTTGGACTAGATGACCTTTAAAGGTCTCTTCCAACTGAAACTATTCTATGATTCTGAGATAAAAGCTTCTATTGCAGCGTGGAGGGTTCAAACACACAGCTGAGTTAATGCAGGGTAAAAAGTTTCTGTGCATCAGCTGGCCTGAGGTAACTGCCCCTGTGTGTACTTTCATCTTGCAGTAAATCTGAGTTAATTTGAGTTACAGCAGTCCTCTCTCTTTAAAAGAATGTGAATGATTCAAACCACTTCATATTTGCTACAGGCAAGAAGCTTGTGCATGGACTGTTGCCACGGAAACCTGCTCACAGATCTTGGCACAAAGGAAATATCGTTACTGTTTCATTAATTACTGTATTAAAGCAAGTCCCCATCTGAGATCAATCCCTGTTGCACTTGGTACACAGTGAGAAACACTCTTTGTCCCAAAAAACTTCTGATCCAAAGAGGGACCTTCTCTTCAGCTTTGCAGAAAAAAAAAAAAATTATTTTACAAAGTTAAGAATTGAACCAGAGTCACATAAATCAAAGTCAAGCCACTGCCTGTGGATCAGCCAAGTTATTGCCAAGGAAGTCCAAGGCTGGAGGTCCACGGGGACTCCACTGACAATTACAGAGGTGCCAAGAGCTGTCAATAGGCATTTGAAAATTGAGCCAGGAACTGTGTGTCTGTGTTTTCTGGGGTCTGTTTTTGCACAGAAGTGAGCTCTGTAACTGCACTAGCAAATGCAGGCTAATAACCAACCAATTTCCTATAATGGCACTTCATATTTCAGCCTCTGTTAATTTTCTTCTCATTGTCACCCAGGAGGTAATGGCACTGTTTGCTCTTCACAGCAGAGATGCACCCTGGAACATTGTGCCTCTGAGAACAAGGCTCAAAATTGAAACTGGTAGAGTGTAATGAGTGACATTTTCTTGGCATAATGGGTTTTCGCCATCATTTCAATTACCACAGAGCTGTCCTGCCAGTGATTGCAGAGGAATGGGGTTTAGACCTTAAAAATCTGGCCTCCTCCACTTCTCAGGAGAGGTTTTAAAGACTGCTTGCACTCCACCAGTGCTGCTGGGAGGCAGGCTGGTGCTTTCCCAAATGTGGCTTTCAGGTAAAGTTAGGGTTTTGTATGAATCCACAAGCATGGTATGACTTTGCCACAAAACCTGATTTCCTTCCATAGGAGATTAACAAAGAGCCAGGGTCTTCATCTAACACTGCTCAAGAGTGCTCTGCAAAACCCATGGCGTAAAAAGAGATCTCAGAGAGAATTCACCAAAAAGTGAGAAATCCAGAGCCAACACCATTCCAGCTTTATAGCCTTTAATTCTTCTCCTCTTGCTTATACTGGGCATCCTCTTCTAAGTGCACATGAAAAGATTTTCCTAACAACATCTTAAAAATACAATTTTTTAATCTCCAGATACAAAATTTTAGGGTTGGTTTTTTTTTTTTTTTTTTTTTAGTTTTAGATATGGCAACATCCATTTCAATCCCTGGACTGACACTCATATCCTTCTCCTGGGCCCTCATTCCTTAATCAATCAGGATATTGGATCTGAGTCCAACAAATAAGACATGAGCTTCATATTGTCACTGTTACTTAGATGGAGAAAGAGCATGACCCAGAGAGGGAAAGATCAGCTTCAGCCACCTCAGAGGCCTTGAAGAATGGACACCCATGCATTGAAGATGAACTGTTGAGCAGCTAAATTCCATCTGCTTCTCTTTGTAGAATTATAGAATCATTGGGGTTGGAAAAGACCCTTAAGATCATTGAGTCCAACCATAAACTTCATATTGCCAAGTCCACCACTGAACAATGTCCCTAAGATATCTACATGTCTTTTAAGCTTTCTTTCAGCCTCTGAGGTTTCTCTTGCTTCCTTTGCTCCTGTCTGCTGCTTTCTCACGGACATTTATAACCCCATCCTCATATTGTGGCAAGGGCTGATCCCCTCATCCCTTCTCCATCTTTTGCCCTCTGGGAGTATCCAGAGTTATTGTGTGGAGAATCACAGAGTGACACTTTTCAGTCAGGAGGAAGAATTCCATAAAGGCCTTTTACTCCTCTTGTAGTGTCAGTGGAGATCACAAATTCCTCTACACTAACTTAAAAACAATAATTTTTTTATTGTCTTTGCAGCACTCTGGGAGGTTCTCAAAGCATCTCTTAATTAATGAGTAAAAAAAATCATCCTTAATGTCCGTAGATTAAGAGCATACATGAGGCTAGTCCCCAGTTTAGGGACTAGGAGGAAATCTGTATCTCTGATTCTCATACTTTCCTCTCAAATGTCCAGTTCTCGCTAACAGGAGAAATAAGGCACAAAACAACCCCATCATTGCCTTAAATCCAGTCTGGTACTTCTTACACTGATATTTCCAACCATAAAAAAAGGAAAAAACCCCAAAAAGAACAGATCCTACCATGCAGCAATTTTCAGTGCAAAGATGTCTAAGCTTGAGGATCCGAAGGACACTGAGAAAGGTCTGGCCAATTAACTCCAGACAGGAAGGAGCAAAACTGTGTCAGCACAGAGTTTATTAACACCTGAGCTATCAAACCCGGCTATCAGCTAATTACCCCTGCAAGTACATCTTGCCAGGTTCCTGGAGGGAGGGGGTCTGTCTCAGAACGTCACTGAATGTACTGCAGAGACATGAAGTATGTGAAAGTCCCATTTTTACACCTATAAAAATTAATCCCAAAGTCTGGATGGAACTAAGTTTTAAAGGCCAAGTGATTCAACCTGTTGGGGAGAAATTGAGTGGGAAGGAAATCCTGAAAGAGAAACTCTGGGGGAGAGGGGAAGGGACAACGATGATGATGGGGTTTGATGTGCATTCAGAGGGGGAAGCAAGTCCCTGGGATGGTTCAGAGAAGCAGCACTTCCCTAGAAAATTATCAACTAGAGACAGGTTTTTTTAAAAACGTGATTGCTACAGATGCTCAGGTTTAAGCCAACTGCTTCAAATTCCTTTTCTACACTTTCGCTTCAAATCCCTTTTCTACACTTTCTGCAAACTTCCATACATTTGCTTTACTTCCCCAGTGTCACATTGTTGTGTCTTGGGGCTTTTCTCCCTGTTTTTGCATGGCTCCATTAATATTTATGATTATCTCATTTACAACATCCCTTTTTAATACTTAAAACTTATGTGAATTATTGTAGCAGACCTGAATGAAAATAATCTATTAGCACAAAAGAATTTGCTCTGGGCAATTAAAACAAAAGTGAATTAAACTAATAACTCCAATTTTCTCCCTGTTAGGCATTTATGTTGCAGAAGAAAACAAAGATTGTACCACAGTTCTAGTTTGGCCTCCTCCTCTTTTCTTTGGGGCTTTCTTTAGCCACTTTTCTTTCCTGTGCACTCCACAACTCCTAATGCACCTCTTTTCACAGTTCTTTCATGCACCCTAGCTGTTTTCTAAGATTTATATTATCCTATTTTTTTGGAAGTCTGTGGAGCATCATTTCAACCGTGAGAGGAACAGAGCAAAATATCATCTGTTGTGCCTATACTCAAGAACACTATTTAGGTAAAAATATCAGGGAAAATATGTAGTTCTCAATACTGATCATTTGTAAGAGAGTGAATCTGGTGCCTGCAGCATTCCCTATCTCTGTACTGCAGACAACAAGAAACTTCAAAGTCTAGTGGCAATTTAGACATTCCTTTACCAGCTGCTGCATCTGGAGGGTGAAGAGAAAAAGACAGTTAGACCAGAAAGGGTTGGCAAAATTGAAGAAAGGTGGTTTTTCTCAGTGCACTAAAAGGATTTCTTTCTCCTCCCAGGGACTGCACAGCAGGAGCAAAGCTTCTTGGCCTTGCAGCACAACTTGGCAATAAAGGGAAGAAAAGACCTCTCATGAGGGTTTAGCCAGGAAAACTCATCTGGCTTTTCCACGTGAATTCTTGTCTTCATTGCCCTTTAAATCAAACCTCAGGGTGTATTGGTTATGAAAGCTGTGAGTGAGCTGATGAAATGCAGTGGCCTGCAGTGTTGGCACCTCCCTCTGAGGAAGCCAGACAGCAACAGATTCAGCAGAGTGAGTGACGCCACACCCCATCCTAACACTGACACACTTTTTGGTGAACTGAATTGAGCCAAACTCCACAGAATGTATTAACTGATTCCCCATCCACTGAGACTGGAGCCCAGGTAACTAAGAATGATGTAATGCACACATTGTAAGCACCTAAAGTTGGGAAACGTAAGTGTTATCCCATGCAGCTTTGAAAAGACAATTTAAAGGCAGGTTAGAATTTCAGCAATATGCCAAATAGATGCACAACTCAGAACTAGCACAAAAGCCTCCCCTCCACCCATCCCTCCATCTATTTAGGCACTGTAGGGGCTGGGACACTGTGTCTGCTCATTGCATCTGTGAGCAACACTCATGCTAAAGAAGTGAGGAGGAAACATCTGAATTTCACAAATGTCTTTTGAAACACATTTGCAAAAACGGCTCGTTTGGATGCCCAGGTGATGGCTAAGTCAAGTTTCTCTTTCACCCCACAGCACTCAGCTCCCAAACCTGCAAGGAATGGCGAGTTGGCCCAAAGGGAAAGGTTCCTGCAAAGTCACACTGTGTCCTTCTCCTGGTGATTGCAGCTCCAATCCCACAGCATCCCTTCTTTTACTTTGATCTCTACAATCCCCCAGTTAATTCCTCTGCAAGTCCTTAGAGCTGGTTTCTCTCAGCAGCTTGCTGGATGAGGTCCTCAGGGCTGAGGGAAAAGAGTTGTTTGTTTGGGGTTTTTTCTGCTTGACCCAGAAAAGGTAAAACAAATTCCCTGTGAAAATCTATTTTTCATCCAATAGCACCTTGTTCTCCCTGAGGTAGACAAGTCAGGTCTTGTTTCATAAGCTCCCCACTGTACACAGAGTTTGCACTAAAACAGAGAAGACAAAGGGCAGAACAAAGACTCAGTTGGGAACAAAAGTCTCTATTACAGTAATGCCACCCAAAGTCAAGGCTGTGCTATAGCTATATAGGGGCTGTTTAGAACAGAACAGAACATCATAATCTGAAATCTTAAACCCATAAAAGAGGGTCCAAACACAGGGGTCTGCAGGTTGTTACGTGCCTAAACATTATAGGGTTGGAGACATGGGGTAAAAGGATGGGTCAGGACATACTGCAGAGTTCTACTCCAGAAACAGAGCACCAGGACTGCCAACCTAAAGGGATGTCCCAAGTTTTCAGCGACAGAAAGCATTGTTTCAAAAAGCCCTTTTATGCCACTAGTGAGGAAGGTAATGGTGGCCTTGACTTTTTCTGATGCTGCTTTAAAAAGATGAGAAAAAGAAACAGAACTTTTTGATTGGGGAAGTCAGAAAGAATAATATGAATAGTAGGGGAAATTTATTATATAATGAATTGTCTTTAGACAAATGAACTTACAGGAAAGAAAATCCTGATAAATAATATGTATTTATGTTCACGTGTACCATTCACACACAGACACAAATATATATGTCATTTCTTACCTTTTTGACAAAAAAATCTACAGGCAGCAATTGGTAAGAGATGCTATGAATAGGGATTGGTTAAAAGGGGAATATAAATTCTGTCATGGGATATTGTCAGATCTGTCCAAGGGTGCCAATAACAGCATACACCACATCTATGTATTCCCAGCTTTCATGCTGGCTTGTCAAACAAAACAGAGACAGGAAGCATCATTTCACTAATTTGAGGGATAAAATAGCAAAAACTAAATAGGGAGGGAGGAATGAATAAGGGAAGAGACACAGAGGAGATGAATGCCTTACAAAAACCCAATATGTGGGTAGTTACCTGCAGCTGTGCTGTCCTTGAGCTTGGAAATGGTTTCATAAGCACTGCAAACTTTTTTTTCTTACTACTGTGATTTGTTGGATCCAGAAAAAGTGGGGCCATGACCTTGCCAGACTTTCCTGTTCAGGTGGCACAATCTGTGAGGAGGTTTCCAGAATGGATAACCAACATCAAGAAGCACAGGAATTGAACATATATCTGCCAACATCCTGGATACAGTTCTGTGCTGGGCTAACCCTGGCTAGATCCCACAAAAAACTGTTCTATCACTCCCCTCCTCGGCTGGACAGGGCAGAGAAAATATAACAGAAGGCTTTTGGGTTGAAATAAAGGGGAGGAATCACTCACCAATTTTCATCATGGGCAAAATAGGCTTGGCTTGGGGAAATTAGTTTAATTTATTATCCATCAGATCGGAGTGGTATAATGAGAAATTAAACCAAATCTTAAAAACACCTTCCCCTAATCCCTCCCTTCTTCCTGGGCTCAGCGTCACTCCTGATTTCTCTACCTTCCCCATCTCAGTGGCACAGAGTAATGGGAAAGGGGCATTATGGTCAGTTCATTACATTTTCTGCTTCTGAGGAGGAAGCAGAACTCATCCTCTTCCACCTGCTCCAGTGTGGGGTCTCTCCCATGGGAGATATTCCTCCGTGAACTTCTCCAACGTGAGTCCTCCCCATGGGCTTTAGTTCTTCACAAACTGCTCTAGCAGGTCCTTTCCACAGGGCCAGTCCCTCAGGAACACGAGTCCACCACACGTTCACAAGTCCTGCCAGCAAACCTGCTCCAGCATGGGCTCCTCTCTCCACAGGGCCATAGGTCCTGCCAGGACCCTGCTCCAGTGTGGGCTTCCCATGGGATCACAGCCTCCCTCAGGCCTCCACCTGCTCTGGAATGGGCTCCTCCATGGGCTCCAGGTGGATCTCTGCTCCCTCATGGTCCCCCATGGTCTGTAAGGGCACAGCTGCGTCACCATGGGCTGCACCACCAGCTGCAGGGGAATCTCTGCTCCAGCACCACGAACACCTCCTGCCCCGCCATCACTGACATTATTGTCTGCAGAGTTGTTTCTCTCACATATTCTCAATCCTCTCTTCAGCTGCAGCTGTGCAGGGGTTTTTTTCCACCTTCTTAGATGTGTTGTTCCAGAGGTGCTGCCACTGACACTGAAGGGCTCAGCCTTGGCTGGTGGCATATGTGTCTTGGAGCCACTGGCATTGCCTCCATCAGACATGAGGGAAGCTTCCAACAGCTTCTCACACAACACACACAGAACACAGCAGCTCCCCTCCAACCAAAATCATGCCATGCAAACCCAAACCAAGTATGCACAGAGACACTGAACAAGGGGATATGCAGTGAAGGGAAAGCCAAGACAAAGTGCCATCAACTCTACTGATGCCTGGAGAAAGGAAGGAATATGCCTATCTCCAAAAGAGGCAAGGAGGAGAATGCAGAGACCTACAAGACGCTCAGCCTCACCTTGTCTCCTGGGGCAGTTACAGAGCAAAAACACCTCTCCATTTCCAGCCACATGAAGGACAAGAAGGTGATCCCATGCTGTGTGAGGAGAGGGTGGGACAAATGGCTTTGTTTACCCCGGAGAAATGATGACTTTGAAGGGACCTAAAAGCAGAGTGGCAGTACCTGTGGGGAGGTCACCAAGAAGACAGAGAGAGGCTTTTCCCGGAGGTGTGTGGTGTGGCACTCCAGCAAAAGCAAACCCAAACACCTCACCTGTGTCAGAACAAAGCAGTGACTCCAATCAAGAGTGTCAGTCTAAACTTCTGCCTATTTCGCAGTCCTCTATAAGACTTCTAAGGCAGACCCACAGAAGAGCTGTGACTCTAAAGCTCAACACTAGGCCCCGTTTTACCAACAATGTGGTCCAATGTCCCCATTTCAGAGGAACGAGGAAGGGAAAAAGACAGTGAGAGCACTTGGTAGTCTAAGATCTTATGTCCCAAGGTCTCCCTTGCCTCAGGATCCCTCAGCACTCATTCCAAACAAGACTTGTTGAAGGAAGAAGATCTACTTTTAGGCTAAATAGAAACATGTTCATTTTTTCCCTGTTGCCTGGATGTCTTCCCAAGGATTTCTCTCAGTTTTGAGTTGCTGGCCTTGTCTTCTGCCTCTACAGCAAGGGGATGAGGTGTCAACAGACCTTGGCAGATTCACACACACTGCAGGGTGTCAGAAGAACAGACCTGCTGAAGAATAATTGCTCCTGATAGCCTATTGACTTTGATTAGGAAGCACACATTAACATCTCTCTTCATTTAAGCCTCTCTTGTAGAAGGTAGCCTCCTTAAGTGTTCTGTTGTCTGGAATATTAGACCAGGAATTAAAAATGACAGGATGGACAATTTTGGCAGCAAGTGTTTAATTAGGCAATAAATTAGAGTCCCTGAGAGCACAGGGATCTGTGGCATCTCTCTCCTTTTGAAAATAAATCATAATGTTTGTCCAATGTACAACACCCCCTTATTACACACTACAGATGGAGATCCACGCCCCGTGCTGTTGGTTTTACTATACCCGCATTGACAAGGAGAAAACAGAAGGGTATTAATGTTTTAAGTGTTTTCCTGCTGGTGGATCTGGGGGATCTTCCAATATGCTCTATCCATCCTGTTTCAGGATCAAACTATGACCCATCCTACAGACTTCCAGACCCCAAACCAGCCATTTCATGGTCTATTTCCCCTGACCTTGCAATATCCTTACTACAGTTTTAGCACCTCTTTATGAGCATCAAGAAGAGCTGGAAAAACCTCTCAGCCTCCTGAAGTTCCAGTGGGTGGGATGCCAAATGACGGATCATATGCTGATATTGGATATCAGATGCTTTGGTGGCTCTCTCAGTTACAGTGTGAGCCACCTTCCAGGGGAGGAAGGTGGGTGCTGGGCTGGAGCCAGAAGTTTGTCACTCAGAGTCATGCTTGGTAGCAGACTGATTCTCTGTCCTTCTCTGGATCCCCACAGTACCATGCTGGAATGGGAATAATGTTATGATCCTTGGCCAAGAACACAGGATAATGCAGATATGGTGACATGACAGATGAAACAGAAGAGAAAGGGCAATTTGTGGAGTCTCATGAAGAATAAGGGACAATGGACACAGTAACTACCTGATTTGTCTTTCTTTAATTTTTGGTTCATCCACAACCAAACTTTCAGGTCATTCAATCCTCTTTGAAACTTTTCACCTTCTCATTTAACCTTTTCTTTCTTTCCTTCCTTCATGGTCCTTCCTTCCTTCCTTCATTATGCTTCCTTCCTTCCTTCCTTCATTTTGCTTCCTTCCTTCCTTTCTTCCCTCCTTCCTTCCTTCCCTCCCTCCTTCCCTCTTTATTCTCTTCCTTTTCATCTCCTCTTTTTTTTCCCAGTACATTTTCACATGAATAAAGAGCTGTTTCCAAATGAAACACTACAAAGGCTCATTTGTACAACACAGAAATGAAGTTTCTCATTGTTTTGGGAAATGTAACCTATCCCAAAAACTATTTGCTGAGTTTCCCTCATCTCTGAAAGGCTTTTGCTGTTCTTCTGAAAGCCTCTATAGTAAGATGTAATGCAATAGCGCCTCCCCCAGACCTCTGCATACTCAAGATGAAGGCTTCACATTAGAAATTCTCCCACCACTCAACCTGTAACAAGCACTGGCTTATCCCATGGTCCTTATTTAATCTCCTAGCAGAAATTGCAGGCAAGGGTCATATAAAATCAAAGTGGTACTGAAACTGTTTTGACTAACACTTCTGACAAATAAGAGCTTATAAGGAAGAGAAAAGTGGTGCCCAAAGGCAAGAAAGGAGTAAATGACAAATAGATTCCATCTTTTTTAAGCACTGGACAAATGCTCAAAGGTCTCCTGTCCTCCAGTAATCTGTAGTATAATAATGAGGGGGTTTTATACTGGTTTACATTTTTGAACATGCTCTGTTGTGCTTGGCTGTTGAAAGGTTCTTATAGCTGCTGACTACACAAAGCTACTGCTCATCTGAGGACCATTTTTCTCATCCTGCAGCTTCTGATGCATGGCTGGAGTATGAACTCACCATACTCCACCTGGGCTTGCTGAGCAGAGATGGGTTTAATTGATGGGTTTGAAATACGAGTTCAGAAAAATAATGTCTGAGAATAAGTGTGTCAAAATGAACATCACTCACTGCATTGCTGCAGCATCCATCAGTCTGTGGGGTTAGCCCTATATCCATCATTATGGAAAATGGAAAAAGAACAATCTGGAAAGAAACACATCAAAAAACCTCACGCCACCAAAATCATTTTAGATTAATAAGGTTGGCAGAGAACCAGCACCTGTTCCTGCCACAGCCACAGTCATCTGGGAATTCCCAGGCAAAACCCTACTGTCAGGAATAATATCAGCAAAATACCTCAGTAATCAATGCATTTACAGTGTCTTTTGTGCTATTCCTTTAGCAGGCTGCAGTTTCCATGGCTTTGCATTATTTATGCTGATGGCTAAAAGGATGCTTTGTGGTGGAAAAAAGTTACAGATTCATGTGATGGAGGGTCTATTAAGTGCCACTTGTGTGTGCAATAACACAGACTCAGCCCTATTTTCTTAATCAGTCAGCTTGCAGAGTCCAATAGATGGAACTGGAAGGTTGGGAACTGTGGTGGGTTGACCCTGCCTTGAAGCCAGGTGCCCACCAAAGCTTCTCTCTCTCTCCTCTCTGCAACTGGACAAGGAGGAGATAATATAACAAAGGGTTCATGAGTTAGATAGGAACCAGGATAGGTCACTCACTAAATATTATCACAGGCAAAATAAAGCCAACTTGGGGAAATTAATTGAATGTGTTACCAATCAAAATCAGAGTAGAATAATGAGAATTAAAACAAATCTTAAAAACACCTTTCCCTCACCTGTCCCTCTTTCCCGGGCTCTACTTTATTTCCAATTCTCTACCTTCTCCCCACCAGCAGTACAGGGAATTGAGGAATACGGGTTACAGTCAGTTCATGTTGTCTCTGCTGCTCCTTTCTCCTCAGGAAGAGAAGCCCTTCTCCTGCTCCAGCATAGTGTGCCTCCCATGGGAAACAGTTTTCCATGAACTTCTCCAACATGAGTCCTTCCCGTGGGCAGCAGCTCGTCATGAACTGCTCCAGTGGGGTTGCTCCCATGGGATGCATTCCTTCAGACACAGCCTGCTCCAGTGTGGGCCTCCCACAGGGTCACAAGTCCTACCAGTAAACCTCCTCCACCATGGGCTCCTCTGCCCATGGTTCCACAGGTCCTTCCAGGAACCTGCTCCAGTGTGGGCTTCCCATGGGATCACAGCCTTGTTCTGGGTATTCCCCTACTCCGGTGTGGGTCTCCTCCCCAGGCTGCGGGGGGATCTCTGCTCCCCCATGGACCTTCATGTGCTGCAGAAGCACGGCTGCCCCGCCATGGGCTGCCTCACGGGCTGCAGGGGAATCTCAGTTCTTGCACCTGGAGCACCTCCTGCCCCTCCTTCTGCACTGACCTTGGTGTCTGCAATGCTGTTTCTCTCACATTTTCTCACTCCTTTCTTCTCTGGCCACAATTACTTCTGCACAACAATTTTTTCCTTATTAAATATGTCATCACAGAGGCATCACAACCATCTCTGACGAGCTTGGTCCTGGCCAGCAGTGGATCCATCCTGATGCCAGATGGCATTGTCTCTGTCGGACATGGGGAAGCTTCCAGCAGCTTCTCAAAGAAGCCACCTGTGGCACCCTCACTACCAAACCCTTGCCATACAAACCCAACACAGGAACTTAAAAAGGTAGAGTTCTGCAGGTAAGGAGCAACTGAGTAGATAAGGATTCTTCACCTTGCAAGGCACAGACCACACATACATACTTAAAGGTATGTAAAGCATACTTAAAGCAGAGGCCCATGAAATCAGAAACAACATGGGGAGAGGGAACAAGGATGAGATGTTCACTTCTTTTCAGTAAAAGCAACAGAATAGTAAAAGGCAGATTTAAAAAAAAACAAAACACCAACATGTTTTATCACGTGTTGTCTGTTTAATCTGTGAAACTTCTAGTAATAGACTATAAATACTTGTTGGAAATACTTTACTAACATTCTACAGGAGACATCCCCCCCATTCAGACACTTCCTTGCAGAATGGAAGTTGTGAAGGAAGAAAAGGGGAAAATCAGATGGAGAAATATTTGTTTAGGTCAATACCCCAAAGGCACCCAGAGAAAAAAACAAGAACATAAAATGCAGGCAGGTGCACCCAGTTCTTTTAAGTCATCTGGTCATGAAATATTACAAGCCCTTATTGCATGGTGAACCAGGAGAAAGGGGACTAGATGGGTACTTTATGTAGCATCTATAAAAATATAGTGTCAGGTTGCTGGATCAGCCAGGCCCAGCTGCTTGGTCAGTGCCAAGATGAAGAGCTGCCCAGTGCCTCCTTCCCAGACATTAACTTTCAGCTGAACACCTTTACCCATGAGTGACAAACCTTGCTGTGTTCCAGGGCAGGACTGGGCTCAGGGAGGGCATCCCAGGGAGAACACATAGCTGGCAATTAGTGGGTCAGCAAGCAAAGAGGAAGGACCTGAAATTATCCAACCCTATAAACTGAAGGACAGAGATGGAAATAACTCATGCACTTCTGAATTTCAGAATGGGAAAAGTCAGGAAAGAGTCTGGAGCACAAGTTTGCTGAGGAGCTGCTGAGGGAGCTGAGGGAGAAAGGGAGTCTTGTGGGGGATCTTATCACTCTCTACAGCTACCTGGAAGGAGATTGTGGCCAAGTGATTGGGCTTTCCTCTCAAGTAACAAGCAATAGGACAAGAGGAAATGGCCTCAATTCTATCCATAGAAGGTTTCAATTGGATATTAGGAAAAATGTCGTCACTGAAAGGGTGGTCAGGCATTGGCACAGGCTGCTCAGGGAAGTGGTGGAATCACCATTCCTGGAAATGCTCAAAAAATGTGTAGATGTGGTGCTGAGGGACGTGGTTTAACGGTGGACGTGGCATTGCTGGGCCAGTGGTTGGGCTCATTGATCTTAGAGGCCCTTTTCATCCTTCCTGATTCCATGATTCTGTGATGCCAGCAGAAGAATCCAATAGAAAGAACACTGTCTGTTGTTTCAGCTGGGAGCAGCAAACATTGAACCTGTCATTCAGCAATCCTTTTGATGGAACAAGAGCTGTTAAAAGCAGAAAAATAATGAAATGTTGTTTTCAAGCTGATGTTTAGGGATAAGAAAGGTTCTGTTTTGTTCTGTTTTGCTTCTTAGCAAAATCTAAATGAAATATCATATTCTTGTGCCAGAATGAACAAGATGTTCTTTTTGATCAAAATCGGAATATGGCATTTTGTGCTCAGACTATTTCTAAGTCTTTCCCTTTCTTTTTAAAAGAAAATAATCAATTCCTAAATGAAAACATCACTTTGGGCTTAAAAGTAAGAACAAAAGTTCTTTTAGGAGCTGTGAAAATTACATGTGTCATCCATTTTGCTTCTTGCATATTTTGAAAGCTGCAGTCTTTGCTGAAGTCAATCAGTTCAATAATAATTATGGTCACCGTGAAAGTTAATTTTTTTGAGAATTTACTTTTTAGCAAGAAAATAAGTTCCTTCCTCTCTCCTGCTTCATGGGTAAACAACTTTAGGGTCCTTTTTTTGCCTCCTAAGCCTTCATTTCTGTCATCTGTAAAACAGTGGGTGGTCATTGTATTTACCCGTTTGTTCTGGGGGGCTTCGGAGATGATAAACTGTGCATGAATTATTAAGTCTTAAGTGTCGTATAAAAAGCTACTTACACATTCTGAGGATTCTTAAGGAATGTTTCTGATTGAAGAGGAGGTGAAAAAAGCCAGACCACCTTCTTCTGACAAGAGGCAATTGTGTCAGTACCTGCATCACCTAATCTGTTATACACGGTTGATGAATAAATTAAACTTTACCCCCTCTCCAACCACCTGCCACCATTCACAACTCCAAATGGGATTCATAATTCCTTTTAGTCCTTTTCATCCCCTGGAAACTGAAGTTACTGGGATTTGAAGAACACAAGTTGCATTCCGCTGCAATATTTCTTAACAAATCTACTCCAGAAATCATTTCAGCTCCGACACATGCTGAGGAAAACAATTATATCATTTCAGTGATTTATTAACCCAACAAGCAGAAGTATCACAGCCAGGCTGAGTATCTATTGCCATGTATCTGGGAATTATGTTTTAATTAACCAATTTCTCTAATATGTTGTCTAAGCTTCCTGCAGGAGAATTGAAAAACCCCAAACAGCTGCAAGGCTGAAAGACTCTCCAGACATTTGGTGTCCTCGTTGTGTTTCGGTTGGGCTCAGTGAACACCCCTCGTGACCAATGCATATTGATGAAGCAAAGAACTGACTAATTGACACATTTAATGAAAACTTAATATATTCTGCTAGTGGCAGAGGGAAATATTAAACATGCTTACAGTCAATTGTTATAAAACATTAAACAGAAACATGGAAGTAGAAGGACGACAAAACAAGGATTATCTTCAAGAGAATCAGATCTCTGGAATGGGCCAGAATAGCAATTTGGAGTCTGAGAGTTATGAAAGACACTATAAATCTGGTATATCGAAGAACTTTCTACATGTGATTGCCAGTAGACATCAACTAAACTTTAATCCTTACCTACAAATGATGATAAAATAAATCCACCTGTCCTATCTGTGTCCCATAATTTATCCTATGCGCTGTGATCTACTGTTGATTTGTCTTTGCCTAGCAATTAAGTCCCCCCATTTCCATCCCAAACTCCTTTGAGAAGGTCTAGAGCTGCACACTCTGCTTGCATGGCTGTCTCTGCAATAGGTCCCGAGTGGGTCCTTGGCTTTGTTTAAAGCTGCACTAGAACTACTCAACAATATAAAGAACTGCCAGATGTCTTTGCTAGTTTCTAAATATTTATATATTATTCAGAAGTGTATATGTTTCAGGGGAGGTTCAGGTTGGATATTAGGAAAACTTTCTTCACTGAAGAAGTGTTTAAGCGCTGGAACAGGCTGCCCAGGGAAACGGTGGAGTCACCATCCCTGGAAGTGTTCGAGAAAGTATTGACGTGGCACTTTTCAACGTGGTTTGGTGGGGATAGTGGTGTTCAGTCAAAGGTTGGGCTTCATGATCTTGGAGGTATTTTCCACCCTTAATGATTCTATAATATCACATCTCTCTTTCCTTCTTCAGATCCATTCTCCTACGACACACAGAAGGGCTCTTCAAAATGCCTCTTAAAGACTCATCCAACCACGAGCTGTCTGAAGCTCCTGAAATTTTGACCCCAAACAACGGGAAGCACTGGTATCTCTGAGATTTACAGTTGAATAAGGCGTAGAGACTGAATCAGTGTCTGCCATGGTTAGGAGGTATTTTGCACAAAGTTTTGAAATGTTAGGAGGCAACATTAATTTAGAGCACTGAGCTCTGAGCTCTTCTCCTTTTTCATGGCAAGTTTGATGCAAACTGGAAGCACAAGGGGGAACGGCTTTAACCTGAGAGTAGATTTAGATCAGACAGTAGAAAGGAATTCTTCACTGTGAGAGTGGTGAGATGCTGAACCAGCCTGTCCAGAGAAGCTGTGGCTGCCACACCCCTGGAAGTGTCCAAGGCCAGGTTGGATGGGGCTCTGAACAACCTTGGATAGTGGAAGCAGTCCCTGCCCATGGCAGGGGAGTTGCAACTAGTAGATCTTGAAGGTCTCTTCCAACCCAAACCATTCTATGATCCTATGATTATTCTGGTCTTTGCCCGATGTCCTGGGCAGTTTAATTAGAGGTTTGTTTGCAGTATGTTTTCCAGACACCAGATGTCACTGCATGATGCAGAGTATTGCAGAGATGGTCTAAAGTATGGTAAAAAAAAATTAAGAGAAGGTGGAGCACGAGCTGTGTGGACCCATGTTTTCTGCTCTCTTTACTGGCAGATCCTTTAGAACCTTATTTTGTTGAAGAATAAACATGATTAGGTACGTTAGTTGGCAACAGTGAGCCAAAGCATGACCAATAAACTGGTCTTAAAACAGTGCACTTAATTATTTCTCCAGATTTTATGACAATAATGGGAGGTTTGTACTTGGCAAAATGGTGGAATGTAAGTCCTATATTTTAATCAGAAGTATCACTTTCTGAATTCATTGCAAAAATGTCACCATAAATTATAGAAATTGATGAAGCTGGTATTTTTAGTTTAATAATTTTCCATTGGGAAATTGCCTTTACCTCTAATCACAATCATCACACTCAAATAACAATATCATTATTAATAATTACAAAACAACACCATATCAATTTAAAATATTAGCCAGGAAGCAAGTACAGATCACCACATAACAATGAAGATTGATTAATAATTACAGCACAAGCAGCCAAGAGAAGAATAATAATAAATTATTTTTCAGGCAAGTTCTTTATGAACAAGCAGAGCTATGAAGGCAGAGATCATTGTGCAAGTCTTATTATGGGCTCATCCCCAGTGACAACTGCCCTTTCTATCCTGGGATTAGACTGAGCTCAGCTTCCTCCCAGCTGTGTCCACACAGGACCAGGGATAGGATGAGTTATGGAGCCTGAAGAGACATCTGCTGCAGAAATGGTTCTGACACCCACAGGGGAGACAAAAAGGGAGAGATTTAATTTTCACTGTAATTCTAGAAGGGTTTTCTCAAGGCAGTCAGAGTATTTCGTGTGTTCCCATACATGGTCCTGACCCTGAGCTTTGGCCATCTGAATCTGAGTTCCTGACTTCTCCTCACTGTCCTGCTGTGTTTGTGGGGAAGTGCTTTTTCTTTTTCTCTGTCTTTTCTGTTTCCAGTTCTATGTTTAGTCTGTGAGACATTAAAACAAATCCCCTGGGGTTACACACCTTGGAAAATAAAGATAAATTCAATGGGTTAAAACATTTTATTCAGAAACACTGAAGTGAGAAAAATCTGATTTTGAACGTATTCCACTAGATCTGAGTTTATTTGGGGGAAGACATCCAGACACAGGTTAGCTTTACCTACTTAGCCAATAACAGGAGATTAAACTACCTTCTGTAAGTGTGAATGGGCTACTTGTTCTTGCTAATAATGTGAAAGGTAAAAGATAAAACACCACTCATCTCCAAAACAAACTGAGCAGCATCTGCCAAGGAAGAATCATCTGCCAAGGAAGAATCACCAACCCTCTGAACAGCCATGGCGCTCAGAAATGTTCTGAGTAGGGTTTTCTTACAGTCTGGGGAAGGTCTTGGTCTCTACAGAACTGAACAAGGCTGTTTCCCTGGTTTCTCCTGTTGAGGTAAAGGTGGAGGGAGGTGCAGTGGGCCAGCTGGGGAGCTCTGTGTGCACAATGAGCTCTCTGAGAGAGGCAAAGCTCCTGCGTTTACTGACAGAAGTCTGAACCCCCTTGATGAGTGAGCATGAAAAGTGACTTTCTTCTCCCGACAGTTAGAGGATGTCATTCTTCCCTAAGCAGAGCCTGGCACAGCAAATTAGTTCCTGCCTCAACACAGGGCTTCAACATTTCACAGGTGTCAGAAAAAATTTTGCTTTAATCCATATTTTCTCCCATCCTGGACTCTGGGTAAACTGAGATACTGCACATTTTCTTCTCTACTCATCTCCCACTGTCCAGGAACCCTCTCTCCTTTCCACCACCACATTTTTAACTGAAGGAGTAAGTTAAAATGTGGAGTTTCAGTGTGCTCAGTGCTAAGTCTGTAATAGCATTTTGATGCCAAAGAGTCAGTGGGCAGGATAAACCCTGTGAGGATTACAGGAGTTTGTGATAATTCCTTCTTGGAGCCACACATAGATCTTGGTGATGGTAAGAGAAAGTCCATTGCATCCCATCCCAGCTGAGATGAGCATTTCTAGGGCAGGTGTCCCATGGAAATCATAAAATCACAGAATGATTTTTGTTGGAAGGCAAATTAAAGGTCATCCTGTTCCACCCCCTTCCCATGGGCAGAGACACCTTCCACTAGCCCAGGTTGCTCCAAGCCCCATCCAACCTGGCCTTGTACACTTCCAGGGATGGGGCAGCCACAGCTTCTCTGGGCAACCTGTGCCAGGGCCTCACCACCCTCACAGGGAAGAATTTCTTCTTAACATCTCTTCCAAACCTGCCCTCTGTCAGTTTAAAGACATTCCCAGTTGTTCTATCACTACAAGCCCTTGTAAAATGTCCCTCATAAAATCCCTTGTAACCCCTTCACATACTGAAAGGTCTCCCCAGAGCCTTCTCTTCTCCAGGCTGAACAACCCCAACTCTCTCAGTCTTTCCTCTTAGGAGAAGTGCTCCATCCCTCTAACCATCTTCATGGCCTCCTCTGGACTTGCTCCAACAACACACTCTCACAGTGAGAATTTATTTATTTTTTTTCACCCATCTCCTTTGCTCATTTTTTTTGAACTCTAAGTCATTCAGCGCTAGGACAGGGTTCTGTCATGACAGCACCTTCCTAGAAATTATTTGGCTTGAAAATGCTCATGAATTACCTGCAAGCAATGACAAACAAGGACTCCACTGGGCAGTAATCTTTGCAGAACAGCCACATGCTAAATTAGTTCACTTTGAAATAACCTTGCAATTTTCATGCTCAGATGTATTGATTCAGTTTTTCTCTTTCTTTGAAAGAAGAAAGAAAGAAGAAAATTCTGTCAAAATGCATGCAGATGTATGAGTACATCTGTATTTGAGTAGACTCAAATGTTTAACATTCATTGGGCTTTGCAGAAGTTTTAATACTTCTGAGAGGCAGGTCCCTCCTCACTATCACTCTACGTCCCTGTCTCCCACACATCTGAGAAATTAATACAAAGATGAGGCACCTCAATACCCTAAAACACTTTAAAAAATATTATCCCAGCGATTTCCCAGGCAGGTGATATGCAATTCCAGAAGGATTAAGAGTCCTTTGCAATGAACTTCCTCAGCTGAAAACTTGGCATTCTAACTAATTCTAATTCAATAGTTTAAAAAACGTGTGTGCCCAGGATAGAGAAGCCTCATAGCAGAGACTCTGGGTGTGTTGATGGATGAATGCTCACTTTAAGATGCAAGCAAAGTCATTTTAGACTACACTGCATGATAAACAAGCTGCCACCAAGCTACTGTATAAATCACCTCAGAAACTGGGTGTCAGCCCAGGCTGTAGGAGCAATTCAAAATCAACCTGTCAGGGGGATCCCTCCCTCTTCCATCCGGAGATGGATGTGAAACGAACCAGGACTGATGAGTGCAAATCCCTACATAAGTCACTGTGTGGCAAGAGGCAAACGGTGTGTCAGCAGGAAACCATCGCATCCAGAACCCCTGGTGTACCCCCATCATCTCTGGGGGATAACTGAGTCCCATCAGCACCTAAAAACCATGGAAAAACATTCATTTTCCATTAGAAAAAAAAAATGCTGTAGTCATAAAATGCAATCTGGCCTTGGTTTTCTGGACAGATATGACATGCTCTCTCTTTTGTCACTCCTGATTGCTGCAAGAGTGACTTAACTTTGTAATTCATTGAAAAGCAGATGAAACCTTAAAATCAGTCTGGAGCATAACCAGGCTGCTCCATATTCATTCCACATTTATTGGTGGTTTGCTTTGTCTGCTCTTCATCTCCAAACTATAAACACTCATTTCATGCCTGGCATCTTGGTCTGGGAAGGAGCTGGTGCTACCACAGAGGAACAGACTGGGATATATATCCTCAAATTTTAGATACAACCCAGCTCATCCATCACAGACCTTTCCTGCCATTGACTTACATTTGAATCATGTAATCAAATAATTATATAATGGACTAAGGTAAATCTCTTGGTTATAAATGTCTGTTTGGGGAATCAACTCCACCCCTATCCTTCTTACAGAACATCTTCAGTAAAAAAAATGTTTGCCCGGAGGATCTCACAGATAAAATACATCAAGGAGGTAAAAAGGCTGGTGGGGTTTTTTTTCTAATTCCACACCACATGGGGAAAACGCACCTAGAAGTGCTAAGAGAGAAGTCCAAAGAGGCACAAAGCTGAGAACTGTGCTCAGTTTTGCTGAGTTGAGTTTCCCAAATCACCCAACAGAAGAAAGAGGAAGATTTGAATATTTCTTAACTTCAAGCTGAGTAAAAAAACAAAAAAAACCCACCTTTTTTTTTTAATTAAATATTCCTCACCTTTTTTTTTTTTTTTTTTTTATTAGGGAAAAACAATCCAGTTGTTTTTTTTTTTTTTTTTTTAGTAGAGGACATACATGCAGCTGCTTATTTTCTCTGGAATTTCAGTTGACTTTCTAAATTCAACAAGGTACATGAAAAATTAGACAGCAATGAATATCTACCTTTCACAATGTGTTTTTTAAAGGTTCTGATAGTTTTTTATTTTTTCTGCTTTAAGAACGGAGAAACTGGGGTGCTAATAGGTAAGTACCACTCTTGATTATTCTACAAAACACTGAAAAATAAGGGAGCACGCACAGAAACAGGAATTATTCCAAATGGAAATGTTCTCTTTACCCACTGAATCTGTCACCAGGTCATTTTATGCTGCTCATAACTGTATCAGTCTCCACCTTTCAAACAGGAAGGTTTTTGTCCATAATATTCCTACAGTTTGGTCCAAAAATAAATATTTAGTACACCTGAACTCTTAAATTAGAATCTTAGGTTCATAATGAGGACATATTTTTCAGAATGTTTATTAAATAAGTACCTATATTTGCAAAAAATCTTAGCACCTGATGTTTGCACCAGCTCCATGTCTTCAGCCTTGCATGTCTTGAAGTGAAAGGTGCTTTAGATGTCAGTGACAATTCTCTTTACTGAGGAACATTTCATTGCAAGGCTTGAATATGTAAAGTCTTACAACCTTGAGAACTGATTCTACAGGGGTCAACTGTAAGGAACCATTTCAAAGGGATGCAGAAGGTCAACTTCTATCTCTGGGCTTGGCTTCAATGAGTTTTGTGACCTCAGTTAATTCTCTCCATCAAAAAACGTCACTCTTATTGTACCTGCTGAGTAGGGATAGTGGCAAACACCACAACCTTCACTGAAAGCTTGTGAGGACAAACCCATTAATCTCCTCAAAGTGAGAGTGATGAGAGCAACTAAAAGACATTGTAAAATCACAGGCCTGTAAGTCAGCATATTCCCAAAGATTTGTTAGTCCTGCAGTGCTGACCCGCTCAGAGCCACTGCTTTGCTCCACAGCCTCCCCTCCACTGTCCTGGTATCAAGGCAGCATCCACTCTGGGACTTCCACATTCCCTTTGGACTTTTTGTCTGCATTGGCAATTGTGACATGCTGTTGCACAGCTGCAGAAGCTTGAAAAGTGGAAAGCTCCCAGTTCAACCTCTCCATGCCATGACAAAGTCGCTCCCTCAATGACTTGGGTTGGGTTTGTGTCCATTGTGCTTCCAGAGCTCAGAGAGGAGCAGATACCTTGTATTTTGGTTTCTGACCCTTGGCTGTATATCTTTGCTCTGGATTTTACGATGTTCCACTTGTCAGAATTCCAAAACAGAAGATCATGGAGTCAGAGAAAAGAATATCCAGAGATGGAAGTTCCACAAGGATCACAGAGTCCAACACCTGGCAATACTGTTGGCTTCCAGATCTACCAGAAGGACTGAAATACAAATCTGTTTTACAAAGACAAAACTCATTATACACAGGGAAAGGTCTCGTTTTGATGCTCTGTTTTTCAAATAAGAAGTCACTCTGCTCTCTCTGAGTGAAAAACAACTTCCTGATCAGTGACAGCTCCAAGTCTCAACAGTGACAACTTTAAACCAGTGTCATTCACTTTTCAGGACCGTAGCAGAGCAATATATGTGTGTATCTATATCTATAGATAGATCTATATGTATGTAGACCTATATCATAGAATACCATAAAGGTTTGGGTCCATTGACCAGTTCCAACCCCTTTCCATGGACAGGGACACGTTCCAGTATCCCAGGTTGCTCCAATCCCTGTGCAACCTGGCCTTGAACACTTCCAGGGATAGGACAGCCAGAGCTTCTCTGGGCAACCTGTTCCAGTGCCTCACCTTCCTCACAGTAAAGAATTTCTTCCTAATATCTAATCTAAGCCTACTCTCTTTCAGTTTGAAACCACTGTCCACTGTCCCTAATTTCTCTGTTCATTTTGCACTTCCCTCCAAGGCAAAGGTTATCTCCAGCTCTCTTCAGTCAACAAAGTGGGTCACCGACAGTCCTCTGTCTCTCTGTCTGAATTAAGGTTAAAATTAAAGCCTCAGAGAGGGCCTTTTGGACAACCTTATGGCAAGTCCCACTGGACAATGTCAGGGAGAGAAGCTGTCTAACGAAGTGAGCAGAGTCATGCAGTGTCTGACCTTCGGGAGCCAGGCAGTAAATTGAAATAAATGGGGTCCCAGCTCCCAAAGTCACAGTGGTATTTGTCATACTCCAGGAAGCTCACTGGTACTGTCTGGAGACTGCCTGTGAATGGCCAGGCTGTGACATCTTGGTTTAGAGTGAAAGATTCTTGATTATGGTTTCTTTGACAATAATATTGAGATGCTTCTGCTGAGATTGAGGCAAACAGACAGACAGGCTGTGTGCAAGCAGTTTTAAGGAGAAGTTGTCTAAGGTATCTTTTAGATTTGAGAGGTTCATCTTCCTCTCCAAAAAACATTTGAGCTTTTTTCTGGGGGACCATAATGCCTAAAACATTTTGTCTCCATTGCCCATACTGAGCTCCAAGTTGGGTTCCTGAACTTTGAACGCACAAATTGGTTCAGTGTCTGAGATTATCATACTGTGTGTTCCCTGTGGCCCAAGCAGTGATGATTTTTAGGATACAACATTCCCTGTGGCTTTCTCCCATGTCAGGAAGTAGGTGTGGCAGGAATCTGGCCTTGAGGTTCCCAGATGTTCTGCCATCCCTCTGTCCCAGCGCATGGGGTACCCCCAGAAAAAGGGGCCAGCAGCTGCGAGAGGCACCACAGCAGGGCCTCATCCCTCAACCTGCTGCTCTCAACCTCTCAGCCTCCTGAGTGAAGATTCCCCAAACTCTGACTGCGAAGAGGTGAAGGGCAGGGCAGGGGAAGGGGGAATATGTAGACAAGGGTTGGGACCCACGAGTTTAATGTTTCTCTCTGTCTTTTATCTACTGTCAGTAGAAATGTGGCCTGTCTGGTGTGTGATGCTGCCTGTTCACATGTCCCAGGAAAAACTGACCTTCTATTGATCAGATGTAAAACTGTTTTCCATATTGCTGAGTTCCCCTTCAATTAATTGGAGATCATCCACATATGTTGGAAAATACAGTCACAGCTGATGTAAACTAATGATTTATGTTAATTCTGCTGACTGAGAGGCAAGGACAGCTTGTTAATGAGTGACTAATTGAGATGTGAGTTTATAATTCCTCGGCTGAACTTGCTTGGATTGCCAGCCATTTCTCCATTTCCTTTTGGGATACCAGACCTCAGAATGACTATGGCAAGTTTCCTGCAGCCATTAAAGCAACCGAGTTCAAACACCTGAAAAATGAAAATACAAACACACAGGAGATGAGAGCCCTAAATTACAAATAATTTTCTGAGAACAACCACTCCAGGATCCAAGTGCTTGAATTTCCATGCACCAAAAAATTCACAGGTTCTATCCCTTGTTCCTAGTGACAGCACGTGAAAGTCTGAGCAATGATAATTTTGGAAAAGAGCGTTTAAAGATCATATCATTGACCCTGTGTGAGAGCAGAGAGGGTAGAGTTAAGGCCATCTGTGGCAGCTTGACTAGAAATGCAAGTATCATTCACGTATTTGACGTATCTCCTAATTGAGATGGTCCCTTCACACACAAACCATTCTGTGATTCTAGGAATCAGTGAAAAAATACATCCAAAGAGGAATACAAACTTCTCTGAGGAGTGCTTGGAGTGCACAGATATCCAGGATTTACAATTCCTACCACACAGTAATGCTTCTCTTTTAATTGTTTATGTCCTCTCCATCAACCAAACATGAATCCAAACCTACGCTCAAATGGATTCATCCATCCCCCCAGAGACAGAAAACAGGCACATACCTCAACAGTGAAATGAGGAATGTTGTTCCCATCTACTGCTGGCAGCTGATACTGGCACTGTATTAAACTGTGAGCAGATTCAGAGGTAGACCGAGAGGGGAAGCCACGAAAGGAGTGACTGAGGTCGCTTGGCTTGTTCAGCCTGGAGAAGAGGAGACTGAGGGGAGACCTCACTGCAGTTACAACTTCCTCATGAGAGGAAGAGGAGGGGCAGGCACTGACCTCTGCTCCGTGGGGACCAGTGACAGGGCCTGAGGTAATGGCCTGAAGTGAACTCAAGGTAGGTTTAGGTTGGATATTAGGTAAAGGTTCTCCACCCAGAGGGTGACTGGGCACGGGAACAGGCTTCCTAGGTAAGTGGACGTGGTCCCAAGCCTGAGAGAGCTCAAGTGTTTGTACAGTGCTCTCAGGTACATGGTATGATTCTTGGGGATGGTCCTGTGCAGGGCCAGGATTTGGCCTTTGATGATCCTTGTGGGTCCCTTCCAACTCAGGATTAGTCTAGTCTAGTCTAGTCTAGTCAGTCCAATTTTTGAATACTTTGTAAATCAAGCAAAACTCACGTGGTGGGCTGTGTGTGGACATCCCCAAATGTCCCTTACCCACTGCCACAGGAATCTTCTGGCCATGTGGTGAAACACCTCCTCCTCCCGACTTATCTGGACCTTCAGCAGTTATCATCCTGCTGTAGCACAAATGCTCACAGATAAAACTCTTCAGCCATGGCAAAGGGAATGTAAAGGAGGGGATTACCCACCCCAAAAGCAACATCATTTTTGCACTTCAAGAACATGTTGTTCTGGGACTGGTAGTTCAAAAAAGTGGAAGTAACAAATTCAGGTGACAGGTCAGCTCTCAAAGGCGTGGATGGAGTCCTTCATCAATCATCCCATATTTCCATATTTTTTTCAGTTCATGGCATCACCAGTCATTTAAAAGTATTCATAAATGTCACTAATGGATTATCACTGCATCCTGGAAAAAAAAAAAAAGCTACATTTACTTATGCGTGGAATGTCGATTAAATTGAGATGGATATTGAAATTAATAAGTATCCAGTAAAATATAAAGCGCACAATTGATTTTAGATCCTCTGTTATATGCACAGCATGTAATTACCAGTAGTAAATCTGAAATGAAAATATAGAAGCTTATGAGATGCTTCGGTGCAGTTGTTCATTTAGATCCACATAAATTCAGGGGACACACATTACAAGTGCCAGCACTAGCATGAAAGGACTAAGCTATAACTACAACCTTCATGGAAGCAAAACAAGAAAAATCCTTCCACAGCAGAAGAAGAGAAAAAAAAAAATATAACTCTCATCAGAGAAGCTTACTGTCATGTGTTGATTCTTCTATGGTGGGGGTAAAAATGAATAAATAAGTAACCCATGTGGCAGGATACAAAATAAAAATGCCAGGAGTTTCAAAGGTTATGTTTTCTTTATTCTCAACAAATAAGGGAAATTGGTACATGGTAGGGCATCTAGAACAACTAACAACCAAAATCATCAGGCACTTTTTACTGCAAATGATAATTTTGTAATACGGTTTAATATGTGTTTTGCTTGCAAGTGTCATAGGAGACTTTAGTGATTCATGCAAAGCTACACTTTGTTCTGCTCTGGGTCCATTTTTATGCTGTGCTTATCACCCCAGCATCTGGATTCCTGACACACTGAGATTTCACTCACATTCTACACCATTTTTGTAGGCAAATCCTTCAATCTCATAGTCTGTTTTTCTAAACACAACATGGGCTTCTATCAGTGCTCTTCAATTTCAGTTCCTGTGGACTTTTACTCTTTTCAACTCCGAAAAGAGCCATAATATATTGGTATGGTCTGTGTTGCATAAGAACAGGACTGTCCATAATATTCTTATTATATCAAATATATATATTATTATATATTGGATTATATCGTCCATTAGGGATCAGTCTATAAAGAAAACAGAAATATTTGCAATCCTAGATGTTAATAAAGGTCATCTTTAGAGATCTTAGGGTGTTAGAAATTTATGCCAAAGTCAAGTGAGATTTTGCCGTCATCCCGACCCACAGAGGGCAGAGAGACACCATTCACTTAGTGAGGTCTTCAAACCACAGGCTGGTGAAAATCTTCGGCAAAGTTGGTCTAAAACAGCTGCCACACGTTGGAGGAGATTGGCTTTGGATCCAGATCCAAAAGAGGCAGTGACCTGCCCAGATCTAACGGATGGAATTTGGTGGCCTTAAAACACTTATGTGCAGTGTCATTGTAGATGCTGTAAGGGATTAATTCCTCTTTCCACTTGTCATTCCAGAAAAACACCTCTCTCACATGTCCTGTGACATATCTGGCCAGCCCATCAAAATGTCTTAAACAGCTGAGTCTAAGTATCTAACATCTGAGTATCTAATGCATAGGGTTTAACAAACATAGGCCCTCCAAAGGGCCTCAAATTATGACAGAATCCTAGATTTAGGCTGTTAATTGCTGTCCTGTCTGTGCATCCATATCCTCTACTTGCACAGAGGTATCACTTCATTCCTCTGGCAAGGCTGGGAAAAAAAATTGTGTCCAAGAGCTCCTGAGTCACTCGGAAATAAGTCTTCATCCAACAGTAGGTCTTGAGCATTAGCTGAGGAAATAATTCCTGTTCTTTTGGCTGTGTTTAATGGGAGAGGGTACACAGAGCATATCTAATGGCATTTAGCTGCCACACTACACAGCTGAGGTTGTCTCACAGAAAGAGACTTTCCCTCATTGGTTTCAGGTTTAGAGCAAACACATTGATTTTGAGTGGATTATTCATCCGAGAACATAAAAGGAAATAAAATCTCCAAGAACCACAGTGTTTGAATGGGAACAAAAAAAACCCCCTTAGACTCTGTATCTAAATTTCAAGGGGAGATAATACAAAGAGTTCAAAATATGAATAATAGCCTTAGTATCTATGAATGCAGACTTCTGAATATTTTTAATAAGCTCTGCCCGCAGACATTTTACAATCAAAAGAAATATAAAGCAAGCAAGAAGAATCAACTATTCTTTAGGTAGCTAATATATTTCTCACTCACTCCAAAATTATCTTTGTGGATGGCTGGTCTCTGAGTGATGATAAGCAGATATGTCAGAAGAGAGTTTAAGGTGCATATATACAATTTTCTTTAAACCTCCTGAGCAAACCATAGTCACTCAACCCTTATATTTGCAAAAGGGGTTAGTAACACAATCTTAGAAGGGAGTTATTTGTTAAGAGGGTCCCATCAGCTTTGAAGCACATGAGCAGAGTGACTGAGTTCATGAGAAGTCTTGATTAGAGCCTGTCTGTGTTTTGTGTGTTGAAATATTGCCCAGAATAGTTGGGTCCCAAACTGAACTACATTACTAAAACCAGCACTATAAACAGTGATTATGATGGTGATAAGAAGGTCATCTGGATTCCATGTAGGGTGGGTCGGGTTTTTTTTAAAAGTAAATATCCTTAATCACCCACATCAATTGCACCTTCCTGACTTTTCCACATAACGTGCAGAAAGCCATCACTGTGGACCCCCGTCACAACCAGTATGAGCAACCTGTTGTGAGAGAAGTGAATATAAGGAAACCTGTCTTTTTAATGTATGCGCTGAGCATTTGTCCTGGCTGGAGTTCAGCCAAACTTCCAGGGAAAACATCAGTTGGGATAGCTCTACCAAGCTTTTAGGAATCACACAGGAATTTAATTACCCCTGAAATCTCTATAACCTCGCTCAAATTTGGTTGAAATTCACCAACATTTTTAGAAGGTATTCAGTGGGACAAGACAGTGAACCTGAGTGAAAAAGGACAATATGCAAATTAATCCTCTGTGACAGCTCCACTGTTCAGCTGTCTCAGTAAAACTTTAGTCACATTTATTCCCACTGGAAATGGGTCTTCCCAGGTATTACAAAAATTTAAGGATGCTAGGACAGGTAGGGAACCAAATCTTCCTTACTACTCACAGAGAACAGGGGGATTTAATATTTTATTTCTGTAATTTTCTTCCAGTATTTTCCCTAGATCCTCTGCAGGATAAAATACAAATTCAATCCTGAAATCAATGTTCTCAGAAGATGGGCAGCTGACTGAATCAGTATGTGGATGAAAAACACATTATCACTATACCCTTAATGGTAACAGAGCTCCCACCTTCCAAATCCCACCCCTGCAACCATCTGATTTCATATTCTGTCCTTCTGTAAAAATACACTTCTGTGCATATTCAGCTATTCCCTCTACATCTCTTTGTGTGCCTCTGTCTCAGTCTTTTTTTTTCTCTTTTTTTTCAGAGCACTGGGGTCAGATAACTTGGACTTTGAGGAACTAGTGCATAACCATCCCTTTTATTCCTGTTGATTCATCACAAACCTACAGCACTCAAATTACCTTCTGCCAAGCAGACCTGTGCTTTAGGGGCTGGATTATAAAAGCAGGCAGGTGTATGTCACCAGCATCCCCACTGGTTTGCAAATTGGTCCCCAAGAGACACCTTGGCAAATATTCCCACAGCATCCAGAGCTCTGCATAATAGAAGCTAAAACAACTAAAAAGGAAATGCTGGTTTCTATACCCTGCATTTGTTTTACTTGAAGTCTGCCAGATCTAAAGCCAGAGGCATGAAAACAGCTAATGTATTCTCCACCTGAGAGCAAGGCACCACCTTCTATGCATCTAAAAGAGTGGAATTATGATCCTAAGAGGATTATAAATCGTATCAACTTCTTTTGCCCAGGGTAGTGGATTTTTCCAGACCAATTCAGTGTAGTTTCATAAGGATTTGCTGTTTTAAACCGAAAAAAAGTACAAAAGAGAAAAGGACTGGGGTGGGCACTGGCCAAGAATGACTCTGAAAAGGACTGACAGTTTTTGAATGGCTTCTTGAGGAAGCAAAGCTTATGTTGCCATGCTCTGTGAGAGTGTGTGTGTGTGTGTGTGTGTGTGTGTGTGCTGGTCTTTCCCAGAATCTTTGGACAGAATCGACCCAATTTATAAAGAAGAAGAGATCTCAGATATCAAGTTGTCAGAAATTTAATGGCAACCAAGATCTGCAATCTGCGCTCATCACCTCTCAGACACTTGGAAGTCTGTGCAAGAAAGAGCTGTTATAGAAGTCCCTAAAGCTTCAGAGCTTGTAACTTTGTGATAAACATCTGAGAACACAAACAGAACCTCCTGAGCAGATCATAGAAATCAGTGTTTCTATATTTCCACCACTCAGGGCATGATTTGCTTTAAGGACATCACAGCAAGTCACAAGGAGCATGAAGCTCTTTACCTGCAGAGTCATGCATCACAGTGAAGCCATAATATATGCAATAAGTTTGTTATTACAATATCAGAGGATGAGAGAGGCTCCTGCTCTACAAAACATACTTAGCTTGACAGGCTTACGGTCCAAATAGTAAAAAGAAGGTGGAGAGAGGAGTCTGAGGCATAAAGGTGAAAAGAAACCAGCAACAGACCGTGTTCTCAAGCAGTGATATAGTCAGGACCAAAAATCATGTCCTCCGGGGGAAAAAAAATCAAAACAAAACAATAAACCAACAATGTGCCCTAGAAACTGCACCAACCTGTATCCTACTCCAGTCTTCTGCAAATCAATTTTGCACTGTCAGTCAATGCCTAGTGAGTTACCAAGGCCAATAAACCTCTGTTGAAACACTAAATGCATTTGAAGTCTATGGCAGGAATCACCTTACCTAACTCCACATTACTTCAGGGTGAACTTCTTACTAAGTCACCCTGGGCTTCCTTGGAAGAAATTAAGATTAAGTTAATCAGGTTTAGGAATTTTAGAGCCTAAAATTGTGCCCACTTATTTCAGAGTGAGATGAAACACATCTGAAGATCCACTAGGCTGCAGAAAGCAATGTAACCGAGTTAATCCCACTCCTGCATCCCACGTGCCAACAGATCAGCAAACAGGCCCAAGAGCAGATTTACCTGGGGTGCAGGTGGGGTGTGTGAGCAAAGGCAGGTGTGTCCAGGCCGGAGGCTCCTCTTGTGCTAATACAGACTGCAGCAGCAGAAGTGTCCAGGTGAGGAGCAGCTGCTGTGTGCAGACACATCCAAATATTACAGCAGGTGTCTCCTTGGCCTCAGCCTGCCAAGAATCACCTGTCTGTTCCAGAAGGACATGTGGAGCTACAGACACCTAGAAGATAATGAAACAACTCCCTTTGTTTGCCTGTCAGGCTCTTCCTGACAAGACCTGGCTTGAAGTGCTCTTTGTGTCAGTTCTGAAGGCACAAGTTCTGTTCCATGTTACCACATCCCTGAGCTGCCTCCCTGGCTGTTTTAAAGCAGCCTGAAGAGTTTTCTCAGGTTTTCTCTCATTCTCTTTGTCAGTCAGTACCAGAAAGGTATTTAGCCACATCAGCAAAGCGATCCATTATGTGAAGCATCCTCCTGGCAGGAAAAGACATTACATTTATTTTTCTAATGCGGCTTAGTAGACATTAATATCTGTAATTACTACTTAAATGAGGCTGACTGATTCCTCTGTGTTCAGACCATCTGCAGACTGCTCTGAAAATCATAGTCTTGAAATAACACTGACTTTATCCTGTCTTTTTCTATCAAAACATGGTTCTGGGTATGGATCCTACTCTTATATAAGGCTGATTAAGGGCATGTCTTTGTGAGGGTGAGGAAATTTTTGTCATAGTCACCATAGTGTCTGAATAGTACAGGGGGAATGGCTTTAAACTGACAGCAGGTTCAGATTGGATATTAGAAAGAAATACGTTATTGTGAGAGATGTCCCTGACTTCATATAGGCTTCTGAAAATCTGAATTTATGAGAATTGTTGACAGCAGTGTGGAGATGGGGAAAAGCTACTTCTGTACGTTAGATTCTCGATTACATTGGAACTGAAGATGTTAAACACATGGTTCTTTGCTTCTTTCTTTCTTTCTTCTACCAGAGATATCAAAAGAGAATAATAAAGCAAGCATTAGTCATTAATAACTTTCATGGAGAAACTCAAAAATCTCACACCAAAAAGAATTAAATCTCTCTATTTTTGTCCTCCACATAAACTGTTGTGGAAATATCACTCAGCTCTACTGTTTAAGGATGGAAAATGGAATGGTTCCCTCTCTGTGCTCTCTGCTCTGTCACCTACTGATCCAAAGCCGTCATGGTCTTCCATATGCTGTGATGGAGGGACAGCCCACCTGCAGCACATGCACACAATATCTTGAAGAGAAAATGTCCCCACAGCAGATGTGTCTGCTGGAGCAGATAAATGCCCCAGAGCTCTTTGGCTGACCCCTCAAGCTTTGCATATCCCATCCATTGCCTCCATTTTCACTCTATATTTTGTATATCATCCCATGCTTTGCATTGGCTGCAGAGTAGGAAATACTTTGCCTTGATCTCTGCCCCCACGTTCTCTCTTTCTCTTTGAAAACATCCTTTTAAACCGAACTCTTCAAACCAACCTTCTGGCTTTTCTCAGAGCAGAAGTTCCACTGATCTGTTTTCTGGTTAACTGATCCATTATTACCCTGTTTTCCCATAAAAATGAAGCGAGGGTGGTCTAACTCACATTGTGAGTGTCTCTATGTGCACCACCAATAATTTCTGACCTCATTAAACAAAATGATAGAAAAGCCTGAAGCTTCATAGATAATTACATTTCACGAGGGCAGAAGACGGATCTTACAGGCACTGCCACTGCAGGAAAATAAACAAGCATAAATCTTGGCATACACAGGAAAATCCACATGGGAGAGAGCCTTTTACAGGAGCCCCAAGCACAAGCAAATATTCAGTCATAGTTTAAACCTTGCTTAAAGCCAAAGCCAATCTACCACAAGACACACATTCACAGGCAAAGCAATTTAATTTATTCCCAAAGTCCTGAAGTAAACACTGGGTTCATTCTGTGTAATATCTTAATTAGGTTTGTACGTGAGCTAAAAGGCAGTAAAAAAGCTTGGGACAATAGATGCAGTACTAAGTTTTTATAGATGATTTAATTCTAAATCTAGAAAATATTTATAATTTCTTGGTAGTTGTTTGCTTGTTTGTGTGAATCCAAATTCACACAGTGACTCTTTTTCTAAGGAGTTTGCTCCAGACATTCATTTTTCTGAAAACATTGCTGTCCAGTTTGCAACCTTCTGTTGCATTCTGCTCCTTCATTGACAGTTTTCTGGGATGCATCTTCCTACTCTTCCCATCTTCTGTAAGACTGTTATAGGACTGCAGGTTGCCCAGAGAAGCTGTGGATTCCCCATCCCTGGAAGTGTTCAAGGCCAGGTTGGATGGGGCTTGGAGCAACCTGGGCTAGTGGAAGGTGTCCCTGCCCATGGCAGGGGGTTGGAATGAGATGATCTTGAAGATCCTTTCCAACCCAAACCATCCTGTGATTCTGTGACTGTCAGTGCAAGCTGAGACAGGAGCCAGGTGTCTGAGAGGGCTGTGGAATCTCCACCATCAGAGATTTTAAAGAAAGTGTGAGATAATTGAGAAGGTGATTTTTGACTGATCGTGTTTTGAGTCAGAGGATTAAGACAAATAAATTGCGAGCCTTATTTTCCACTATTCTGACATGATCTGATTCTGTTATTTGTCTCCACCGCCCTTTGTTCTGACAAACCCTCTGTCCAGATCACTCTGCAAATATCTTGCATTTCCAGGCCTTCTTGGAACAACTATTTAGCTCCAAGCACGCTCTTATTTTTCTACTGGTCATAATAGCAGTCAGTGCTGGTGAATTGGTGGGATGTCACATGGCATCTCCTGTCTGCCTGGTTTCTCTTGTTACCATCTAAGATCAGCTGGCTTTTTTTTAATCAATATGAAGGAAACACCACACAGCTTAATTTTGCTGGATGAAATCCCCTTCTTTAGAGAAACCAAGTCAAAAAATGAAAGCAAGAAGGAGGAGGAGGTCCCAGCTAAGTTTTATTATCAGCATATTGTACCGTCCATTATACAAAGAGAATTTCATCCCACTGTTGAGCATTTCCAATAACCCCCAACAGCTCTGGTTATTCACTTACCTTCAGAACTAATGAGATTCATGTACTCAGGTCCTAGCCAGAGGTTTACAGATTTTTGCCACTCACCCCTTATGGCCTCCATAAAGACATCTGTTAAATCTCTCCTTGGTCACGCTCTCCTTCTAGCTCTCTTTGAGCCAGGACTCTCTTTCTATTTGGCAGTAGTATGGCAGGAAACAAAATTGCACTAAATTCTCATTGAAGCCTCTATATGAGATTACCTCTTGCTTAGGATATTGGAAGTTATTGGAAGGTGAGTTTTCTGAGGAAGCCTCACTGCACATTTTTCTGGTGGTTTAACTTTCCTGGTTCCTGTCCCCGTGGTGTCAGAACAAGGGGCTGGACAGACCTGTAGTGTATTGTATTTAATTTCTGTACTATCTGAGGATGTTTAAGACTTTGTGTGCTGTGTCCTACCAGAGACCTTGGTGGAACAAAGCCTTGGTAAGCCCCAGACCTTCCCCAAGGGTTTTTCCCTCTGCTTGGTGCAGCTCCAAGGCAGTCTCCAAGGTGAGCAATGGAAAAGCAAGACTTGCTGTGCTATTGCCTATGGCAAAGGGACAGGAATTGCTGAATGACATTTTCTCCCACTTTCCTACCTGTACAATAGTTTCCATCACCATTTTTGTTTTGGCTTGCGGTGTTGTTACCTATATGATCAGCCAGTCTCTTTGATACGGCGCTAATCGCTGCTTTTTTTTTCCATTCATCTTCTTTGATTCAGTTTCTCTTGCTCAGTTTGGGATCAGCTATTCTTTCTCCTGTTGGGATTTGCTTTTCTCACCTGCAAACTACTGGTTTTATTTATGTAGTGGTGTCAAAATGTTCACAAACGCAGTGCTTGTTAAGATTTGTGTACGTATGTGCGTTCCTTATTTTCTTTTGGTTTTGATGATAATTATGATTATTAATGGTGCTCCCCTAGCAGAGGTCTCTAATCTGGTATGGACTAGTTCAAAAGGAATAACAAACTGCAGAGAACAAGATAAACTGTGCACACCTCAACTTACAGTGACCTTTCTTTCTTCTGCAAAAACTACTAGTTTAAGAAAAATCTCCACAGTCATAAATCACCATCACTCACCACTGTTTGGAAAGAGCTGGATAAGTTTGGTACATTCATCATGGTTTAAGGAATTTTGACATGTTGTTCTCCTCTGAATGTTAAAGTTCTGTTCTCTGTGGTTGTTTCCTTCCACCACACAAACACATTGCAGGAGGCTGCTCAGAAAAGTGACAGTATCAATTGTCTTTGCACATCCAGGGGGGAGAGGAGGCACATTGTCCACGCTCCTTGAAGATGAAAACATTGGAGGAATTTGACCTTGACTGAAGGAGCTTCCGTGGAAGATTAGAAAAATAACAGTTCCCTAAAAAGATGCCAGGTCATAATTACCATCGATGGAAACCTCCTGCGTCATTTGAGGCACCTCACAACAAAAATTGTTATCTTTTGACAGAGCCGTTGGCAGCCCCACGTGGAAAAAAAAGTTAAGGTTTTACCCATTATTTCCTAGATTATTTTTGTTTGAAGACTGAGAGTTACTTCGCTTGACTGAAAGTAAATAACCCACTGAAGACAGACAGGTAATCCAAGAGCAAGGAAAATGTTTGTATACTATGTAACTATATGTGCATAGTAGGATCATAGTTTGGACTCGATGACCTCAGAGGTCTTTTCCAACCTAGCTGACTCTGTGATTTTGTGTGATTTATAACTAGAAGAGATAAAAAAGTTGGATTTTCACAGTATTGAACGTTTTTTATGGGTTTTTTTCCTGCCTCAGTGGGGGACAGAACACAAGCAATATTTGTTTAAGAGTGGAATATTTGAAAAGTGCAATTCATAACTGCTCATTTGAATTTATTTTTTTTAATAAAAGAAAAAATTCCCACTCCCAGTTATAAGCATTTTGCTTAGACTTTTATTCATTAAATTGAATCTAAATATTTATAACCTGTTTGATTTGACCTGAACCTGTTTGCAACCTTCTTCTGCTAAACTAACTGGTAGACCATGATTTCCTGTCACTAAAGGTCTTTATGGAGTATTAAATTTCAGCTCTAGCAGCCATATAAAAATTTCTCTGGGAGCAGAGAGAAAAATACGGGTTTATTGTTCTCCAGAGTCATCCTGCAGACCATGTTTTGAGTGTGCATCTCACAGCTCTGGCAGTCAGGCTGATTTTAAGCTATTTCAGCTGGTGCAAGGAGAGCAGGAACACAGACTGGGATGTTGGGTGTTCTCCAATATACTTATTCCAGGATTGGAATAAGGAATTAATGGATATCCTCTTGTCTGTTCTGTGCTATAAAACTGTAGACATACACATTTAAACTGACAAATCTGAATTTATGCATATATTTAGGTATCTATATGTACGCAAGATGCATGAAACATGGAATCCTAAAATGGTTTGGGTGGGAAGGGACCTTCAAGATCATCCAGTTCCAACCCTGTGCCGTGGGCAGGGACACCTTCCACTAGAACAGGTTGCTCAAAGCCTCATCCAACCTGGCCTTGAACACTTCCTGGGGTGGGGAATCCACAGCTTCTCTGGGTAAATGAAAACACTGCAATGTTCTCAACAAGCCTTTCTGGATTCCAGATGTTGTTGCAGAAGGACATGGTTCTCTCTGCAAATCAAGCAGGACTGTATGAATGCTTTTGCCACTCTCTGAGAACTCCTGTGATGCCCCTCTGTGTGCTGTAGGGTTAAGTGTCTGAACTCCTGGTATAGTCAACAAAGGTCTAACCAACAACAGAGGTTGGTTTCAGCAGCCTGAAAAGTAGAGGGATGATCTCACAGCTCCTACATTCAAAATGAAAGAGGACAGTTCTAGTCCAGACCAGCAGCTGGGGTCCAGGCAGGATGTCCCACAGCATCTCATGTGCTGGATGCTTCTGTTCAGGCAGCTCAAGAAAACCTTATCTTCCCTGCCTGCTGTGGGACCCTAGTGCAGAGAGGCACTTAATTAAGTGGTTTCAATTTCAAACTAAATCTCACATCAAGGCTGACTTCAATTGCTCCAACAGAACATCCAGTGCCATGCCATAGACTGTCCAAAGTGGGGAAACATCAGGAGATCCCTGTGTGGAGCTTTTATAACTTAAGGAGATCTCCTCAGCACAGTCAAAAGTGTTTAAGGCGAGTCTACATTTGGTCAGATGGGCTGAGATATAAATACCTTCGACTCCAGTGGAAGGTGTCCTTGCCCATGGCAGGGGGGTGGAACTGGATGATCTCTAAGCTCCCTTTCAACACAAACCATTCTGTGATTCTGTGACCCCACTGCCAAGAGCTCTGCTGTCCACAGCATCACCTCAGATACCTGAGTCCCATATAAAAGAACCCCAGTCTAGACAGCCCAGGCTGGGGAAGTTCAGTCACATTCCCAGTATATGCCTCAAGACATCAAAAATTAGTGAACTGACCCCTGGTGCCTCCAGGAGAAACAGCTTCTTGTATTTCAAAAACATCCGGTAATAAAGAAATATGTAAATTCCAGTAAGGTTTCTTAATATGGAGACAAGTGTTTAAAATTAAATATGAACACATTTTCTACTCTTGCTTGCTGTCTTCACTCCGCTGTCACTATAGCACAGAAAAAGCCAAGGCAAATTTATTTAATTCGAAAAAAAATCCTCTCTTTTAATGGGGAATACCTGTTTTCAAGGATTAGCTATACTTTATCAGTTCTCAGCATCCAAGTAGTTCAGTTCCTGTGTTGAAATAGCTTATTACATCCTCCTAGACCTGTCCCCTTTGAAAAAACAAACTCATTTCTAGAGAAAACAGAGAAACTCAGTTTTTCAGCCTTACTTGGAACTACTCTTTTCACATCACAATTTTGGTGCAAAGGTATGGATGAAGTTTGATATTTGGCTGAAATATTAACAGTGCAGACGTGTGACTGCCTGGCTGAGCACAGGCTCTTCAGGAGAAAGCCTCAGCTCGAAATACAGTTGCGTCATTGCCAACAGTGATGAGGTGAGTTGTTTAAGGTCTGAAGTACATCTGTGAGAGAGGTCAGAGGTGGAGAAGGAGGTTTATCTCTCTCATTCAGTGCAGCTCCACACAGTTGGCAATGACTGGATCAGGACTAGAGCTGGATGCTGAGGTTCATGCCCAAATTAGCTCATTTCCCTGAGCCCTCTTTGTCTCTGTTCCTTTCCATTTTGCCCTAGAAAAAACTCGAATGGAGTGAGATAACAAAATAAAGGCATTTTTGCATTATGGAAACTACTTCTTCTCTAAAGATAACTTAGGACAGACAGATAAAGCCCAGAAGTACATCAGCAGTGCAGATAAAGCCTCAAAGTCAAGATTTGTGTTGATCAGGAAAAACCAAGGGGTGCAGCCAAACCACTCCCAGCAACTGATTCCAAAAAAGAGCATGAACAAGGTATTCACAGGAGGGATGAAGGCTCATGGGGTCAGAATTAACCAAAATCCCTTCTTGTGCATGTCGTGAGTTTATGTTGTCGAATTTTGGTAGCGGGGGGGCTACAGGGGTAGCTTCTGTCAGAAGCTGCTAGAAGCTTCCCCTGTCCTACGAAGAGCCAGGGATAGCCAGCTCCAGGAGGGACTTCTGCTGCTGGCCAAGGCTGAGCCAATTAGCACTGTAACACTTCTTTGATAACATAGTTAAGAACAGAGGAGATTGTTGTGCTGAGAAAATTCCAGCCCCGGAAGAGCAGAGGAGATCTTGGGAACAACAATGTAGGCACTAAGGGCGGTGCAGCAGGAGGTGGAGAGGGGACCCCCTCTGCCCCAGGAGCAGGGGAAGGACTTGGAGCTGAGGCCCCTGCAGCCCACGGAGGAGCCCACGCTGGAACAAGTGGATGCATGAAGGAGGCTGTGACCCCGTGGGAGGCCCAAGGATGGAG
>VZRE01005429.1:4762-14957 GCA_013396775.1 Cephalopterus ornatus | reverse complement strand
GTGGGAGGGACCCCACGGAAGCAGGGGAAAGACTCAGAGATGTGGCCCCCCTGCAGCCCGTGGTGAAGACCATGGTGAAGCAAGTTGTCCCCTTGCAGCCCATGGAGGACCATCGGGGTGCAGAGACTCGACTGCACTCCATGGGAAACAAGAACTGACTACAACCCCCCTTCCCTATCCCCCTGCACTGCTGAGGGGAGAGGAGGGAGAACATGGAGGGAAGGAGGGGTGGAGGGTGAAAGTGTTTTTAAAACTCTTTTATTTTCTCTCTTTAGCTCTTATCCTGTTAGTAATAAATTGAAGTTTTACCCCACGTTAAGACTGATTTGCCAATTAGTAAGCGACTTCTCCCAACTCTTATCTCTACGTAAAAATCCTTAGCTGGTTTTTTTTTCCCCTCTCTGTCCAGCTGCAGAGAAGAGCGAAAGAGTGATTTTAGTAGATATTTAAAATCCGACCAAAGCCAAACCACCACAGTGCATGACACTTGAAGCCACCTTCGATCAGTGCCAGCTCTGCAGACTGAAATGTTTCTGAGGGCAGACAGAAGATTTATATGAGCATGAATATATTGACTCATTAAAGTTTGGACAAAAGAGATGCATAAGTCTGCTGATTTATAACAGTTTGAAAGAAAAAATTATATTAAAACATCATCAGCCAAAAGCAATGTCACTATTGTAACAACAAACACTAGATGAAATAGATAATGGAACTGAGAAATCATTAAGCAGTATGAAAACAGATCCTCTAGATAAAAATGAAATGTTAGCATTACAGACAATAATTATCACTCTTCTCTAATGCCCCAGTGCTCTGACTTGACCTTCTTGCTGTTGTCAGGCTCAAAGAAAGTCCAAAACAAAAATCCAAATTTTGATTGAGTTGCCCCAGTGAGCCGAAAACATTCATATAAATGAAATAAGGTGAAATTAATGGCATGCTGAAAAGCAAAGACAATAGAAGCTATCAAATTCCAAGTAGTAATTTGGTTTTGAAGAGAAAAATAATTTTGGATTTGCATAATCTTGAATTAGAATGACTATACCTTAGAGAAATTGATTAAATTTGCCTGCAAATTTTCCTGTTCCCATTGTTACAATTGTGTTAAAAGGCCAAGCAAAGTATTTCTTGAGTAATTTATTAAAAGAATTTAAACTTCTTGTTCATGTGTGAAAACTGTGCATTTAACAGCTTTTGATTTTTTTCACATTTCTTCATGACTCAAAGTGATTTGATGCAAACGTGGACTAACAGTGTCTGGCAGACTTCTCAGAAAGTACTAATGGGCTTGCAGTTTTTACATTTACTTATTTCATTGTGCATTTGGTCAACATAAATTGTGTGACAGTGCTTATGGTGCCCATGAAGCTTTCAGGTTTGCTTTGCAAATATTTCCTGTCTAAATTGACGCACATAAAATGTGAGATGTGCCAGGGGAGGTACAGCAGGTATTGCTATCTCTATGTAATCTAATTACTGTGATTGATTGATTGATTATGTCAAAAAGTAAACATTGAAGCTTCACTCTGCTTGATGTGCAGTCCAGGATACAGAAAAACAACAAACTGCCTTAGTGCCTACTCCTAATACAGGATGAGTGAAAATACGGTCACAAACATGGTCAGAAGTGATCCCACTAAGCTGCCTGACTGCTGGACACTTTCTGTAGGTCTAGGTGAAAAAGAAAATCCTAAGGAGAATGTGGAGAACAGTGCAGGGGTTTTTTGGCTGCTTGCTAACACCTTCATATGAGCAAAGAAACAGCATAGACACTGGTAAAAATTAGGCAAGGAGTGTAGGAAAGCCATCATGAGGAGATAGAAGATTATGGACTTGACATCTCATCAGCATAAAGGAGGTGACAGGCACTGAAAGTAAGTACAAGCAGTTTCTCTTGGGCTTCCTGATTAATGTTCTCCAAGAGCTTTAATGTTTTCCCCTCATTACTCGGTGCAAAGCAGTGTCAGCATCCCAACTGGAGGAAGGGACATGTAGGGGAGCCAAGGAACGCTCAAGAAGCTTGTTAGGGAACTGAAACCATGTCTGTCAGGGCACAGGACGATGGCCAAATCCCTGGAATCACTTTATTCTCCAGCTGGAAACTACCAGCTATCATCTCCACCCAAGTGTAGGAGTACCAATGGTCTGCAAAGGATGGCAGAGCAGGGGGGTTGTGATGGAGTCACAGCATTAGAAATTCATGATGACTAACATTTTCATTATTAGCCTGTGTCAGAACCCCATCACTAATTACAGTCCTTACTCCTGCTGTCTCATCAGCTGGAGAAACCCAGATCAAGAAACTGTATATAAGCTGTGAAAGCCCTTCCCCAAGCAACTTAACATACAAACCCCAGCAGGTGGGTGCAGCAGGATCATGGAATCACAGAATGGATTAGGTTGGAAGGGACCCTGAAGGCTGTCTCATTCCAACCCCCTGCCATGGTCAGGAACACCTTCCAGTATCCCAGGTAGCTCCAAGCCCCGTCCAACCTGGCCTTGAACACTTCCAGGGATGGGGCAGCCACAGCTTCTCTGGGAAAGCTCTTCCAGTGCCCCACTACCCTCACAGTAAAGATTTTTTTTGCTAATATCCATGGAGGTGAGGAGGGAATATCCCCCTGACTTGTCCAAATTCACTCATCCGTAGCCTGTCATCATCCAGTTGTGAATTAGGAGGGATTAGAAAAGAAGATCAAGGTAGCCTCCATGACTGCTTTACAGAGATCTCCTTCCAAGAGTGAGACATCTGGGAGAAGATATAAAGCTGCCTTCAAGGAACCTAATAATCAAGCAGAAGTAGCATTGACCTCATGGATGGAAAGAAAGAAGAAGCCTCCTAACAGCACTGAGACCTGATGGGTTGGGAACAGTCCCTACAGGTTTTGAAAACAAACCAAAGCTCTTTCACAAGCATGAGAAGAAGGCATTAGATACCATAATGATTTAATAGCTCCACTGTCTGCTTGGTCCCATGGGGAAAATGGTATTTTCCTCAGAGGGATGATGTGAGTAGGAAACACAGATACTAACAGCCAGAATATGAATGTCTTCACTGAAGGAGCGTTTAAGCACTGGAACAGGATCCTCACGGAAGTGGTGGAGTCACCATCCCTGGAAGTGTTCAAAAAACAAGTAGACGTGGCACTTCAAAATATAAATTAGTGGGTATATTGGTATTCAGTCAAAGGCTGGACTTGGTGATCTTGGAGGTATTTTCCAACCTTAATGATTCTATTATTCTATGAAATCATCATATTTTGCAGCATTTTCCTTGGAAATCTGGTCTCCCACACATACTAAATCAGGTAGGCTCTTTGGGGGTGGGCACTGCAAGGTGGTGGCCTTACAGCTCATGGAAGCAAAGCTCAGCTGGAGAAACACATCACCACTTGGAAGGACAAACGTAAATACTGGAGGAGGGAAACAGGGGAAGAACTTTGGAGCTGACAGTATGAGTGAGAAGGGCTGGAAGGTGCAGCTTTAAATGGCTCTCTAACTGCAGAACAGTTTAGTTTTACAAGCAGGGAGTCCTCTTGTGTTATCACCCAGCACAGACTATGTGAGAGAGTAAACGCTCACTAAAGATTTGGCAGCCTGGCCTCTCACAAGAGATATGATAGGGGCACAGGTTGCTTTGCGTTTTGTTTCTGTAATTGGATTTTCTGGGCTCAGGGTGCTCCTTTCTGAGGTGGTGGACACACCGGTAAGGGAAACAGTTTAACAATTTAAAAATAGGGATCATTACTGATCCCATGGAAATCTGGATCTGTGTCTCACAAGGGAAGTTCAAAGGCATTTCACAACTTGCACAATTCCACACCTAACAGAAGATAATCTCAGGAGCACCACCAAACTTTGCGTTTAGAGGGTTATTTTTATTTTAATTTGTCTCCCGAGGCAACCTCATTTGAGCTGAGTTTTAAGGACAAAGTGAAGGACTTTAAAAGCATCTTTAAGCCCACAACTGCAATACCTGCTACTACCTAAATCTCAAGTATTTAATGGTTCCTAAAAAATATATTGCCTTGTTAATGCCTGCAGCAAAGCATGGAGTTTATGGGGAGAGCACGGTAATGCCCCTTTAGCCATCTGGCCAGCAAGAATACAATGGGGTGTTTGATAACAGCCATTTCCATGTCTGCAGGAGATGGCTGCAATAAAAAGAACAAACAAGCACATTTACAGGGGGCTGCAGTTGGATACTGAGCCAGGCTAGGAACCATAAGAAATTTAATGCAAATCTCTAAGGTCCAATCACAGGCAACTCCACTGCTTCCAAAGTCAAATGGAGCGTGATGCTTTAAGTTACGAGATGCGAATGGTTATTCCAACCCAAAATGAAACTGTCTGAAGGACCTTGAGGGTCCCTGCCACCACAATTTTCACTTTCTAATGCAATCCTTGGGGGAAAAAAGCCACCAGAGCCCATGGAAATAACACCAAAACAACATGTACAGTGGAACTGAGCACCCTGCTCATAGTCTTACCTGTTTGTTGGAAAGAGATCAGTGAATTTTGCATTAAGGACATAATCACCAAGTCAAAGTAAAGCAACCAGCAGATCTAGAAAGGATCTGAGCCTTCAACAGGATTAGATTAGATATTAGGATGAAATCCTTCACTATAAAGGTGGTGAGGCACTGAAACAGGTTGCCCAAAGAGGTTGTGGACTCCTCATCCCTGGAAGTGTTCAAGACGAGGCTGGATGGGGTCTGAGTAGCCTGGTCTAGTGGAAGGTGTTCCTGTTCATGTCAGGGGGTTGAAACTAGATGATTTTTAAGGTCCTTTCCAATGCAAACCATTCTATGATTCTATGTGTCTGCGAATACAGAGAAGGATTTGAGCACAGTGATGGACTTGGAGTTGGAATTACAGGAGGATCAGCTCCAAACTTTCTATTACTTAGTGTATTATGAACGTCACAATTCTTACCAATGTCACGTTTCATGAAACCGCTTTTATATCAAGATATAGTGAGCTGCTGCCTTCTTCCCTGGGCACGAAAATCACATCATATTATTTCATTCCTCTGCCTGTTTGTGCACCAGTCGGGCAAAAAGTTGTGAAAGTACAACCAGGTTTTTCAGGCTTTTAAACACGCAAATATAAACTGCGATTAAGGGCACATCACATTTCCTCGCTCAGTGCCTTGCTCGTAAAATGTAATAGCTCCACAGTCTTTCCAGCATTGTAAAGTTTTTCCCTTAAGCCCTAACGGGAAGGAGAAATTTATGTCACCTAATTTCAACCATCTAAAAATTAGGCATCTAATCCAAGATAGTCATCTGTGTCTTAGCTGATGCAGGGAATGAAGCATCTTCAGAGCACAGCTCATGCAATCATAAACCAGAATAAGAATCAGCTCGGGGTGGGGAGTGCCTAAATGGAAATGTTTTCATGTGCACTGGGTTACAAAACTCTGATTTCACTCTTGAGAGAACTTTGGCACATTTAGTTCCCCAACTATTAGAACTTACTGGTCTTCTAAGCATTATAGGGCATCTCACACGATCTTCAGAAGGGTGTGATCTCCTCTGATTGTGTCATATTTGCCAGCCCATGTGTCTCCATAGGGCACCTGAATGGCACTGGAAGTCTGTGTTTAGGGATATAATACACCAATTTCCTGGTCAGTAGAACAGCTTTTCCCACGTCGTTAACTGCATTAACACAATGCCCGCTGTTTGTAATGAGAATTCAGGCACTTAGTCTATTTGTCTTCACTTACACTTGGAGACCTAAACTGCAGTTATTTAACCCACAGAATGAATCCTTCCCTTTTGTGCCTGACGCATGTGGATGGGTCTGTCTGTGCAAGAATATTTCTCTTTTTGCTGAGCATAATGAGATCCCAGACAAAGAGCTTTGACTAAGCCCCTAACTTACTAAGGGCTAAATTACAGTAGGTATAAATTTGAGTATAAGTGTTCATGGTTTTGATGTTCACATTTGGAAATAGATGACCTTTAAGGTCCTTTCCAACCCAAACCATCCTATGATTCTGTGAAGATCTTGGCTTCTTTCAATAACAGAACAAAATACTAATGTAGACACTGATCTAAACAATTATTCTGCTTTTCCAAAAGCAATCTTTTTTCCTCTTATAGTTGTTTAGTTCCCAGTCAACAGCTTCCATCTGGTAATCTCACAGCATTTCATTCATGGACTTTGACGGAAATCTTCTAAAATTTTTTCACAGAAAGGCAGAAGCTTCACCATGAGCAGAATCCACCACAGGATAGATGAGTAAGAGTCTAACATTTACATCTTCGGATGCCAACATTGTAAATCTTAGAAGCAACATAAAGAATGGAATTGGATATGCAGCTGAGTGTAACAGTAAGGCACCAGCATAAATCAGAACATAAACATTATGAAACAAAATATTGCCGCTTTGCTGCCTGACAAAAGCTGTAGGTTTTGCTCAGCTTACGCTGTAAACAGTGAGTGCAGCAGAAATGACAAGTGTAGAAAACAGAATAAAAAGGTGAATTGAAGCTCTAATTTATTTTCTTTTCTAAAAATATAATTTTCCAGGAAGAGAACGTGGCCGCCTGTAAAGCAACTGGACCGCCTGACCCCAAAATGAATTACATTTATTTCAAGTTACGGGTATGGGGGAAGAATATTAGAGGCTAAAAATGCTTGTCTTGGAACTGTTGTGAGGTTAACCAAAAGAAATTACTGATTTTAAGGTCAACGCAATCTCTCACTCTTTAAGGTCAATACAATCTTTCTCTCCTGGACAGAGCAATCCACTACTGGGTTTCAATTTTGACACACTGAGCTTGGTAGTTTGATTTATCTCCTGCTAACAAACACAAACATAATGTTTGGCCACTGACTTCTCATGTGTCTGTGCCAGGGGTTCATGCAGCAGCATCACAATATCTGCTGACCACTTGAAATCTAACCTCATAACTGAAGTTTGGTTTTTTCACTCTCAGGCTGCTGGTTAACAGCATGGTGTTTTGCAGCTACAGTAAATAATATATTTTATCACCTTTTTCAAATAAAAGTACCTCTACAAATATTTATTTGCATCCTCCACAGTAAGGTGCAGCTTAGAAATCATCAGCTACCAATAGCTGTGTTAGTTTTGAGCTCCTGGGGGATAATTTTGTTGTACTAGGAACTAGGGTTTTTATCTCTGCTGCACAGAATTGTTCAGTTTGGACATATTCTGAGACATAAAATCCAGTGTCTCCTTCAGGACACTATTTGGAAAAGGCATCAACTCCTGAAAGTTTATGTTTTTAGGTAGTCTTTTAGCCTGTTCTATTCTAGTTCTGATATTGCACCCATTATTATATCTCAGTTATCACCTGCATTACTGTAATATGCCTATACTTCATAGAACACAAACTTTGATTTCTGTAGTGATTGATACCACTATTTATTGCCCATTCATGAGAAGACTCTTCTCCTTGAGTTTTAGTGCTGTAATCAGAATGAGGGAATGTTTCTGCTTGAAAATATTATCTGTCAATAAATGCACTTTTAGGATGGCCAAAAAGAATAATTTGAGCAGTAAGGTAATTTACAGAAGTGGTAATAAATGGAAAATGGCAAAAAATAAAACATTTCAATTTTTGTCTGGAAACACAGCTTAGTCAACTTTCCCAGGACTTCAGACAGCATTAAATGGGGTAAGAACAAAAAACCACCTATAGACTCAGATGTTCATGTTAGCAACATATTTTTATCATTCATACTAAAATAACTGTTCAAAAAATTTTCACCTGCTCTGCCCCTGACATCTTCCAGTGGCCACCATAAGAAATCTCAGGACTAGGAGAACCTCAACCCACTACTGATGCACCTGATTGGACCTGTTCTCTTGTTGACATCAACTGCTTTTTTCCTAGAGTATTTTTATATTCTCTATAATATATATATTTATATATATAATACATATTTATATATTTATATGTATTTAAGAATATAGTAAATATAATACATTCTTAGATACTCCAGGTCTTTACCAAGAAAGAACTCCTTCATTCGCCTGAGTGGCTTGACTGAACACCAGATTTGTCAGGCAGGACTTTCTTTCAGGACATTTTGATAGATAAGAGCAGTACCACTGTGCAGAAGTGCCAGAATAGGGCAATTTGAGATCCAAATTAATGACAGCTTAAATCTGACAAAAACTGATCACTTGTACACCATTTGCTCTTCCTTTTGTTATTGTCTTCCATCATTCTCCATTAAGCACTTCTTAACTGATTAATTATTCCATCTATACACTTAGTTCCAACCATTACCAACAAATGTGGTCAGTTCATGGAACAGATCTTTAAGTAGAATAGTTGGACACTTCGGAGTCTGTAAATCCCTTCAAAGATGGGTGTCCCATCAGTGTTTCAGAAGACTGAGAGCATCCAGCTCATTAGTCTAATAATTAGCATCCTATAAATGACATTCTGCAGCTCCCCGTTATTCCAGAAGTATAGCTAAGATAAGTAGACTTTGTATTTCCCAGGCAGTTCATGGCAGTTCTTTGACCTATATCAAATAGAGTGAGTGCAACTGGGTGGTTCTGAGCATGCACAAATTCATTACAGATAACAGGCATGTGTTTTTATCTTAAAGGAAAGGAATTTTATGTGCGGATCACAGCATCTGAATTTGCTCCCCAGCAACACTGTGAAGCCAGGCTGTCCAAAGCATGTTGCACCACAGGAGCTGCTCCTCGACACAGGGAAAATACTCATCTTTGAAGAAATCAGTATTGAACACATGTCCAGGAAATGACAAATCGAACACTTAGCCCAGTAAGAGAGAACCAGGAACAAACCCCACAGGAGGGAAGGAGGCACCAAACTTCAGGTGTCTAAATGAAGGCACCTGTAGGGTTGTGATTTGTCTAAATGCAGAAACCTTCTGTCATCGTGTCCCATTTGGAGCACTGTGTCCAGATCTGGGGTCCCCAACAAAAGGAAGATGTTGAGCTGTTCGAAAAAGTCCAGAGGAGGCCATGAAGATGCTCAGAGGGCTGGAGAACCTCTGCTATGGAGACAGACTGGGAGAGCTGGGGATGTTCAGCCTGGAGAAGAGAAGGCTCAGGGGACACCTTTAAAGCCCCTTCCAGTACCTAAGGAGAACTGGAGAGGGGTTTTTCATAAGGGTCAGTAGTGATAGGACAAGGGGGAATGATCTTAAGCTGACAGAGAGCAGATTTAGATCATAAATTAGGGGGAAAAAATGTTTACTATAAGCATGGGGAGGCACTGAAACAGATTGCCCAGACAGGTTGTAAACTCCCCATCCCTAAAAGTGTCCAAGGCCAGGTTGGATGGGGTTCTGAGCAACCCGGTCTAATGGAAGATGTCCCTGCCCATGGCAAGGGGGTTGTAACTGGATGATCTTTAAGGTTCCTTCCAACCCAAACCATTCTATGATTCTATGATTCTATTTGAGATGTAATAAAGGAGTCAGAACACCTATATTGTGCTGGCAGACATCTCACTGGACACACAAGAGATACAAGCCCTCCTGGAGCATCCAGAGGCCAGAAAGAAGACAATAAATCAACCCAACTGACTCTAGAGTCCTATCCTTGCCATCTGAACTCTCTTCATAGTTAGTGGAGATCTGAATCTGACCCAGTTGCCCATGACCAAGGGATGCAACATCCATTTTGAGCTGGCAATTAAAACACTGGATAACAGGGAAGTCATACTCTTCTGGAGAATACCTTGCAACAACCCAAACAGCGCTAACCCCTTGAAGTCAAGCAATTTAATCCTACTCCTGGCTTTGATTTCTCGTTGCACAGAAGATATAAAGAGTTTTCCAATTCCCCAAAATAAAAGCCTGCTAGAAACAGAAGAAACATTTCTTAAGCAAATGCTGAAAAGCACCAGAAGTTAGCAGTGGATCCAGATAAAGAAAATATTTGGAATGTGGCAGAAAAAAAAAGAGCATTTGCCAAACTGTCATTTATATACACAAACTAACACCACTTTGATCCATTCCCGTGTATGTCAGCTACACCAAGACACAGGAAGAGACAGGGACTCCTTTCCAAAAGAATTCCACAGTAAGTCACAGATGGCTGTGACCTCAAAGAACCTGCCAAGCACCTGAGGCAGCAAGCTCTGCATCTGAAGCATTTTGTAATGATGTTTTTACGGAGATGCAATTTTAGATGCTCGAGCTGAAAACGACATAGACATTTCCCCCA
>VZRE01005428.1:0-21418 GCA_013396775.1 Cephalopterus ornatus | reverse complement strand
AAAATCCTGATGCTTTAAGGCATCAGACACAAGGAGGAGGAGTTGCCCCTTTTGTGTGAGAGAGCAGCTGGAGCTCTGCCTGGAGATGGAAGTGAAGCTGAAGGAGAGTTTATGGATTAAGACTAAAGCAAAAGCAAGTTTGCAGACACTCAACTGGGACGAGTTGGCTGATAGGTCAGATTTGATGTCATCTAGAGGTACCTTGATGGGGTGGAGAAACAGAATGGCAGGAACCTCATGAGAGGTTTTCCTCAACAAGGAGAATGTCATGAATCTGTGAAGAAACAACCCCCTACACTATCATATGCTAGAGGCTGTCCAGTTGGAAAAGAAGCTTTGCAGAAAAGAACCTGGGGATCCTGAGGGATAACAGCAATGTGACCTTGCTGCAAAGAAGGCTAATGGTATCCTGGACTGTATTTTACAAAGTGTTGCCAGGAGGTGATCCCCTTTACTCACTGTATACAGGTCTGGGGTCCTCAGTAGAAGAGAGAGATGGACATACTCAAGCCCCACAAAGGGCCACAAAGATAATTAAGGAAGTGGAGCACTTTTCATACCAGGAGAGACTGAGAGAGCTTGGATTGTCTAGCCTGGAGAAGAGAAGGCTCAGGGGCAATATCTTTAATCTGAATAAATATCTGAAGAGAGGGTGTAAAGAATAAGGAGCCAGACTTTTTTACAGTGGTGCCCAATGCCAGGACCAGAGGCAACATCAGGAAACACTTGTTTTACTGTCAGGGTAACTGAGCACTGGCACAGATTGCCCAGAGAGTCTGTAGAGTCTCTCTCCTTAGAGATTCCTCTGGTGGAAGTCCTAGACAACTGGCTTTAGGTTGCCCTGCTTGAGCAAATTGATTGGACCAGATGACCTCCTAAGGTCCCTTCTAACTTCAAACATTTTCATTCTATGAATTAGACTATCATATGGATAAATTTGGAGTTCATCTCTGGTTTCTCTAATATCTCCTGTGTAATAAGATGATAGCATTTTCCAGCATGACTATGACTGAGATCAAGTAGTTGTGTTTTTGCTTGGGGAACTGGCACCTACTGGTGCCTTGCGTTTAAAGAAGTCAAGGTAAGAGATGCATTACCCAGTTTCTTGAGAGCGCTGTGGTCTGTTTCTCAATATAATCATATAAAAGAACAGTGTAGTACACTAGGACGAAAAAAACTTGAGCAGCCTGCTGAAGCAGTGTCAGAAACAAAGTCTCTCTCCCTTTTGTTGTCCATCTTGCCTTCCCTCTCTAAAAACTGTACTTTAATGAGTCACTTACTTATTCCAATTACGCAGCCATTTGACATTTTTCACTTGGGTTGAAAGAGGGGCCGGTAAAAGATCTGGCATCTTCATTCACATACACAAATAATTGTTTGGATTAAAGCTGAGTTGAGCCCCAAGGGAGGATAAATGATAAACAGAGGTACCATTTGATTATTAAATGGACTAATGTCTCATGTATTCTATTAACATTTGGATTTATTCAAGTGCATAGAAAATAGATTTTTCTTTTATCCTATGATTAACATATAAGCAAAATCTCTACAATTATTTAAAGCCAAAACCAATTATAGTTCTCCATTATGAAATCCACTGACACAATATTAGGAAAGAAATTGAAGACCTGAAATTCTGAACAGGCTTAATTTGGGCTTCAGAAGGGAGTTGAAAAAGTCAGTAATAAAGAACTTACTTTAGGAGCTGAACTTTATTTTAAGATCGTATATTTGCCTGCTTTCTCTCCCACTTTTGAAAGCACACAGTCAGAAGAAGATTAATTTATTGAGATAGGTAGATAACCCTAACAATTTTTAAATAGGTGGTTTTCATGGTTTTTAAAGCTTCAAACACCACTTGCATCTTGAACAACTTGGGGAAGGCTGTCTGAGTATTGTTTGAAAAACAACAAGACCCTTTAATCAGGATGACAGTCTGGAAAAAAATGACAAATAATTCCTCCACACAGATATTTTGAAATACTGTGTTTTGATGTGTGAGATTAAGTGTTTTAGACTGAGGACACTTCTTGCTTAGAGGGACAGTGTCAACTTTAACATGTTTTTGTTTAAATAAAAGCTTTGCTTTGGTGCTAAAAACCACCTTATACTCAGACTTGACTTCTCTTCACAGTGTTACTTTTTCTTTCCCCAGTTTTGCAATATGTTGCTTGTTTTAACGTTTCTCATGTTTATGAGAAAATTTGCTTGTTTTAATGTCTCATGTTTTGAAAGTATAAGCAGGGGTGCTGACATATTCTTTCTATTTAACCACCCCAACAGAATAACAGCATATAACATTATCCAGAGAGCATAATCTTTTAATTCCTAGAGGGATCAAATTTGATATTCTTATAATGTTTTCCAGAATCATGAATGATAATTGAATAAATTATCTCTTGATTTTTGAAGTAAACCAGGTTTTAAATTCAACACACATTAGTACAAATTTTGCATAATAGCCTGGTCATCATCCAGTTGATGACCCTCATCAACTGGAAGTGGCAATCTGGACAACAGTTGCACTTTTATTTTCAAAAGTCCATTGTTACTTTTTAAAGCCTGTTGCCAGCTCAGCCTCCAGTTGTACTGAACACTCTCTTTTCAGATACCCTAAGAAGAAGAAGGATGGTGCTGTTGAGAGGAGTTAAGACAGCACTTGGTTTTGCCACAGATGACTTCTGTGGTATTAAGCAAGTTGCTTTTTCTCCATTACACTTAGTTTCATGCTACAAATATAACACAACAGGATGCTACTCCTTTATTAGATTGTTGTGAGGCTATTGAAAGCCTAATCACTGCCCAGTGATGAAATCACTCGGCCAGGAGCAAAAGACTGGAAAGCCTGTTCCCTCATTTAAATTTGTTTTCATTGAAAAATTGTTAAAGAATTAATTGAAGAGAAGGATTATGGCCCTCCAGCCAGCTGCAGGAGGACACAGCTGAATTAGATTTTGCCCTGCCCTTTGGGCCAAATAACTCCTGCTGGCAATTTTTAACATTTACTCTGCAATACCCTAACCAGTAGATTTCTGTACAAAAATACCATCAATACCTTTATGTTCTAGTTTAATGCAGCTACTGCAAGCTGCATGAACTAAAGACACTCATCATTTTGATCTTCCTCTATTTTCATAAATTAATGAAGTACTGACTACCTTTTAGGGATTTCAAGAACACAAACTACCTTCATGGTTTCCTTAATTTTCAGAAAAATCTATATAAAGTCCAGAATATTTTTTTTAGTTCTGTAAATTCGTGCACAAAGAAATGACCATGAAGAAATTTCACTTCCTCACTTTAAATATCTACAAGAGGAATAATATCAAATATAAGAACTTCATTTTCATGAAATCATCAAATATGTTTCTTAAAAGAGAAATAAGAAAACTACACTTCCTACTTTGATTTATTTCTATACACTAAGATATACGTGAGATAGGGGTATATTGAACATTTTGCAAGAAATTCAAGTGCTTCCCTTGTGTGTTCTCATTATGATTATCAAGGAGAGAGGCTTATTACCTTTATGCCATGATTTCAAAATTTTGCTTAGTATTTGACTATCCTTGCAGTAGCATTTCTAGTTTCGAAAACATTGTATGAAAAATTGTTACATTAATGTTTATTCCTCTTAGCTTTATTTTTTCTTTTATAATTAATTCCTCACTCCTTGGAATTTTCTAACAACATTGTTACACTCCAGATGTAAACCAAATGCTGCCCAGAGTGGTTACATTTTGTTCAAGACTTTCTAAAAGCCTTTTGGTTCGTTATAACCTGTAATTAGCCTCTGGAGAAAGAGTCACACACTCTTCTCTAAGAGAAATTCTTTTAATTTGATGAGAAAAAGAAGATATTTTGGCAAAAGGGTTTTACAAGAGTAAAATACAACAAAGAAAAGGTATTTCACTAAAACATTCAGCAGAAAAAACCCCATTCCACAGCAAACACCCACTACAAATAATCAATATACCAGCTTTAGTAAAGTACAATTCATTGGTTTTAAGTTACCCACAAGAGAAGGAAAAGAGTAACAGAAGAAAACAGATTAAAAGGGGTAAAGAAAAAGAGAAGAAAGAGAGAAGGAGAGAGAGAAGGGATTAAGATTAAGGTCTCACTTCAAAATACTTCTGTTGTGTATTTCTCAGGACATGTCTAGAGCCATCCTGATCTGCAAACACCTTCTAAAATAACACCTGAAGCATGCACTTTTTGCCTATGTTATTGATCATACCTAAACCAGAGTAACCTGAAGTTCTCTCCAGTTTAACCACAAGATTCACTAGGGCTCAATGACTTTCAACTTAAGCGTGCAGCAGTTCCTTTTGAGCCTTGATTTTTATTGGATAAAAAAAGCTGCTCCCTCTGGGCTGGCAGGAAGCCATGGACTGCTCCTGTGCGTCTGAATGATTAGGGATAGAAGGACTCCAGGATGCAAAAGGTGCGTTTCAGCAGGAATTACAGAGATTTTCAAATGGAATGATTGCATTTAACAGCATGTGTCCGCTTATGTCTCTGAAATACAAGGACATGCATCTGTCAGAAATTCAACTCACATATAAATATTTTAAAATAAAACATGTTTATATTTATATTTATTTATATTATATTTTATAATATATAATATCCTATATTTATGAAGACCATATTTAACTTTGCTGTTTGTTTACTTTTTTTTTTTTGTTTGGTTGGTTTGATTGCTTACTTTTGGGTTTTCTTTCCAAGGATACTTACACCTGCATTTTCTAAAAAATGAACATTTAAGTGAGAATTTTGGAAGCTGAAACTTTTGGATTTAAGTATCAGCTCAGGAATTCTCAACAGTGCAGTAAATAATTTTACTTACATTTATTAAATCATCAAATCCTAAGAAAAAACCTAAAGAACTAACTCAAAAAAAAAAAAAAGGACAAAGGGAAAAAAGAACCAACTCAACTTATCCTGTAGTTAAGGGCAATTGCACTACAACTTGTCAAGACCAGAACATATAATATAATTTGGAAGTTAAAGTAAAAATTTTTCATATAGTGTGCTATTATACTTTCAACTTTGAAAAGAGATTATTTATGGTGCAGAAACTCTATCATAAAAAGAATCCTCAAGGATTATGCTATAAATTATTTTTTCCCTTAATCTTAGAGTAAGATTTTATAGAAAATGGACTGAGGGAATATCTGTTATCACTATCTTAACAGAAGGGAGCAGCAAATTGGCAAGTTCATGGACTGGAAAGTCTCTGTGTCTTCCTTTCTGTACTTTTCCTAGTATGTTTGTGACCCTTATTAAAAAACATAAACTTATTTGGATTATAAGTAAACAAGCATCACTGATAACATCTTACTCCCTTTTAACACTTTCTGTAGAAATTTTACTGTTATTTCAGTAAAGCCATGTATATATTAACATAATCCTTGACAGAATGATTCTGCATGGATCTTTGGTCGTGATCTCTGAGCATGATCTTTGTTCATATAGTTCTATTTAGAATAGAATTACTATTTGAATATAAATTAAAAAGTTTGAGAAATCACATGGGATTTCATTTTAATTTTACTCAACTCCTCTAGTTAAACTCTAGTTTGTGGACATTACATTGTTAGAACTGTTAGAGGTGAGGTGCACAACCTTTTTATTCAGATTTGCTTATCTTCTCAGCAGCCCTTAATGATGAGGAAATATCAGTGATCAACCCTCTATTTATGGCACTTATTTCCAAATGTTTTTAAACAGAGTTAATCACATTATCTCTCTCAAAAGGCAGTTGTTTTAGAAAACTAGTTTTTTAGAATCTTTATTTTCTAGATGTGCCCATTTCCATTCTCTCTCAAAAAAAATAAAAGAATAGTTATTTGATTTATTGATTTATTGCAAGGGCTTTTCATTATAAATTTACCATATTCAATTTTTAGGGATTTTTTTCAGCCAGAATTCTACCATTCTTCTTATAATTTACAGCTAGCGCAATATCCATAAAAAGAAACCTTTTCTTCTGAGTAGTTCTACTTTATCAAATAAAACAGGTCACATTCATAAATTTTGCATAGGTACTGTCACAGTACTGCACATCAGGAGAGGTGTAACATATTACTGGACTGCTAAAGCAAAACCAGGAAAAATTTGCTCAAATATAATGTTCCTTGGGCAACTATCATGATATCAAAACTTTTTTATATATTTTGAAATGTCTGCAAACTCACACTGGATTATTGGAACCTAATTTGAGATTAATGTTTCTGATGGGTGGTGAGCCTATTTCCTGAGAAATGTTGATTAAAAACCTCTCCCTTACTCAAAATGACACAAGCCAGAAAAATACTCAGAGCTATTTTTACCTTTAAAAGGGTGATTTGGTCCTGAAATGAAAAAATGCAGAGAAAGAAGGAATTGCAAGGAGAGATGAATTTTTCCTCTTTATATAAAGAGAATTATGCATTTGTTGAATCCATTAATTATTAGATTAGAAATCATATTTAAGTACATATTTGAAGAGCTATGGGTGTCTTTGAATAGCAAGTAGGGACAGCTGCTTTTTTCTGTAGTTATTTTGACACAAATTAGGCAAAAAAAAAAAGAAATATTAAACTTGTTATATTTTCACAGTTTTGAACCTGCTCTTACCATTTCTGTTTAATCAGAAAGGAGAATTTTATAACTGAGAGTTGAAGTTGTAACACAATTGCATCATTCCAGATAGGGATTTTAAAGGAAATGTATTTACTAAAACTCATGATAAAACGGCAAATACTGACATAATGTTTGGACTCTGAGATAGGATTACTAACATCTTGGACTGCCAGTGAACCTCCTTCCATCTTTATCACTATCGAGGCCTGTGGAAATTTGCAGTTTGGTTCTCATCAGCACCACCAACTATTTGTGTAGAGGTCATTGCTGAATGGCAACAAAACGGCAGACAACACTGAACAGCTGCCTCAACAGCTTTAGCAGTGTAGGGGGTGAGGGAAAGTGAGAATTGAAATCTAGGCCTCCCGGATGCAGCACTACTGAATACCCCTTCTCCCTCCTTCCTCCTCTCCCCATCCCCCCTTTTTATTTTTTTTTCCTTTAGTCAGAAGTTCACTGAAAGTTTGAAAGGCTTCAAGTGTGAGGTCAATACCGCTAGGTCGCTTAGCTGCTTGTCAAACACTTCAGAGAATATAACAAGTCTGCATATAGTATATGAATGGATTTTCTAGATGGGCCCAACATGTTTTAATCACATATAACATTTGAATGAGGAGCTGCCTTCTACAAATATTTGATGCAAATGACAGCGTGCTCTCACATGAGGAGTTCTGCTGATTTCTGTGAGACATCTTGCATACATAATAATTTTCAGCATTGAGACTGTTCTGTGGCCAGTAAGGCTCAGCTGGAAGCTTGTCACGGTTGGTTCTAAGTTTGTGCAACATAGAATCAGTCTCTGTGTATTTTCTACAACTTTATATTTGGTTTGAGGTCATGGTTTTAGCAGAGTGTTTAAGATAAAGGCAATAATGCTCTTAATATATCAATTTATTGGTATGCTTTTAATTTACCAATTTATTTAACCAAAGTCACACAGTACTGAAAATTTATTTTTCTTGTCTTTTTTAAATTATTATTATTATTATTATTTTGAAAAATTGGCCTAAATATTTAACCTATTTATGCTCTAAGGATTCTATGCCAAAGCTAATCAAAAATTAAAGCTTAAATGTTTTCATACCGTAAGTTGAAGGTTTCAGCAGTTCATGTGTTCTTAGCAGACAATCTCTGAACTGGAAAGATGCCAAGGTGGACCTACATACGGCAATACCAGTTCATGTCATGTGCATTTTACTACTTTTACAGCTCTGATTCAGTCATCCACAGGATAACATGTTGAATCCATTTCTTTGTGAAAGCTGCTCTTGGAAAGGAAGGGCTTTTAATTCAATGTGTGTGTTGAGGAGGATAAGAGTACCGGATGCCTGAAATTAAGTTTGTCTGTAACCTTCAAGGCAGAATGCAAACTAATGAGATGTAGAAGAATTGCCACTACATCTGTTACCATTTGCTCACATTTAAGATGAACACTTAAAAAAATATTCTTATTATGGAGCCCTATTTGCTGAAAATAATATAATTTGTGCATACACATTCATGCTGTGTATTTAGTGTTTGAGGAAAGCAACTAAATGGGATACTTTTCTTCTCCTTTATATTAATATTTAATTAAAAGCTCAAGAAGATCACATTTTGTCAGACACTCTTTTAGCCATAGGAAAAATATATCTACAGTAACACTTTTCTTGTTTGATCTCTTTTTTTGGGTCAACTTACTTCCATACACAGACACACACAGATACTGCATTCCACGATAGGGACACAATGCTGTTAACAATTTTTATGCTTGAGGCCAGGGAAATTGTATCACGCTTGCTTTTGACTCCAGATCAAGAACTGTAGCTGTAGCATGACAGAAATAAAAATAGAGAAAAGGCTTTGAAGGTTTGAAATGATGAAATTGTTAAGTCTGGCTTGTTAAAGTGGTTTCTTGTTCACAGTAGCATTTGCTGCCTTGCTAATGATCTTCTGGTTGGGACAGATCCAGCCAGTATATCTACTGTTCATTTAAACTCACACAGAAGTTTGAAATTGAAACTATTTCACTAATACTTCAGTGTGGGGGAATTATGGCAAAGTGGGGGTGGGGAGAATGCGGGAGGAGAAGCACGAAAAAAAGAAAAAAAACACCCAAATATACAGTATCATGAGATGATAAATTTTATTTAAATGAAATTTTAATAAAACAGATCATTTTATTTAAACAAGTGATTCCTTACTCAAAGGCTACTATAAAATTAATAACCAAGTTCTCCACTTATCACACAATCAAAATTCCCACTGGAATTAAACTGCTGTGAGGTCTAACAATCACAGTGTTTGAATTTTTACATGTACTTGTCTTTAAAATACTACAAAAGAAGGGGAAATTACACCTTACAGCTGTGTAACATGGGAAAAATAAAGCCTTGTGTGCCCATAACGCACAGACACACTAATTCACAGATCCTCAGGCAGACAAAATTGTCTGTTTTCAAGTAAATTAAAGTCTGTATAGAGATTCTCAAAAGTGCCTCAAGTCACCCTTCTGTTTGCTTCTGACAAATTATTACTCTAGAGGCCAAATCTTCTCTCAATGATTTATGGACATTTTTAACATAATCATTCCAAAGAGAAAAGGGGCTTTGCCACAGGAAAATGTAGAGACATCTGGAAATGATATTACTCTTACTGATTCCTAATATTAAATATAAATATTAGTGTAAGGCTGATGTCTCCTAATATTAATACTGGCACAAATGTACTCTCTATAAATGTAGTTTCACCTCAATTGAGACAATGAATAAAAGTGCAATATAGTTGTGCTCTTCAAAATTTTTGTCCTAATATCAATGAATGTGATGGACAACTGAGGAATTGAAGTGTTACCATGTTAAATACATTTTTTTTTTTTAAATGAACTAATCAACAAAAAAATCCAACACTTAATTCTAGAGAGGAGACAAGCTTATGACAATCCAGGTTTTAGCAAGCCGGGACTTTTTTACTTTTTNTTTTTCTTTTTTTTTTTTTTTTTTTTTTTTAAGATCGTATTGAATGGAGGTAGTAATTCGTTATCTTAGAAATCCTAGTTATGAGGAGTTTAAACTGTGAGTTCACAGATGAAAAACAGTCTGAAGTATTTCTCTTATTTCTAGAAAACATAAAAACTACAATTTCTTCCCTTATTTCTGGAGGAAACTTCTTTACTGGTCTGTTCCTGTCTCTACTGCTCTTCCACTGCAGGCACAAAGGACTCCAGCTTCAGTTTCTTTTGACTTTTTAGTCAGGTGGAACCACTAGACAGCAAAGCGAAAGGGAAGACAGGTTACGGCATCACTGTTGAATACACTACAAAGCCTATCCCTGGCATTCAGGCCAATGGATGTAGCAGATCAGCTATAGCCAGTTTGCATAGCATTTGTATCCAGATGGGGTTTTCTATCACTCTCTGAGAGAACTACTGTGCTCCCCTGAAATCTTGTGTGTTATAATTGTAGGGCTGAATTATGTCTCACTAGTGTAGTGCTTTTATAGAGGAAAAGCAATATAATACATTGTTTGTTCTGCGCGCTGTGAGAGGAGATGAAGCCTCTGAAGCACAAATCCTGAAGAAATACATGTAGAGAAAAAGCAGCCAAGGCTAGTGAAGTCTTGTCTGCGTTGTCTTTCTCAGAGTCATTGCCACATCCTTAAACTTCAGACTGGGTTTCCTTTAGAAGCAGGTAGATGTTGCAACCAGAAAGAGAGCCAGGCAGAGAAGGTACATTTGTTCAATAGAGGTAGTCAAGGAATCAGAATCAGGAGTGAAAAGGGGACTAAATTTCTGGAAGGAGAAATGTGCTTTTTAAGAACCTGTGGCTAACGGAAAGCTAATTTTATAGTCATTACCATTTCTATACCCCAGGAAGCCTCATTAAATAACATTTTAGAAAGACCAATGAGCTGTACATGTTACTATTTAAGATTTTATTCCATGCATGAGGCACATCATGACAGAAAGCCCTAAGGTAGTCTTTGAAATGTAACCTGCGTGGGTTATGATGAAGACAGATGAGAATTGGGGTTTTCACGCATTGTTAACTTCTAAGAGGTAACGATTAAGGCCAAAATAGACTATGACAGTCATCTAGATTTGTATCTTATTGTAGGTATAATGGAAAGCTGTTAATACAGGAATAATTTGATCAAATTGAAAAGCTTGGAAAAATAGAACAGAAGAGATCAACAGAATGGTTGATTTAGAAGGAATCTACAGTGACCACGTAGTCCAACTGCTTAAATCTAGTCCAATTGCCTTCACCTAGTCTAACTGTCTAGACATGTAAGAAGAATGACAAAAGATGCATCCAGCATGCTTATGAATGGATGGAAATTGAACAAGACCACTTCTGACAGTATTGAAAAATAAAAGATCATAATAAACAAAACACAGGAATATGGACTTAAAAAATAATTTTACAGGTGTTAGACAGACCCCAGATACTTAAAAATTATATTGATGCACACAGTATTGCTTCTTATTGAGATTTATTTCTCCAGGTGTCCCACAGGAAATACTTTATTCTTATTATTTGATTCACAGGAATTTACGAATGTTATGAAAACATTAAAATTTGGATTTTTTTTTGGAAAAAAAACAAACTGAAGAAAAATCCTCAACTGGCATGAACTTATAATTCTGATATCAATTTTATTTATTTCTCTGTTTGGTTTGGTCCTCAAATGTCGTATCAGCCCATCCATAGCAAAAAAGAACCACTCAAGAATATTAATTATATAACCTATTTCTATAATTCATAACAGCACTGAAAATATACCTATGAAATTATGCTTATACAAATCCAGAAGAAATATTGCTGTCATTTTCTTGAATGGGATGGAAATATTAACTACCTCTTGGGATCAGCCTGGCCTAGCTTTAAATGCATATCTGCAATCAGGCACAGGTGTCACAAAGAGGGGATACCAAAACAACTAACTTATATGAGGAATTATAAAAATGTTTACCCCTGAAGATATATCTAGTTGTTTATGTACTTCTTTCTTTGTAAGTGGAAAGTAATGTGGATCATTAATATCATCTGTCTGTGAATTAGGGAGATTTTTTGCTTACAGTAACAGTGTAAGATATGAACAAAAAGGCTTTGAGCTGTTATGAAGGTGAAAAATGATAAAAACGTGATACAGAGATCTTCAAATGGCATCTGAAAAGCAATATCATAAAATTATATGTTTTTTTCTCCTTCCTTCCTTCCTTCACTCGTGTTTTCTTACGGTTATTTAAATGGCTCAGGATCTTTACTCAGCACCATGTTTTAAGGCAATCAACACCCTAAAAATAATCTTTCTGTATGCATGTATTAGTTAATAGTCATCTAATATGTTCCTAATTGCAAGGCAGGTAATGCATTTTAGAATACATTTTCCCCTGGAATGACCTTTAGGGTGCTCTGAGTGTGTGTACTCACACACACACAGATATTATTCATGTACTGAAGCCCAGCTCAATGTAGAAGAACAGGGATGGCATGAACAGGAATCCTCACTACTTGCAGCACTTTTGTGACAGAAAGAACCAAATTTTTTCTTTAAACTATAGGCTAATTCAACCTTTGACAAAGAGGGAAGGATTCCTTTTTATTTCTTTAAGGTTCAAAATAAGCACATGATAGCCTGTTTGCATCTCCACAAATCATAGCTAACTCATACTATTGGACTTCCTTTGGCATTAGCTTTGTAAAATTGTCTCTTTTTATTTCAGTGACACAGCAGATAAGCTTTGAAAGAGGCCTGCCAGTACTCATGTTTTGATATTTATGCCTCAGTAAAAATATTGTAAACTGATTATGTCAGCAGAAAATCAGTAGGCATAATGTATGTTTCTCAGTTCCCAACTTCTGCTTCAATTAAACTACTGCCTGAAGAAAATTATAGCAGCAACTCACTATTCTCTGTTAAAGTAAATGGACATATCCCTCCCAGTACAGTTGAGCCTACACCTCAGAAAGTTAAGCCTGAATACTTCCAAAAGTGACTAGAGATTAGTAGTTTTGTTTCCATCTCCTTTTTGCCTTTTTTTTCCCATTCCAGGTTTCTTCACACTAACACTCTGGTGATTGATGTTTGTAGAGCTGCTACAAAAGATACTTTAGACGCTTTAAGATACAGCAAGTTCAGAGTTTTGAAAAAATATGTTTTCTACTGGACACTCATTACATATCTAGCTGAAATATTTATGAAAATGTAACACCTTTCTCACATACGGGGACAGGAGTGATCCAACAATGTCAGAGGGAGTCTATACTGCTATTTTAAGTCAGCAAACGGATCCATTCCTAGATTGTATATATGGGAAACCACAAACAGTTCTGAAAGCCTGTTTCTTTTAAAATCTAAAAAAAATAACATTGGAGGTCAGATTCACAAATTTAAACCCCATCCTATGTTTAAAAAGACAGAGAAAACAAAGGAACTGTATGTATATTCCCCTTATCACATTTCTTTTGCCTTGTTGTGAACAGCTTCACATGACAGTGAAAAGGAGAAAGAGCATAAAAAGCTTTGAAGTTATTATCCAGAAAACAAAGCAAACACCATTGGCACGAATACACATTGTGAATACACTTTTGCAAATATCAGCTGAGTAGAAAAAATTAGTGCACTGTGACTGTTTTCCAAGTTTTTATTTTTTATAAAGTTCTAAATATTAAAAAAAAGCCTTTGATATACTTTGATATATGAAGGAGAGGAAAAGAAAAAATTCATTTTGTCTTCATATATTTACCATGGCAAATGTCACTTTTTTCAGGTGTTTGACTTGGAATTGTCAGATCCAGTTTGCTATTCAGAAAATTAACTTACCACATCCTTTCTACCCTGCTGATAATCTATTATTCTTGACCTGAGGGAAAAAAAAAATTAAACACTGTCTGATTATTGGCAGCTTGAAAATATTAGGTTATTCTATGGAGTGGTTTATGAATTATCATTTTGAAATGGTTTTAAATTAACAATCTGCTAAAGATTCCATTTGTTTTCCTTTCACATGCACACATACGCTCAAGTGAAGTTAGATGAAAGCTGAAGTTGAATTTAGCAGTAGCCTAAGGGCATTACTGTAATTACTAGGCCCTTTAAAATATATCAGTATCATGTCTAATATAATAAAAGTAGAGTCATAGATGTAGCACAATTAAGAACAAGAAACTCTGCAAAAGGTTGTCAGATTCTGTTAGCTGATATCAGAGCTAAACTAAATGCATTATTTGTGTGATTATGGCCACTGTTCTTATCAGCAAACCATCTGCAAAAAGAGGTCCTTTGATAGGTTTCACTATTTTTTGCTTAGTTTGCTTTTGGTTGGTTGGTTGGGTTGAGTTTTTTTGTTTTTCCTAGAGAAATGAATTAAAACAACACAATGAGTAACAGGGAAGCAAAGAAAAATCGAGATATTAGGTTGCACGAAAATAAAAGGTTATATCTGCTGGACTGTATCATAGAAGTGGCCCTAATATTTCTATTAGAGTTATTAATAATTTGGAAGTTAAAGGGATTTCTTGATCTTTCTCTGCACTAAGAAGAACCACTAGGAGCAAATACAGGCAAATTTCCAAATGGAATGAGAAAAGAACGCATCAAGATTTTGGTAATCAGTGTCCTGAAGATTTTGAACTGATATCCAAGTGTTCGTGTCTTTTCAGGGACAGACAAACACACATTCAAAGTCCACTGCTGCGGTCAGGAACAGGTTGCAAGAGCCTAAATCAGGTCCATACAAGGTTCTTTTCACCAGGTGATACATGTGGCCAAGAACAAGGCTGGGACAGCAAAAATGCCAGTCTGGAGAATGCAGGTGTTTTGTAGAAAGGGGTAGGATACACAGAAGCTGTTAAGCAGAGCATCATACTGCCAGATGACAAAAGCAACAAATAGATTTACTTCATAATTAGGGATTATTGCATACTGTTATTCAGTCTTGCAGTGCAGTCGTCCATCTCCTGGAGAGCTGAGTGTAGCCAGGTGGCTGTTTTCAGGCCTCAGTTGAATGAGAATGTGTGTGGCAGCATTGATGAGCCCCTTTCAAGCTCTGTCTATTTGGTCTTCTGAGCTTGAAATGCCCCAAACCACAGAACATTTTAGTACTCATCTTGATATTTTTATAATTTGGAGAGTTCTGGTTTTGTCTTTTTTGTTTATTTGTTTTGTTGTTTCTCTTTTACATTTTAATATGGAAAAACATTAAAAAACTAAATACAGCTGCCTTTGCAATAAGCATGTAAAAAGCCCTGAAAGGTATGAACATAGAAGTAAAACATTTTCTTCCACTCAATTATTGCACAAGGGATGCATTTAGTTCAGGATGTTCAACAACTCCAAAGAGAAAAGACATCTGGGTTCAATTCATAAAAGCCTAGGGCAACTAAAGAAACCTTCTAAAATGACATTGAAGCAGGAGGAGGAGGTGATTGTTTCTATGACTGCAAAATAAAAACTCATTCATTATGCAGAGACTAACAAAAAGATACAGATACTTAAAAAATTTGAAGTAATTAAGCAATATTCAAGGCACGGAAAAGGGATGAAGGGAATAACTCTGGTAGGTTGCTTCTGTGAGAGTGGTGTGGTTGTCTCCAATCCTCTTTATTGAGTTTATAAAGAAAGGCAGACGTGTTAAAGTAAAGATTAACCTTAGGAAAATGCCTGGAAACTACAAAGTGTTTTAACTATGTAACATTTTAACTAGATACCTTACCAACTATCCAGACATACCACTCGGGTGAATACCTTCACTCTGCAATATTCTCTTTTTTACTGTTGATTTCTGTGAAAACACTTTCATATTCCCGACTATTCAAAGACATGTTGTAGGATAGTGTTTCTTTGACCACAGAGGTCAGCGATGGTCAATATTTTTGTGTTATCAGCAGAAAAATATTGAGTCATTGATCCTTAATTTAAGTAACTGCAACCTTCTTTTTTGATATAAACCTTCCTGATCAATATAAACCACAACATTAAAAAAAAAAAAAAAGAGTATATAGAGCCATTGGTTAAATGACATATAACCAGTAGGTTAATTTCCCTTCATAGCCATGATTATCCTTTTATATCTACAAGTTTTTAATGTTGCATAATGGCAAAGAGTTTAAGAGCATGAAACAGGCCTATATAGCTTTTAATACTATTTATCCCTACTTTATTTCTTTAGTCATCTGGTTTTCAATCATATATTGCTTTGCTTTTTCATATTTATTTTTGGTTGTAATTTATCCCTCCAGATCACCTTAATACAGAGTAAAACTTATTTTTTTTTTCTGAAAAAAAATTAATCTGCTTTTTCTCTGTCAAATATACATATACAACTGTCAAATGCACTGAAAAAATTAAATATATTTAAAATTATTTCCAATATTTACTTTCTCTTAATGGAAAGCAAATATATTTAAAATGATTTCTGATATTTACTTTCTCTTAATGGAAAGCATTTACTGAAATACAGAACTTTTACCAAAAAAGCTGTGCAGAATCTACTCCCCCATCTCCTGCATAGCATGGTTGTGCTATGCTCAAGGAATACAGAACAATAGGATGACCTTCAAAGAAACATTACATGAGACATGAACATCTTAATAAAAGCATGAAGGAGGGAAGAATAGAAAATTGTTGTGTTAAGATCTCCAAAGGAATGAGTTGTAGCTTGCATCTAGTGTTCTTATTTTGCACTGGGGTGAAATACCTGAAGATTAGGAAGTTGTAATTTGCAGTTATTCTCTCTCTTTGATCTACCATGTCCAAGTTGAGGTGAAGAATGTGCCAATATAACATTACTAAGCCATACTGCTGAGGCTGTCAGGCACTAAAATGGAAATATCTAGTACAAAACAGATGTTCTATCTCCTTAAGTATTTACTATTTGCTTTCATAAACAGCTAAGAAAAAAGCTAACAAAAAACCTAAAACATAAAATAAGAGGAAGAGAAAGAAAAGAGCACTTGGAAAGTAATACTGTAACTGTAAGCAAAGCTGAGTAAAAGAGAATGAGAAGCAGTAAAAAGCCCAGATAACAAAAATACTAAAAGTATTGATAAATATTTAACAAAGGAGAATACCTATTTAGCTATTTATTGTTCTATTTATGAAACACATGAAAATACAAAGCACACAGGTATGCTTACCTCACTGGGAATTCAATATACGACATTAAGATCAAATCCAAAACATCTAAAGTGCATAAAGAGACAGTTCTAAACCCAGATTCTCTAAAGATCTCTAAACAAGGGTTCTCGATTGATTATATAATTTATGAAGAAATTTAGGCTCTGTAACATTTTAGAATGAAGGGAGCTTCAGCTCAGGATGTTTTTGATATTGACTTAAGGTACTGAAATTTTATGACTTTTATAATATTTAGCAAAATGTTTACTTGAAAAATATGGCACAAGAGCTTGGTTCTTCTTACTTACCTAAGGAATGTACAAATCTCACAGGAGATCATTAAGGAGAACTAAATCTCTCAGATTGAAAGACACAGTCTATTCTTCCCTCCTGGCTCCTCAGAAGCAATACTACTGTTTTTCTCTGGCCTGGTGAGATTCTTTCCCCATAGGCCCCTATGTGTGAAGACCAGCCATCTCTTGCATGCCTCCACCTGAACTATTTGTGACCTGACAATGTCTCTCAGTACTGTTTGTAACTTCTTCCAGCTTCTCACTCTGTTACTTGCCATCTTCAGTCTTTTCTCATGTCACACTCAGCAATTTCTGATCATCTCCTCTGTTAGCTACACTTCAGTCATCTGCCTGCCACCTTAGCCACAGCAATGTTAAAATACTGGGGAAAAAACACTAATTACTTGGCTTTGTACAATTGGTTAAAGTTCCCACCTCTCCTCTCCTCTCAGCCTAGCAAATAAGACACCCAAACAAACCCCCAACGAAAGAGAAACTGAATTCTCCTGTCTTTCAGGAAAACACCTTAACTGGGAGGTGGTTCTAGCTGCAACGCAGAGGAAATGTTATTTGTTGTTCCTCTCAAGGAGTTTTTATGATCTCCAGTAAAAAGTTACCATATTTATGATATTCAGATAGGGAAAAAGAAATAATATTACTCTAACTTCTCAGTTGCAGAAATATTTCTTCAATTTAGCATGCTTTTTTTTCTTTTTTTTTTTTTTCTCTTTTTCAGGGGCGAGGATAAAATACAGAATTAGGAACAAAAAAGCACCAGACAATCTCATCCCTTCACCATCCCCCAGCCTAGTGTGGGTATACTTGAGAACCAAAGATTGTGTTTCCCACATAGTTTAGTAGTCACTGGGTTTGTGTTCCTCTTACTTAGCTTTTATTACTCTAAAGCCTTGAACTCTTTACTGCATAGTAAAGAACTTCTCACTGCACAATGAAGCAAATTCAGAAGAGTATCAGTCCCTCTCTGATTTTCAAGCTTAACTTTGATTTGTTTACCAAAGCATATTTGGAAATTAGAGCTCAGAAAATTTGAATCTCCTTAGTAATGAGAAGCAGTAATTTACTTGACAAATATTTAATCCATTAGGCTGTAATAGAAAGGGAGACTAAACCCAGCTGCGTAGGAAAGAAATCAACCGCGCCGTATATTGGTGGAGCTCAAATATTTAGGCAAATAGGAATGCTTTGACAATTGCTAAAAAGAGTGTCTTGGACAGGATGAATAAGTTGCAGGGTCCACTTAGGTTTATGCCAAGATGTTGATGACAATACACTCAGCTTCATCAAAACTCAGAGCATCACTTCCGAGCAACTCTAGGAATGCTTGCAAAGTGTTAGGTTAATACAACTTGTGGGAATGGGTAGGATCTGAATCAGGGGTTTTGGTCACAGTGCTAGACATAATTGTTTCCATTCCACCTAAGCCTTACTTCGGACCTCTAAGATCTTATCTGGAGCTTGTTATAAGGATATTGTAAATGTTTTTGACCTTTTCTAATCTGCAACTTATCCTTTTTTAAATTAACCACTGAATTTACTGAGGTATCCATTTGAGATATAAATCCCAGATATAATCTATTTTTACAAAATAAATTTTTCAGATTTATTTCAACTTTTGTTTTATTTGCAGCAAAACTAATATCGGAGTTTAATAAATATATTGTATAATATAAACTCTCTACTGCCTGGAGGAATAGAAACAATACAAAAGGATTTTAAAAAAACCCAGTAAAAAGTAACATTTGTTAAGCCTCTTCTAATTTTAGATTTAAAGTACCACAACAGCAATAAAACACATTTTTCCTTATTTTTTTTGGAGAACTGAAAATAATTTGCTCAGGATTTCTTACATTAATAAAAAAGGAAATTAAGTAAAAATGTGACACTAATAATGAATCCAGCTACCTCAATCTCATAAAAAGATATATTCAAGATTGTATGAAATATTCTAAAATGCTATATTAAAATTCCTTCTTCTCACCGCTCCCCCCCAAAGAAAATGAAAGAAAAGCTGGAACATAAATCTTACCAACTGACATTGAAAATAGTTAACATCAGTAAATATTACCCTGTCAGTTTTATGGTTTATTATTCATTATTGTTTTCAAATTCCTTTTCTCAAAAGGAGGTTAAATTTCTCTATTTCAAATTGAGCTGTCTAGGGGTTATCTTCTGTGGCTGCTGTAAGACATTGCACCATGTCAATACCAAGTGTCTGGTTCTTTCTACCTTACACCTTCCACCAACTTCTCACAGCCGTTTGGTAGAGGTATGTGATACTATTTCAGGTATTTTAACTGGATGTGTAAAGCACAAGGATCATAGCTCTGAAAATAGTTAACTCCTTATAAACAGAGGCTAGAAACAGAAGAGGAAAATGCAGAGCTAAGAATGAAAACTGTTCCGAGGCATAGGGATAATTTTCTTGCATGCTATTTTCCTAACACTTTTCAGCCAGCTTTTCCTAAGGTCTTTTTCAGCCACTGTTTTGTCCAATATCAGCAGGAAAATACTGCAGTTTCATCTTCAGAAGTCTGAGGAAAATCAGAGGCTTTAAACTTGCCATAGAAAAACATCTATTGTGTCAAAAGTCATCTCTCTCCTGCTCTATTGCAGTCATCCCAAATGTTATTCCATGAACAGTATAGTAATATATACTTTCATTTAGAACAGTCATACTAGGATCTAAAACATGATCTACAATATGTGACACAACTTCTATCTTACTTGTACAAGGATAAGTCATCTTGCTTTTCAAACTTTTTCTTATGTTGTAAAATTGAGTTTTATCTTTTTCTTTCATATTTTAGAATGTTTTCTACTGCATATCATATTTCATTTTGACTGATAGGAAGAACTTTATGACCTTTTTATTATGGTTTTTAGATGTTTAAGACATTTTTACACAGGAATGAATCCAGAGGAAAGCTGTGAGGATGGTCCAGAGCTGGAACACTAATCTGTTGAGGTGAGATTAAGGCACCAGAGCTTTTTCAGCCTGGAGAACATGACACTGTGGTGGACCTAACAGCAAGACCCATAGGTATGGGAGGTCAACAAGAACACAGAACCAGGTTCTGCACAGCAGTGTGTGGCTGGAGGACAAGAGAACATACACATGAAGTAAACAAAGGAAATCTAGAGAGAAGATTTTTTTTTCCTTTGTGGACAGTCAAATAACAGAATAGATTGCCCAGGCAGAATATATTGTTTCGGTCCTCACATGTTCTCAACACCCAAATGGACACAGCTTTAGGCATCCTTATTTTACATCAGACTTGGTTGTGCTTTAAGCAACACATTGGAGTAAAGTTTACCCAAGATCCTGCCCACCTGAATTATCTTATTTATCTATGAGCATATGATTAACTTAATAGATATGAAAAATTTACTTTTGCTATTTCTTCCAGTTTGTGCACAGAGTGACTTGAAAATACCATAGGAACTTCTATATTCAGGTAAATTGTTCCTCTTGGGTAAAGTATGTCTTTTATTCACCTAGTTATAATTTTTCTTGATTCAAATATTAGTAATTCTTTCAAGGGGACAATCATTATTTAAATTTATTACATATACCTGATATATTTTAATATATTTTAAATATACACAGAGTAAACATATAAATATAAAATGCACTAGTAAATAGCTTTCATTTTTTCCCCTCCTCACTTTTTGTTCTAGTACATATTCAGTTCTGATACACTTCTGGGTTTATACATTTACTTTCTGTGCTGTTTAAAACTCCAGTAAAATAAGCAGCATTATATTTTAAATAGTAATGGCTCCTCTGAAGCACGAAGCTCTGCAGAAAATGTACCACTGGGAAATGAGTGTCCATAGCACCCAGTGTTGCATGAAGTCAAAGCAAAGGGGAAACCCTTGCTCCAAATGACGTCTTTCTAAATACATTACAGGAGACAAAAGTCACATACAGAATGAGAAATGGGAAATGCAAAATATAGGGAAATTGCAGTGTTCAATTTCAACAGTAGTGACCTTTTGGCTAGGTATCTTTCCGCGTGTCTATTTGTTTCCCTGGAAGACTGAGTTTTAAGTTTTTAAGAGTTGATTTGTATTCTGTTTGATTTTGCTTCCTTCCCTACCTCCCCCCCGCCAGGGGACACATTTAAATGGAATTTCCTGTAATTCAATTTGTGCTCATATCTCTTGTCCTATTACTTGATTTTTCTGAGTACAGCCTATCTCTTTTCTCGGGGATGGTTCTGTGCAGGGCTAAGGATTGGACTGGATGATCTTTGTGGGTCCCTTCCAAGTCAGTATATTCTGTGATTCTGTGATTCTTCACACTCTTCTGTCAGGTATTTATAGATATTGTTATTTATAAGTATTGTCCAGAGAAGAACAACCAGGCTGGTGAA
>VZRE01005425.1:70373-89394 GCA_013396775.1 Cephalopterus ornatus | reverse complement strand
TCCCTCTTCCTCTCCCTTTCCCTTTTTCCCTTTTCCTCTTCCTCTCCCTCTCCCTTTCCCTTTTCCCCTTTTTCCCTTTTCTCCTTTTTCCCTTTTCTGCTTTTTCCCTTTTTCCCTCTCCCTCTCCCTTTCCCTTTTCCCCTTTTTCCCTCTCTCTTTCCCTTCCCTGAGACAACACTGAGCTGGTAACCAGGACATTCCAGGCAGGATTTTATCCAGATCTGGGCACATAATCCCACTCAGGATCTCCTCAGCTCAGCAACAGGAGAACACAGTCCCTGAGAGCTGCTGGAAGCAAACCTCCCACACGACCTCTCCAGGATGCTGGAAAACCAACAAACCCCACGCTGGAAAACCAACAAACACCCATCATCGAATTTTCCAGCTGCTTGGCTGAGGAGCAGCAGGTGCTGGGATTGCTGGAACACATCCCTGCAGTCACAGCCAGCTCCCACACCTCCCAATCCTGAGCTGGTAACCGAGGCCTTTGGAAGAGGACTGGAATTTTAACGAGCTCAGGAATATTCATCCTCCCCACCCTCCAACACACAGCCTTTCATTTTCCATAAAAGGGGAAATGCTGCAGCTCCTTCGACAGGCATCTTCCTCTTAAAACCTTCCTGCCTGGCCACAATTCCCAAGGAATTCTGGTCTGGAAGCACAAGCTCAAGAGATGGAGCTGCTGAACTTCCACCTTCTCAAGGCAGGGAGTTTATAACCAAAAGTTTTCAATTTTAACCCCATTAGCGACCATAAAATTGATCTTAAAATTGACAGAAGCTCACAAAGTTAATTAAGCTGTACAGAGAAATCCTTTTTTTTCCCTTTAGGTACCTACAAATATATTTTATATGATCTCTATTGGCACCAACAGGGAGAGCAACAACGGGTAACCGCAGCCAAAATAAGGAGAAAATTGTCTGTTAGGTTTCTGTCCTGGCAGAGTTTTTTCAGAAATATCAGCCTGGATAACTAAAAAACCTTCAGGCCCTCAAATCCCAAGGGTAATGTGCTTTAAAAATAGTAAGATTTCATAAATAAAAATTGATTGTGAGGTTCAGTGTTGCCTTTCCAGTGGCTTCATTGGCCTTTATGTGCTGCTTGATCTCCTTCTTCAATCCTGCGCTTCCAAACCCTTCTTTTTTCATTAAAATAAGAAGCTGAAATCCCTTTTCCCCCTGACTCTGGAAACCAGAGCTACCAAAATATTGAATATTGCCAGGCTCTTAATCAAATAATCTGAATTTTTCTAATTTTCTCTGTATTTCAGAGGTTGGGTATTGCACAGTGTGTTAATGAACAGCTTCTGAGATCCTTCCCCTTTTCTCCCTGCTGCCTTTTAGGAGTTTATTTTTAAAAGTACCACCCAGGGCATTGGAATAGCAATAAAGAACAGGTTAAAGCCTCTGATGTTTCATTCCAGGAAAGCTGAAAAGATTAATGCACTTGTCTGCAACTTGAGCCTTTGCTATTCCCAGCTCTCCAGAACCCAAACAGCGTGTACAGCAATTTCTTTATTACTTACATCACATTACTGCACCTCTTTGGCCACGAGGCAGCAAAATTGCAGCGGCCCAGAGGTGAAAGGGTCCTGAAAGGGGGTTGGTTTTGCTGATGGGAAACCTTGTTGGCTTTATAGGACAACGCTGTAGGTGTAGTAATATGGAGGGGGTTTGTGGCAGAGGTCACAACTCGTTGTATTTTGGCGTCTTTTGTCACAGAATTAGGGTTGGAAAATCTCCAAGGTCATCGAGTCCACCCTGTGCCCGATGCCCACCTTGTCCCCAGCCCAGAGCACTGAGTGCCACGGCCAGGCCTTCCTTGGGCACCTCCAGGGCTGGGGACTCCAAACCTCCCTGGGCAGCCCCTGCCAGTGCTTGACAATCCTTTCAGTGAAAAAATTCTTCCTGATTCCAGAATCCCAAAATCCCAGAATGTGCTGAGCTGGGAGGGACCCCCAAGGACCATCCAGTCCAACCCTCAGCCCTGCACAGGCCCAGCCCCAAGAATCACAGAATCAGCTGGATTGGAAAGGACCTCTGAGATCACCAATCCAACCCCTGATCCAACCCCGCCGTGGTTCCCAGCCCATGGCACTGATGCCACATCCAGTGTCACCTTAAACACCTCCAGGGACGGGGACTCCACCCCCTCCCTGGGCAGCCCATTCCAATGGCTGAGCACTCTCTCTCTGGAAAGAATTTCTTCCTAATATCCAACCCAAACCTCCCCTGGCACAGCTTGAGACCCTCTTGTCCTACTGCTGGGTCCTGGGAGAAGAGCCCAACCCACACCCGGCTCCAACCTCCTGTCAGGGAGTTGGAGAGAGTGATGAGGTCTCCCCTGAGCCTCCTCCTCTCCAGCCTCAACAAGTCACCCCATGTGCCCCAGAGGATCAGCCAAAGCCTCCTGGAGCTCTGGCAGCCTTGGGGCTGTGCCCACTGCCCTGGGGAGCCTGGTCAGTGCCCAACCACCCTCTGGGGGAAGATCACCCCTGAGATCCAACCTGCCCCTGCCCTGGCACAGCTCCAGCTGCTCCCTCAGCACCAGCACAGGTCAGTTCAGAGTGAGCCCGTCCCGCTGCCTCTGCCCACGCTGGTTTAACAAAGCCTTCAGCACACAAAGTAGCACCTTAAAAAACCAATTTTGGGGTCCTGGACTAAACTCTGGGCTGCTGGGTTTGGTCCTTCCTCCCCACAACCCTTTCTCCCACCTTATCCCTCAGATTGGTTGCCCCGACAGAGCGGATCAGGAGACCCTGAGAAGGCCCCTGGTGAGCTGCCGTTTTCCATCCCATGTGTCGGCCCAGCTCCTCAGTTACTGCCACAGATCTGACAGATCTCATCTGCTAAAATGCTACGGCCCTTGAAATGATATTATCCCCCATCAGAACGGCCCTAAATCGGAGTGTGCTGCATCATTATCATTATTTGCACAGCACAAACACATAATTAGATGGTGGATGAGGACGGAGTTAATGGCATTTGCTCACTGTTAATATTAAATTTCATGTTTCAAAAGATTTGGCTTTTATGTTATTCTTTCATTTGTATTTCCTTGCCTTTTATTTTCCCCTAAACATCTTCTCAAAGGTTAGATTATTGCTGCCATTAATATTTCTGTCTGTTCCTAACTTGAGCTGTATCTATTTTTTTTTGTCGTTTTTGGAGATTATTTATGTGTTGATTATCTTTGTTAATAGAAACCAGACTCTTTAGGACGGCAGGGATGAGTGACAGCCAAAGAAATCACTTCATACAGGATTCCTGACACAATATTTTGACAATCTCATTTTAAGTAAGACACTCTGATTGTCAGCTCAGTTACAATGTGGTTGTTGCTCCCTAGTGGAAAAAAAAATAAAAAAAACAGAAAATTGAAGGAAATCATATTCCCAGCTAAGTGATTTCTTCCAGCAGAACATTCAGGTCTTGCCCTTGCCTCTCATCCTGTGTGTACAACACACCATGACACTTGAAATGCATCGAGGGAGAGCAAACACATAGAAAATGTTGACTCCAAAAAGTGTACTTGGAATAAGCATCTAGAAAATATAGATATTTCAGCACTTGGGGGGCTGGTAACAGTGTTTTGCCATTTCTGCACCTTCTGTGCCTCATGAAATCCCCACAGCAAACCCCAGTATGGCTGAGGGAAATGATTTGGGGATTTCTTTTTATTTCAAAGCCAAAAATACGTCTCATTAAACAGAAAAGAAAGGTGTAAGACAGCGCCCGTGCCCAGAAATCTTGGATGTCACAGGGTGGTAGGGCAGGAAAAGCGTTGGGAAGAAATGAGATGGCACTTATGGGGAATTGGTGAGGAAATGTTCATTTCTGTGGTGAAAAGAGGAGGTTTGGAAGTGGAAATGGGGCAGGAATTTTTTTTGGTGATAAATGATAAAATCTCCTCTTCTTGCAAAAAGGACTTTTCCCAAAAAAAAGGTGCTTTGGACAAAGGGAACGGGTAAAGCTGGAGCTGGGGCAGGAGTCCTGGGTGGAGACTTTGGGATAAAACAGGTGGGAGAAGGCCAAGTCCTGCCTGGTTAACTCACAGCTGAGCCCTATGTAAAACTCTCCCCTCCTCAGTTTTCAGTACCCAGTTCTGCCCATTTCCCTTCTGTTCAAACACACCACGAAAACGCGTTTTGAGGCTGTAATTATGTCACTGAGTGCAATATGTGTTTTTCTGGACAGCTCTAAATTGTATTCCACAGGCCCAAAGGAGGGGTAGGATTAACTGGGGCGGGTCACTGGGGCATTCGGAAGAGTGAGAGGATTAAATTAAGAAAGGGAAAATTCAGGCTGAATATCAAGAAAATCTTGTTGGCAATGAGCTTATTTTTGCTGTGATTTATGTTGCCATTACTGCCTGGCAGCTCACGCCAGGGCAGCTCCACACATCTGTAAATTCAGGACTGGGGCCTCCCTTCGGAGATCAACGATGGATGACGCGATACTGAGGTCACTGCTGGATTAGGAGCTGGATAAATGTGTCCTAAACTCAGAGCCTGGACCAATTTGCAATGCAAACAGGAGTTTTGGAGCAGGAGGAAGAGCCCAGGCTGAACACAAATGATGACTCAGGACATTATGGATAAAGGTTGGATTGGAGGTCAGGCCTCCGCTGATCAGTCTGTCATGGAGCTGCTGAACCTTGGGGCCTCCTGCCATCACAGAGCGGGGCTGAAGGTGGCTGTGGTTTGAATCTGGGAGATGCAAAGCCATATCGGTCTCAGCACGTTCAGGGATAACCCAACAGCAATTTTTCCTGGGGTCTTGTTGGAGCCCATTCTCACTCCAGGCCATGCCCATCCAATCCCTATGGTCTGTGATGGTCCTTCCAGCCACTCCTGTGCACCTGGAGACCCTTTTGGTGCTGTGCTTCAGCTTTGTTTGGTGCCTCCCTGGGGATTTTGCCTTCTCCCCCTCCCCACAGGTCTGCACGTGGTCTGGCAGGGTCCTGTCAGGGGAACTTGTCCCGAGGGGTTTGGTGTCGGGATGGATTGTTGGCTTGACTCGTGGCCACTGAACTCCACCCAGGAGTGGGATGAGCTCCATCCACCTCTGTCAGTGATGACACCTCACAAAGGGCCTGGGCACGTTCTCAGAGAGAGCTCAGACAGCACGTCCTTGTCCTGTTCCCGTGGGCACCAACCAGGAGGAGATGAGCTCCTGTCAGGAGCAACAGAACCAGCTCAGGGTGGTGCTAGAAACCATTTCACAGACTCCCAGAATTACAGAATGTGCTGAGCTGGGAGGGACCCCCAAGGCCCATCCAGTGCAACCCTCAGCCCTGCACAGGCCCAGCCCCAAGAGTCACCCCATGTGCCCCAGAGGATCAGCCAAAGCCTCCTGGAGCTCTGGCAGCCTTGGGGCTGTGCCCACTGCCCTGGGGAGCCTGGGCAGTGCCCAACCACCCTCTGGGGGAAGAACCTTGTCCTGAGATCCAACCTGAGCCTGCCCTGACACAGCTCCAGGCCATTCCCTGGGTCCTGCTCTTGGGGCCTCCTCAGCAGCACTGAGGGATTCCAGCCAAGGCTCCTCATGGCTCTGCACTTACAAAAGTTCAACCCCAGCTGCTGTTTCTTCCAATTCCATGTTCCCAGCCCAGTACAGATGACCCAACGTTGCACCACTGGCCCATCTTTAGGGGCCAAGAACCAGCCTCTTCCAGGCATCCAGCTGGGATTGCCTGACATTCCCCCAGTCCATTGTGGGATGCCTCTGCTGTTTTAACTAATCCTTTGTGATTTCACCCCAGAGTTTTTTCCCACGATATTTACTGTCTTCCTGAAAGCATTTCTCAGAATTCTTAGGAAAGGCAGTTTTTAGCCTGAAGGTTGTTTATGAAAAGCTCCCGTTGATTCTGTGCTCTCAGGACACGCCTGTGACTGCCAGAATCGCTGGGCATTGTTTCTCCTCTTCAGCCAAGTAGCTGAAACAATTATATTCCTCCTGAGAGGACTTGAAATAAATGTGCGAGTCATTTGTGATAGAATTCTGAATCCACTTGAATTTGTGCTTGAGTTTCCCGATTCCCACTGCCTCTTTGTATTCCCATGACAATTTCCCATCATTACTTGCAGGAAATCACATTTTACCTTTAAGCTGTTCCTGGATGATTTTGAAGAGCATTTGCTGGTTATCTGTTGCTTTTAGGGTTAAAGGCCCACGTTGCCTCTGCTTCCATCAATCCTTAATTACTCTAGATCAGAACAGCATCAGGAATTCAGCAACATTTGGAAGGGCAGTTTATCTAAGATGAGGCTCCATCAAAGAGGGACAGACAGAAGAACTCTGTGACCCTGTCTTTAAAGTGAAAAAAAATCCCATTTCATTTTGGTAACACCCTTATTTTCCTCAAACAAGCTGTTTGGATGGAGTTTCTCCAGGTTTTTCAAGGTTCTCAGCCATGGCTTGTTCCCTTTTGCTGATCAAGAAAGGATATTTGACATCTCTGGAAGCTCCTGAAGTACGTTTTGGTGAACTGTGTCCTCATGAGGACCACTGCCACGAGGGACAGGGGGCTGCTGAGAGAAAGGATTATTTCCCATGTAGAATGAATCCCTTTTTCTGGAAGGAAACCCACAATCCCACTGCAGTTATCTGGGCTTCTGGTTGATTTCTGGTTTATTTTAGGGAAAGTCAGGGGCTGGATAGAGTTAAAACCACAGAAGTCCAGGATAACGTTCACCACTAAACCAACATCCTCAAGTGAATCCACATGTTTTTTGAACACTTCCAGGGTTGGTGACTCCACCACAGTCCTGGGCATCCTATTCCAGTGCTTTATAACCTTGTAGGGGGTGCTTGAAACAGATTTTGAGTGGATAAATCCCCTTCCAGGTCCCTTAACTCCTGTTTCTGTGTCACAGCTCAGCCCCACTTGGAGCACTCAACAGTGAAACTATTTAGGATATTGGGGTTTTCCTGTTGTTACTGAAATTGCAACTGGGTTAGAAAGGAAACTCCTGCCATGGTTTGTAATGATTTTTGGTGCAAGAGAGACTACTACCTAAATATAGAGTCATAGAATAGGGTTGTTAAGGTTGGAGAAGACCTGTAAGATCAAGTCTCACTGTCAACCCACCACCACCACGTTCACCAATAACTTATGTCCTCAAGTGCCACATCCACATGTTTTTTGAACACTTCCAGGGCTGGTGACTCCACCACAGTCCTGGGCATCCTATTCCAGTCCTTTACAAGCCTATGTGTGGTGCTTGAAACAGATTTTGAACAGCTAAATCCCCTTCCATGTCCCTTAACTCCTGTCCCTGCGTCCTGCAGTTCAACCCCACTTCAGGGGCTGTGTGCTGTGTTATCTCACTCAGATAAGAAGCAGAGCCACTCCAGTGAAGGATGTCCTCATGAAGCAGCTCAGCCAAGCAAAGAGACATCTCCTCTGTGCACCACATCCAGGTAAGTCTATTTTCCCTGAAACAACTCCACCACGGCTCTCATCCCGCCGTGACTTATGAGCCCGTGGACGTCCAGATCCATCACTGCAGGCATTAGTCCCAGTGTGGCTGAGTGGGACACTTCATCACTGGGAGCTCAGCATTCTGGAGCAAACATCCCTGGGCTTTTAGCGGTTGTCATTCCCTCATTACTCACAGCAAATGGGAGAGAGCAGCAAATGAAAGGCCCTTCTTTGCCTCGCCGCGGTGCCTCAGACGGGCGTCGATCGCCAGGGCAAGTCATTGCTCAGCTCTGAGGGCTCTGTGCTGGAGCTCCTCATCCCTTATTCATGATTCATTACTCTTCCTGGGCTCTGGAAACAGAGAGAAGGCCATTAAGTAACTGGAATGCAGATTTATTCAGGACTAAACAGATGTTGTGGAGATGGGGCTGCAGAGAACTAGTCAGCAAGAGATGCTGGGTTTTTAAAGGCAGAACAGCAGCGGGCACAGAGAAGGGTTTTAGTGCCACCCCAGGAGCTCCTGAGCATGGAAAACATCTACTAGCCTCCTCTTCCGAGCAAAGGGCTCTGGATCAGATGGATTTCCAGCAGGACACTCTGCATTAGGAGCCAAATTCACTGCAAAGGGCCTTGCTTGACACATTTGTTGGGAGTGACAAGCCAGGAGCTGCAGGAGCTGATCCTGCCCAACTGGGAACTTCTGACTCCCGGCAGAACCCACCACAATTTATACCCAGCTGAGAACCTCTCCGTATTTTCTTAAATTCAAATCTTTCCATCCACCACTTCTGGACAACATTGCTAGACTTCCTATTTTTTTTTTTTCTTTTTTTTTCATTTCTCAAATGTCAAGTAGATCTTTTACAGCGGCTCTTAAGAAGATAAAGGGGATTAAAGGATCATTTTATCCTATTTAAAGTTAGCTCTGAGACGATAGGAGTAAACAGGCACATTTTAGAGGATGTTAATCTCATCTCTTTTTTATCCCCCTTCTCCTTTTCTTGTTCTTCTTCGCCAGCAAAATTTCCCTTTACTGGCTGTATTCCCTTTTGTGAGTGAACTGATTGCAAGGAGGCAAATGCTGCTCCCCTTTCTCCTCACTTCAAAAAGCAAACACGAAATATATCGCTCTTGATTGCAATATTAAACATTAAGTTTAAATTGGGCTGTCACTCACGGGCTTGGATTTTGTGGAACAAGATGGAGGGAATCAGAGGGAAACAAAAGGGGGTTTTGGCAAATGGAGGGAGCCTTGTCGCTGCCAGTGCCCCCGGGAAAGTGAGGCCACAGCTTATTAGCAGCAGAATAATGGAGATGACGTTGTTTAAGAAAAACTCAACCAAGTGGCAGATCTATGAGCTTTGGAGTATTTGTGGGGATTTCAAAATAAGCTGTCAGAGCCTGGGAGACAGAGACAGACTCGTTACCGTCTAACGAGGGATGGTTCACTCACACTTCAGACTCACACTCAGCTCCTCTGTCAGCATTTTAACCCAGACCTGTTCTCAAACACACAGAATTACAGAATGTGCTGAGTTGGAGGGACCCCCAAGGATCATCCAGTCCAACCCTCAGCCCTGCACAGGCCCAGCCCCAAGAGTCACCCCATGTGCCCCAGAGGATCAGCCAAAGCCTCCTGGAGCTCTGGCAGCCTTGGGGCTGTGCCCACTGCCCTGGGGAGCCTGGTCAGTGCCCAACCACCCTCTGGGGGAAGAACCTTTCCCTGAGATCCAACCTGCCCCTGCCCTGACACAGCTCCAGGCCATTCCCTGGGTGCTGTCCCTGGTCCCCCCAGAGCAGAGCTCAGTCCTGCCCCTCCTCTGCCCCTGCCCAGGCAGTTGGAACTGCAGTGAGGTCTCCTCTCAGTTGAGATAGGCTTAATTTTATCAGAGGAACCAGCACCTTTGATATCAAATCTTGACAACTTTGCTAAATTCAGGATCTGGGAACTTTTTTAGGTGCTCCAGAGAACAGCCAGTGTGTGAGCTCAGGCTTCTCCAGGCCAGCAGGAGCTCTGGGCTGGCAGGGAGACTATCATGCACATCAGACTCACATCTCACTCACATCAGACCCCCAGACTGGTCATCCATGTTTTGGACCTGGCAGGGCTGATTTCCAGAAGACCCCAAGCATCACCTTGCCCAAAGAAAGTCTCAGTTTCCTGCTGATAATACAAACCCCCACGAATTCAGGGCCTATCAGGGATCTGGCTGCTAAAAAAAACCTGAATAAGAGTCATGCAGAAGTGTTCTCCAAATTTCATGAGTTGTCTCCCCATGATCTATAAAATAAATCCCCTTGTTTTGATGCACATCTGGACCGCCCTGTGAAATCCTGGCCAGCACCAGAAGAGATCTTGGTGATGTTTATCACTCATGAGGGGTAACAGAAATGGACTGACAGCAAAGGAGTCCTGCTGGGGTCTCAGCAGACTCGGAATAATCAGGTTTATTTTTGTCCTTGACAAGAACAAAGGAAGGTTGGCACTGCAGGAGGATTTCTGCTTCCCTGAGTTACGTGCAGTCAGTGCTGCTTCCATGAACCACCCTGAGATGTGATGAGCAGGTGACTCCTCAAACACCACCTCCAAGCCCAAACCCAGTGTCACCTGGACCATACAGATGCAGTTCAGAGAAGGAAGTGTCATTCCAAAGCAGAAGGAGGGGGACAACTCCCAGTGTTGCCAGCAACTCTGCTCTGGGGCTGCCTGGAACATCCCTTTGACCAACCAAGACCCACAGATGATGCAACTGTTCTGATACAGATTAAAAAAACCTTCCTGTTCTGCTTGTGGGGGGCTGGGGGAGCCACGAGCCCCAAGCCAAGCTCTCTGTGAGGGTGCTCACCCCACCTTGTGATGCCCCTTTTACACCCCTGCAAGAGCAGGAGGCACTTCACTGCTGTAGGGCACACAAGTTCCTCTTCTCTTTTGGGTGAGACCTCACAGATGAGCCCCAGCACCACCATCCTGCCCTTCCACCTGCAATCCCTCCTCCCACAGCCTCTCCAGCCAGGGACATGGATGCTGCAGGTCCCCTCAGTGCATGTGGCCCTTGGGATCACGGAGCAGCCGCGGGGAGGGGGGAGATGGGGCTGACCAAACCTTTCAGGTAGAGCAGGATGCGTTACCTGACGATGTGCTTCATTTTGGGGCACTCAGTGAGGAGCTCTTGGCCGCCATCAGCTCCTGGTGAGCAGATGTGGCTGCTTTTCCTGTCATCTCACTTCCAGAGACTTTAAGAGTTCTTCATTCTTTGTTTATTTCCCTTAATCTAAAATAAAAGTCATAGAGACTTAAAGTGCATGTTTTACTCTTTGTTTGAGAAACATAACAAAGAAAAACAATTGCAAAGGCAGGCAGTGCATTTCACTTCCAAGCTTTCAAGGGATTATTACAAATGACAGGAAAGAAAGAAATAACAGCTTTTGAAACTCAGGGGAAAAATACTTGGACAGCACCTGCATTAAAGAGCTTCTTCCCTCATTTTTGAGCTGCAGTAATTACGTTCATTTAATACCAGACAGTAAAATATTTACAAACACAGGGAATTAAATGAGGTTTCCAGCTATGGTACAGCTGTACCCACAGCTCTGAGGAGCTGGAATTTGGCTGCGGTGTCCTGCCCTCATGGTCCATGCACCAAAGACGAGGACCTGCTGTGGAAAGGGCAGTTGTTCCAATGATTGACATGCCAGGGGAAAGCAGGGGGTGCCCTGTGGGCCTGGCATGGCCCGACAGCAGCCAGGCCTTCCTCCTCATGCAGTGCAAGTCATCCCTGCCTTCCCAGCATCTCCTGCCCAGAGCTCCTTCCCTGCCCTGTGCGGGTGGCCCAGTGCTCCATGTGCTCCATCCGCGGGCTCTGGGGCAGAAGGGATGAGCCTCTCACCAGGAATGTCTCATCTCCTCTCTGCCAGGGCTGGGGAAAGTGGAGTTTCTCTCTCCAGAGAGTATTCCCAGTTATTTTTTCCCCACCTTGCTCCCTCATTTTCCCACTTACTCCGTCCCTTCTGGCAGTGAGGGAACACCTCGAGTCAAAATCCACTGGACTGGAGCCCCTTCAGTCCCCACGTAGCTCAAACCCCACAAATCCATGAGAATCCACGAGGACCCGATTCTCCTCTGCCAGAGGAAGATTAATCAAATCCATCTTTAGTTACTGGTCCCTTCAAAAATAACAGCCTGGACTGGTACCAGACGGGGGTCATTAATAGGGATCAGCATCGGGACGAAAAAAGACCCTCGATTAATATGAAAATATCCTTTTCTTTGAAAGGGAATCCAAGCTTTGATAGCCGTAAAAACGACACAGGACACTCTGGAGAAGCAATTGTCAGAGAGAACAGCAACCTGGCTTATCAGGGACTGTCACAAGCCAAGCTCCAACACAGCCTCTCCCAGAGAAAAGCTGCTGAGATGGAAAGCGAACGAGTCCACAGCAGCACATCGATCCCACAGCCTGAAGCCTGGCAGATAAAGACTTCAGGAAAAGGCTCCAAAAAAATAATTTGGCCATATATTATCTCAGACAGCACTGCAGTGCACACAGCCAGGGATTTGCAGCAGACCCTGGTCGCTGGTTTCACGGGGGGTTCGTGGCCCGGGCGGCCCCGCTGCGAACCCCAGATAATCCTGGGAAGAAATAAAACAATGCCCAGGATGGGGAAGGAACCAGGCCTGTGCTTCCAGCAGGTTTGCTTTGAGTGTGTCACACAATCACACTGGCTGTCCCTTTTCTCTCCTGCATGCTTGCTGTGCCCGGGTTATCAGCCCGGCATAAATCTGAGCTCTGCAAAAAGAAACATGTTGATGGGTTTTTTTTTTTTAATTATTATTTTTTTCAGAAAAGAAACCCAAGCTCAAACCAGAGGATAAGTCTGGTCGTGTCAGTGCTACACCCGCTGTGCGCTCAGGCCGGGCTGATCCTCCAGCTCTGGTCCCTCCCTGGGGACTGGGTCCCAGTCCCCGGATGCTGCTCTCGGTGTAGTTTGGCACATTCCTGCTCCAGCTCAGCTCTGGGGACACAGAGCCCTTTCTGCTGGCACTCACAGTGTTTCCCTCACATAGGTGGCCAAAGGCTTTTCAGAAAAACTGGCCCAAATGAGGTTTATCTGCCCCTCTTAGGTGGGGTGGGGTTGTTGGCTGCACGAAGCGGGGACAGACAGAGGGACAAAACTGACAGAGGGACAAAACAGTGACAGAGGGACTGAGGAAAAGGTATGGGAGATACTGAGGAGATTTTCCTCTTCCCCTTTCCTGGGATAACCAGCTTCTTCCTTTCCATCACTGTTAGGGGGGCACCAAGACCAGCAGCTGTGCCACCCGTGTCCTGTCCCAGGCCTGTGATGAAGAAGATCAGAAGGATTCTGAGGAACTGCCCCATGGAATTACCACCAGAGAGAGCATCCAAAGGAACCTGGGAGCCTGGCTCAGGGAGGAGCAGCACTGTGCTGCATGTTGGCAACTCAGATTGAAAAGACTGAAAACTGAGGCCTGGAGCCATCCCTGGACCAACTTCTTTTTCCTTTTCCCTGTTCCCATTTCCCTGTTCCTTCACTGCCACAGCTCTGTTCGAGCCCAGCCCTAATGAAAACAGCTCTGCAGTGTCTCTCAGCCGTGTTCCAGACACAGAAGCAAATATTCCAGTGCTCTGATGAACCAGAGCTCAAACTGAGCTCGGCTCAATTAAATAAAGCCCATTTTAACTCACCAGGAGCGTGGCCGCAGAGATGGCTTAATGTGGTTTAACCAACCTGCTTGAGCAGTTAATTTGGATTAATTTTCCTGAAAACTCCCAAGTAAGGGAGTCCTACATCATCAATGGCCTGGAGAGTATTAGGGAAGTGACCTCTCCATTAACCTGCTGTCACCAGTTTCCTTCTCAGCAGTTGTGCACTTCTTTTTTAGCAGTTTACCCTCACGTTGGACAATATAACATTAAATTACTCTGCCACTTGCCAGAGAGCTCGAGCCATGGGGATGGATTTTAAATCACCACACCAGGCTAAAGAGGTCTTCTGCAGCAAGTGCCTCACCCATAATTGGAAATTTCTTTAATACTTTATTGATTGATTTCTTTATTACCAAGTTTAACACCGTAAACAGAATCGATCCCAGAGGCCACGGGCTGGGCCTGGTGCTTCGTGCCTGCTGAGATTCTCAAATTGAATTATAGTTATTGTTCTGCTGGTGGCATTTTTCATGTCTCATCGTGACAGATGGCTCTCTAAATGATAGCAGATTTGTATTTCATTAGGACACTTAGTCAAAGGATCAATATCTCTCCACGCACCTTTCTGAGAACACACACACAGCCCAGGCAGGCTGTGGGGGTTTAATGCAATTTAGGGAGCATTATCTGCACAGCAGACATATGTTTGATTTGTAATAATGTCTCATTGATTCAAAAAAAGCACTTCTGGAAACCCAAGAGCTCTTATTGTCACACTTCATCTTTTTTTTTTTTTTCCCTGCGTGGTGGGGAACGGTATTTTTTGGGTGAGCAGAGCCAGGAGCCCCCATCCCGCTCCTCAGCCCCGGCCACGGGCTCTGGCTCCAATCTCCGTTGCCCTCTTGTGGTCCTGGAGCAACAGCTCAACTAAAGCCAGACCTACAGACCCGGAAAATCCTCCCTAAATTACAGCCTAACACACCGAAGGAGCCTGTTTGTGTCTTAGAGGAAAGGCAAAATATTTCAGAAAGGCTTTGTTTTATTTAACACCTTCCCACTCGCTCTCATTGTTCCACCCTTCCACCCTCCTGTCTCCCTCATTGATTCAATGCAGGAGTTACTTTGGAGTTACAGGCTCTGTTGATTGATTTGGGTTGTAATGAGTCTTTTCAATGTAAGCAGCCATGCATAAAAAATTGGTTTTAAACCTCCCCCTTATGGTGCATTGATTTAGTATGATTAAAAGTGGATGTAAGGTTTTAGCTGCTCGTTGCTCTCTGCACAGATATCACCATGGAAAACACTGCAAATGAGGTCTCCAGAAATGCTGGTTGCACTCAGAGGGTGCAAATGAGCCAAGGGTACCATTCTCAGGGTTAAGTGATCCTAGGAAAAAATCCCTCCCTGTGAGGGTGGGGAGGCACTGGCACAGGTTGCCCAGAGAAGCTGTGGCTGCCCTTGGATCCCTGGAAGTGTCCAAGGCCAGGTTGGACAACCTGGGCTAGTGGAAGGTGTCCCTGCCCATGGCAGGGGGTGGAACAGGGTGATCATCGACGTCCCTTCCCACCCAAACCAGTCTGTGATTCCATAATCTCTGGGGAGGAAGGATGGGAATACCAAGCAGTTCCTGCCCTGCTGGAGATGGGCTCTCCAGGACACGGAGAGCACATGAAGAAACTTTTCAGGTGGAACCTCTACCAAGGCCACCCTGTGTCTATGTCCTGGTTGCCATTCCAGACACCACCAGACCAAGGGAAGAAGACAAAGCCACCAGCTGCCAGCAGAGCTTCAGGGCAGAGGCTCCAGCCCTTTTCTGCTCGTGGCAAACAGGCTCACAGAGCTGCAGGTCTGACACCAACCGTCCCCTAGCCCCAGCTCAGCCGTCGATCATTGGGAGGCACTGGGAAAGCATCTGTCTTGGAGGCTTTTGTTCCATATAATGACTTACACGTGTGGAATCATAACATCAGAGAACCCCAGAATGGTTTGGGTTGGAAGGGACCTTAAAGTCATCCCGTGCCACCCCCTGCCATGGGCAGGGACACCTTCCACTAGCCCAGGTTGCTCCAAGCCCCGTCCAGCCTGGCCTTGGACACTTCCAGGGGCAGCCACAACTTCTCTGGGCAACAGTCGTTCCACCAGGGAACAGATGGATTTGTGCCCAGGTGTCCCACAGCTGAGGAGCTGCCACCAGCTCTCGCACCCACCAGCAGTGGGAGAAGCCCTCTCTCAGCAGGACTGTGGTTTCCCCCTGCTCACCTCACCCAGGTGGGCTCACAGCACTCCTGCAGGGTGGGCAGGTGCTGCCAGAGCCTGAACCTTGGCCCTGTGGACTTTCCCAAATCCCCCAGTGCCACTGTCACCAATCTTTACCCTCCACCAGCAGCACACCAGTGACTTCCCTGCTGTCACTTCTGATTTCCTGAGGTCAGTCCTAGGCCACCCCTGCTCTGTGCAGGCTCATTTTCAGGAGCCTCTGACGCTTTATTTGAGAGGGAGAGGTGAAAAAATCTCCCAGCCTTATAAAACCCATTTTATGTTGAGCGGTGCTTACAGCTCCATGAATCGAAAAACCATTTTAAAATCTCTGTATTACAGCAAAATCTGTTCTGGTTCACTGCCTGTGTCACCAAACCTCCCACACGCACCTGGCCAAAGCAATTAAAGCCCACCATGAAGCCTGGGATCCTGAAATCAGCATTTCTGGGCCGGCTTCACCGAATCACAGAATCTCAGAATACGTTGAGTCAAATATTTCATCTTCTAATACAATTTAAGATCACGGAGGGAGGATCAGAAGCAGAGAAAAGCCAGAAGAAAACCCAAGAAGCTTCTTTATAACAAAATATCTCTTCGGTTTCATTTCCTCTCTTCTGTGCAGGAAGAGCAGCAGGGAAAGCCTTGAGGGCAGAGAACTTCTGACCCAGCCCTGACTTGTCATCATAAAGTCTCCTGGCCCCAAAGTCCCCATTAAGGCTTGGACTTTGAAGAGCAATAAAGAATGTCAGGCTGACAAATCTATGTTATCAGAAGAGATCTCTCCTTCAGTTTACAAGATGATTCCCCAGTTTTATTGCACCTCTCTGGAGGTCCCAGACTCTGTGCTGTTATTTTTCTGAGAGATGAACAAACAGCTTCATACTCACTTTGTGTCCAGCTGTCACTCCAGGATTAAAAATTTCAATGGATAAAGCTTCAAAGGTCAACGAGTGACAAAATCAAAGCTAAGAAGGCAGGAAAATATAAATGATGGCGTTGACTCAGGCTAATGGGGATACACATCTTTGATGTCAAACTCCAAATTGCACCATAAACTGATTCCAAGGTGTGCAATGAATGCTCCAAACAGCACTCTGTACCCTCGTAAATAAACATCTCAACCAGTAAAAGGAAATATATACATTTTCTATAATCACTCCAAGTTTCAGATGCTTCTAAAAATCTGGAATTCTCCAGAAAAAGCCTCATTACGCTTCCCGGTGGGAATTATGAGATCATTATCACTCTTACTCATTTCCCAGTTGATCTTTAAGTCCCAAAATAATAACCAGGACACTCCAATCCACACTGACCTTTAGTCCCAAAGGACTGATGGTTAAATATAAATTGAAGGTGAGTATTTCCCAGAGTCACAGAGTAGTTTGGGTTGGAGGGGACCTCAAAGAGCATCTCATTTCACCCATGGCAGGGACACCTTCCAGCAGCCCAGAGTGCTCAGAGCCCTCACTTGGGTGAGAAAATGGAAGTTCTTCTCTTGTACAACGAGCCCTGAGTTTTCCTTCCTTGATGCCCCGACCCTGAGCTGGCACAAGTTGTGGGATCACTTCAGTGACTGTCCATGTCCCTCCCAGTGCCACAGGGAGGTGACAGGGGACATGAATGCAGTCCTGAGCGAGGAGAAAGCCTGGCCACATGGAAAGGGAGAGAAAAACTCCTCTTCCTGTCACTGGGAGCAGGATTCCTTTCTTCCTGCTGCCCTTTAACTTCCATAAACCAGGCATGGGAACGGGGGTGGATTAATGAGTGGTGAAAAGTCAGATTTATCAGATAAGGAGGGATCCTCTTGCTGTCTACAACTCCCTGGCAGGAGGGTGCATCCAAGCGAGGGTCGGGCTCTTGTCCCAGGGAACAAACAATAGGATAAAAGGAAACAGCCTCAAATTGCACCAGCGGAGGTTCAGGTTGGATATCAGGAAAAATTCCTCCCTGAAAGGGTTGGGCAGCCCTGGCACAGCTGCCCATGGGAGTCCCCATCCCTGCAGGGGTTTAAAAGCCTTGTAGCTGTGGCACTTGGGGACATGGTCAGGGGTGGCCTTGGCAGTGCTGGAGAATGGTTGGACTCGATGATCTTTGGGGTCTTTTCCATCCTAAACGATTCCACGGTGTGGCTCCTGCTGGGTGTCCCTGTTGGCTGAACCGGGGCTGCCCTGAAGGAATTCTCTGCTCTACTCACACATATGGGAAAGCCTTAAAATTTATATGAAAATTTATAGAGAAGGACTGGAAAATGCCCAGTTCTTGTCCCTGTTGGGGCACTCTCAGCTGGTCACATCCCAGGAGCTGCCTCCCCAGCCCCTGAGCACGGCCTGGCTCCGGCTCACAGCACAAGATGTGCCCGGGATGGTGCCCAAAGTGCCAGCTCCAGCCCCAGCTGTGCCCTCTGCACCAGGATCCAGGGCAGCAGCAGCTCTGCCCGCTCAGGGATCTGGATCAGGAGGCCTTTCCTCTCCCCCTGGCTTTTCCTGCAGTGCCCCGTGCCCGGTTAGAGGGCTGCTGTGCTCTCCTACGTTCTGTTGAAGTGGCAGGTGAAGGTGTCTTTGTGCAGACACAGAGGCAGAGCGCTCCCTGTCCCTTCAATATTCTCTGCTGTCACTTCTCTGGATGCAATTTCAATGCGGTAATTACTTTATCAAAAGGACATCGACAGCCTTTGTGCTCCTACATCCATATTTCTGCCTCCACACCTCTGCCTGTCCACGCTGGGAGTGCATTTGTATTTTATACCTTATGTATCTGTATAATGAACTATGTTTTAAGTATATCTCTTATGCATTACACATCATAAATATGGCATGTGCTATAAAAACAGGGCTTGTAGAGATTCTAAGAAAGCATCGATGGATATTTAAACAAGTAGTAGCTTTGCAGCTACTACCTGGAGCAGCCCAGGAAAGAGAATTCCTTCAAATTATTGGCAGTAATTTGAAGGAAAAGGCTGGATTATGCGACCCTTTCTCCACCCCTGGGAGCTGGATGTGCTCAGGGAGTGGAGAGGTCCAATTAGGTGAGTTAAGTACAATAACAGTGAAATGCTGCCTACATTCCACTGCAATAAAAATGATAATGATTCTGCTGAAAAATATCATTACTTCACACTCATTTAATTCTGGAAATCTAAATTCACAAAGGAAACAAGAAGCCCTTTAATCTCCCGGTAGATAAATAGCCCAATTTTATTTCTACTATTATTTTTTTATCCTTTTCCAAGACATTTTATAAGACTCCAGAACACAGGGGCTCGGTTTAATTAACATGATCACATTAAAAAGCACAGCCAAAATTTTCATGGAGTTTTAATTGAAATATAATACTGTCTCACTTAATTTTTATTATATTTTGCATCAAGCATCATGATGAAAAACACAGTCTGCACTGACTGTTGTGGTGTATTAGCACAGAGGGTTTATAAAAGTAGCCATTTGGAGAACTCAGGGCGATCTTTTCTTGCTGGGATGTGGGAGAGGGAAGGAATACTTTCCACTTCCTTTGTTCCCACCTAAAAATGATTGTTGTGTCTGCACAGGTGATGCCAATTCCATGCAAACGTTTTTTGGATGGGGGTTTGTGCACCTGCCTCTGGAACACGAGCAGGATAATGAGGCAGCTTTGTGCTCCCAGAACAACTTCCAGCACAGGATCTCTGAGCT
>VZRE01005425.1:18234-70290 GCA_013396775.1 Cephalopterus ornatus | reverse complement strand
AAAAAAAAAAAAAAAGTGAGGATTCACCTCTGCTCCCAGCTGTAGGAATGTTCTTGGCATCTTGTCCCCAGCACCACCAGAGCGGTGCCAGTTCCCAGCTGCTGGAGCGTGGGCACGAGAATGTTTTGCCAAAAATTTGAAGGGAATAAAGCACTGAGTGTCACCCAGCAGGTCAGTGGCAGCCACTGGATCCAGACATTCCTTTGCCTGTGCCAGCCCTGGAAATCAGAGCTGACATTTTCATCTCCGAGGGAATAGATGGGATGAGATATTTCCAGGCTGTCTGTGGGTTTTGGACATCACAATCTTATCTGGCTGAGCAGGAGCTGCACGTCCATCTCCCTGAGGCTGTAAAAATGTGAGTTACCCTTTTGATTTTCGCTCTGTCCAAACCTGAGACCTGGAAACCTCATCCAAGGATGGTGAGAGCCCTGTGAGCAGAGCAAATGTGCTGCTGCTGGAGGTGCCAGCCCTGTCTGCTACAGCAGGATCCTGTTTGGAAGTGAAATGCACTGCCTGCCTTTGCAATTGTTTTTCTTTGTTATGTTTCTCAAACAAAGAGTAAAACATGCACTTGAAGCCTCTATGACTTTTATTTCAGATTAAGGGAAATGAAGAATGAAGAAATCTTGAAGGCTCTGGAAGTGAGATGACAGGAAAAGCAGCCACATCTACTCACCAGGAGCTCCTCACTGAGTGCCCCAAAATGAAGCGCATGGTCAGGTAACGCATCCTGCTCTACCTGAAAGGTTTGGTCAGCCCCATCTCCCCCCTCCCCGCGGCTGCTCCGTGATCCCAAGGGCCACATGCACTGAGGGGACCTGCAGCATCCATGTCCCTGGCTGGAGAGGCTGTGGGAGGAGGGATTGCAGGTGGAAGGGCAGGATGGTGGTGCTGGGGCTCATCTGTGAGGTCTCACCCAAAAGAGAAGAGGAACTTGTGTGCCCTACAGCAGTGAAGTGCCTCCTGCTCTTGCAGGGGTGTAAAAGGGGCATCACAAGGTGGGGTGAGCACCCTCACAGAGAGCTTGGCTTGGGGCTCGTGGCTCCCCCAGCCCCCCCCCAGAGCAGGACAGGAAGGTTTTTTTATTCTGTATCAGAACAGGAAGGAACAGTTGCACCATTTGTGACTCTTGAATGCTCCAAAATGAAACAAATCCTCCTGCTTTACCTGAAAGGTTTGGTCAACCCCATCTCCACCCTTCCCCGGGGCTGCTCCGTGATCCCAAGGGCCACATGCACTGAGGGGACCTGCAGCATCCATGTCCCTGGCTGGAGAGGCTGTGGGAGGAGGGATTGCAGCAGGAGGAGGATTTCACGTCAGGGACAGCCAGCTCAGGGGACTGTTCTGTCCTTGTTGAAGTGACAAAGAGCAGGACAGCCCTGCTGAGGTGCCCTGAGCCAGCCCCACCCCAGCTGGGTTGTTTCCCTTCTCCAGGCATCCAGCACGTGGATGGGGCTCTTCTCCATGACCAGTTTTGCTGCTGCTTTTGGCGGAATCAGAGTCTGCTGTGGCTGAACTGGAGCTGCTGGGACACTGCACACAGCCATGGGAGGTGTTCTTTCATCAAAGGGTCCTACATTCAGGCCACAGGAACCCCCTGCAGCTCCAGGCTGGGGGCAGAGGGGCTGGAAAGTGAAAAAAGGACCTGAGGGTGCTGGTGACAGAGGCTGGACATGAGCCAGGTGTGCCCAAGAAGGCCAAGAGCATCTGGTTTGTATCAGGAAAAGCGTGGCAGCAGGAGCAGGGCAGGGATTGTCCCCCTGTGCTGGGCACTGCTGAGGCCACGACTGTGTCCAGTTCTGGGCCCTCAATTTAGGAAGGACATTGAGGGGCTGGAGCATGTCCAGGGAAGGGAACGGAGCTGGGGAAGGGGCTGGAGCAGCAGGAGCAGCTGAGGGAGCTGGGGGGGCTCAGCCTGGAGAAAAGGAGGCTCAGGGGAGACCTTGTGGCTCTGCAACTCCCTGACAGGAGGGGGGAGCCGGGGGGGGTCGGGCTCTGCTCCCAGGGAACAAGGGACAGGAGGAGAGGGAACGGCCTCAGGCTGTGCCAGGGGAGGCTCAGGTTGGACATCAGCAGGAATTTCTCCATCGAAAGGGTGATCAGGGTTTGGAAAAGGCTGCCCAGGGAGGTTTGGAGTCCCCAGCCCTGGAGGTGCCCAAGGAAGGCCTGGCCGTGGCACTCAGTGCTCTGGGCTGGGGACACGGTGGGCATCGGGCACAGGGGGGATCCATGGGCTGGGAGGGCTTTTCCAACCTCAGTGATCCTGGGATTTTCCAGATGTGATGTCTTGTAGTTGCTTTCTCTGTGCTTTGAGTTCCCCATCCCTGCATGACCTGTTTGGCTGTTCTTTTTTAAAGTTCATTTTCCAGCTGACGACTGGTAACTTTAGGTCTGTATTTAATCCAGGGGAAGCAAAGGTCCAATGGAGTGTCCACTTACTTGTTCATTAGCTGGCAAAATTCCTGCCTTTGATTTCCCCAAGGCTGCCTGGTCAGAACATTTCTGCTGCAACGTCCTCCAAACATGCTGCTGGACCCAGCTCCTCCTGTAGAACTATATTGGTTTTGAGGATGGGCTTTGATGGGGAATTTTCTGGAGCTTGAGAAGGAGAAAGAGATAGAAAGATAGAGAGATGGCAAAAAGAAAAATTCACAAAATGATGTATCAAGGAAATATTTTGGGTTTGTTCTTTGCTGGGAAAAAAAAAAAAAGAGAATTTGAAACCTCAGAAGTCTTTGTGGAATAAAATGAGGGTTAATTTCTTTTTTTCTGGACAGGAGCAGTAGAACCTGAACAGCCCACCTGAGCCCACTGAGGGCAGTTTCCAGCCTAAGAGTTTGGTCCTTTCTTGCCCTTGGCAAAACTTTGTTTTTCCAGCCATCCACAGCAGAAATCTTAGAGCAAACAACATTTTCTATACTGGATCAATACATTGGCGTATGTTCATTGATCTGATAAATAAATAAACCACCTTACAGGAGCACCAGGACCCTGATTATATTTAATTGTAAGTTTTTTTTTTTTTTTACTAAATATATATAATGACAAGTCCATATTGTTCTGTTCTGTGTCTGTGAGTGGTCAGACAATTCCTAGAGAACTGAGGACCTTAAAAAAGTAGTTTTACACTCCCTTCTACGTGGGTAAGGTGACCTTAACTCCGTGTCTGGTTGGCAAAGGGATGGGATGGGATGTGTCCCTTCCTTGGTATAGACCAAACATCCTTAATGAATTGCTTGGGAGCATTTTCCACCCTCCATTAGCACTGATACCCAGATAACTGTGCTTATAAATTTATATTCTTTCTCAGGGCTCTCAAGCTCTTGGCAAACACAAGAAAGGCCAGATCTGAAGCCCAGACTTCAATTCTCCTTTTTGTTTCTCCCCATCCCTAAATCAATAGATATATAAAAGTTGGAGATGAAAACAAATCATGATCATGCTGCAGCTTTCAGGGGAAAGCACCGGCTACAAGAAAACAAATCAATAAAACTTCGTATTCTTGGACATGGTCTCGTGTTTTGGTCAATAAATGCTCTGTGTTCTGCAGTATATCACAGCCTGCAGCTCTTTGCCAAGGACTGAGCACAGGAATTCGGGGAGGGGGATGAAATTGTAACTCCAGTTGTTAAGCAACAAAATTTCCCAAATTTAATATGGTTTGCTTTTTTTTTTTTTTTTGAGGATTTTTTGCCCTTCCAACAGGTGGGAGCAGACGAAGCCAAATAGCAGCACAGCCTCCTGGAGCTTTCTTTGTGTAGGTTGTTCCCCTAAAATACAAGTATTTCCTTAGGAAAGTGTTTTCTGCACTGTTTCAGTTGGGAGGGTTCATTGATTTCAACAGGCAAACTGAAAACAAAGCAGGTTTGAAGGGAAGAAATGTGAGCTGATAAATTCGATTCGCTTCGATTCAATTGAATCATGTCTTTAATGCTCGCACAGGGCTGACTCAGTACAGGAACGCAAATTTTCATAAATACTCAGCAAAGCCTCACCTCCGAATTTACCAGCTGAAGAGGCTGCTTTACTCTCTGCAAGAAAGAGGCAGAACTTAATTGCACTGTTTGGAATTCAGGCATGACTCAGATGGAATTTTCTCAGTGAATAATAAGAGGAAATAGCTCAGAAAGTGGAAGAGGTGGAAGAGGTTGCTGTGCCCTGATGTTGGAAACGAGGAGGCCGCTTTTAAATTCATATTAAGAGGAAGAAATGCTTTGTCCCTCAACCCTGGGGTGTTTTTATAAGGTCCCCTTGGGGTGTTTGTACAAGGTTCCCTTGGGGTGTTTTTATAAGGTCCCTTTGTGGTGCTTTGTGAGAGCAGGGAACAACTGGTGGAGGGTCTGGGGAAGGATGTTGCTCTTTGTTCAATAAAGAAAGGGCAGCTCAGGTCATTCATGAAACCAAAACCGCTCTGAGAGCATGGACAGTGCCAGGCAACCAGGGTTAACGAGCAAGAGGCTAAATCCATGGATTTTACTTTGGAGTGGGAACGCTGTCACTGCCCTGGAAAAACACGAACTCATCACAGTGCAGCAAGTGAATTGGATTTGATCAACTCCTGCCATCTCCAGCAGGGCCAGGATTTACAGGACTTGGAGCACAAAGAGCTCCGGAGCAAATGAATTGTCCCAACCTGCCACCGCTTGTGACGGCACGAAGGAGGTTCTGCGGCTCTTTGTTGGATGTCTCTCCTAAATCTGCTGCCCTCATGAAATCTGTCATGACTTCTCCCAATAAAGATCTTAATTTTGCAGGATGGAGCAGCACAAAGTAACCATCTGTCACAACAGAGCGTCAGAAGGCAAATGAGTCCTTCCTGGCTGCCACAAACAACACGCCGAGCTTTCCGCTCCATTGATTTCCTTTCTGTCTTTCCAAGTGGAATATTAATACATGTCTCTGAAGGGGAAAGGCAGAGATTGTCTGGGAGTTAATAAAGGAAGGTGTCTGGCTTGGACACAGTATCTCCAGCTGCCATTGCAACCTCTGTTGCTGCTGAGTGTCCTGACCTGAACAATAAACAATTCCATGGGTGAGGCTGAATAGACAGATTATTGTCCTGACCCAAATTCTCGTGCCAGTGCTGTGGTGGGGGGTTGCTAAGCTGGTGGGGCACCTTAATGCTGGGGCACAGAGGGTGGGTGGTGAGGAGAGCCCTTGAGCTGCCAGCTCAGCTGGTATTGGGGCCACATCAACGTGACGGTCAGACTGGGCATGACCCCTCTGGAGCCAGGCTGGGAGAGATGGGGGTGTCAGCTGGAGAAGAGGAGGATTGGGAGATCTTAGAGCCCCTTCCAGTGCCTGAAGGGGTTTATAAAATAGAGGGAGAGGGACTTTTTATGTGGTAATAGTGACAGGACAAGGGGCAATGGTGTTAAATTGACAGAGGGCAAAGGTTAGATGGGATATTGGGAAGAAATTGGTTACTCAGAGGGTTGTGGTGTTCTGGAAAAGGTTGGACAGAGAAGCTGTGGCTGCCCCATCCCTGGAAGGGTTCCAGGCCAGGTTGGACAGGGATTGGGCTAGTGGAAGGTGTCCCTGCCCAGGGCAGGGTGTGGGACTAGATGATCTTTAACATCCTTTCCAACCCAAACCACCCTGTGATTCCAGGATTCCATGACTCCATCCCTGCAGACCCAGCATGGCCTGGACATGACGAGTGTGACACTGAAACAACAGAGTGGTTACAGAATTCCTGGGGCTGGTTCAGTGCCCTCAGGGCTTCACATTCATTCCCATATTTACAGCAACACAATCCATGGGTTTGTGCCCCTCCTGGACATGGACAATGACATAAATTCCCATTCTCTTCTCTCCTGGAGGTGTCTGAGCCTGTCTCCAGCCCAGGCACCATCTCTTGTGGCTCAAGTGAATCCCAGCTCATCCCTCTCTCCTTCTCTTCCCATAGAGAGCACCTGGCAGTGCCTGTGCTTTTCACCTGGGTAAGAATGAAGCTGATACAAAGCTCAGGACCTTTATGTACCCCTTTATTTTAACTCCCTTTAAGGAGTTAAGGACCTTTATTTGAAGTTCCTGGCTCCAAAGGCTGACACAAATAGAACCACGAGCCCCTCTTGCTGCTTCTCAGCTGCTCTCAGTGTTGAGCCCCGTCCTGTTTGCAAACCGCCTGCCAGCCAAGAGCACTATTTGGGGGGCACAGGACAAATCCTTTTGGTTCATGTTTTTCCCAGTCAGACAGGGAGAGGCAGGAGAGACAGCAAGGAATGCAGGATGCTTGGGCAAATCCGAGCTGGCACAGGATGATCCCAGGCTGTTTTCAATGAGCTCAGGTGAATACGGTGTTCCCTTCCCACCTCCCTTACAGGTCTGGGCCTTGTGAGAGCCCAAAACCAAACACACATGTCACTGTTCCTGCTCCCTCAGCCCTGTTGATTAAGCTCTGCTTGTTCCTACACTTGTTCATAATTATTACGATCTGCAAATTTGCAGCTGATCACTCAAACTGCTCAAATAACATCAGCCAGATAAATGCTTCGGGTTTATTGTGCAGCACGTTTTCAAATGATTATTTGATTCATATTTTCCCCTCATGTTTTCAAAGCTTAATTTTTTTTTTTTCCAATTAATGAGAGCTGACATGAATCACATCACACTGGGCTGCAGCCATGAGTGATTGATGTGTTTGTTGAAGGCACAGCGCTTCCACGTGCATTTAAAAAGTCAGGAGTCTGTGCAGCAACAGTTGGATGATCTTCTGGGATGGTCACTGCTGGAAGAGCAGGCTGGATATCTGAATCCATTAAAATGAGGAATACCAGGTTCCCAAGGACTAACTCAAGGAACAGCAGCATCTATCTCAGTATCATTTACCATTTATTAATTGGGAAACAAAAGAAGGCAGCTGGAAACCTCCTTCCAGTGCTGCCTTCGAGCAAGGCCAGACTGTGCCCGGCAGGAATGGGATCATCCCTCACGCTCCTGGAGCTGGTGCAGAGCTCCTGGGGGAGGGTTTTGACAAACACTGGTGGGACGTAACAAGTGAAGTCCAACAGAGCATTTAGAAAACAAACAGCATTAATCTCCTCTCCTTTTCAATGTGTAACAGGGACGTGTTGCTGTGTCTGCTGGTCACTCCAGACTTCCTCTGAAGTCAGAGAACCATTTAGTTTGGACAAAACCTCTAAGACTGAGTCCAGCCCTTGATCAATCAGCACTTTGTCAGCTGGTCAGTGGTCTCTTCGAAAGGAATTGTTTGACCCAGGTGAGGCTGAATATGGATCTCATTTCTCCCCACTGACTTTGCAATGACTTGATGGTGATGAGCTCATGGTTACACTCCCAAAAAATAAATAAATCACTGAGAGCAGAGGAATCCCCCCTTTAAGGGGGGGAGATTAAGTTGTTCATTGTGCAGCACAGGAACAGGTAATGCATTACCTGTTATTATCATTAATAATGATATCATTAATTATATCATGAGCTGATGGGGCACACGGCAAGAAGGGAATGTGACAGTCACTGTGTTCCCAGATAAACCCACTGTGCACATTCCTACTGCTCCTATAAAGAGTCACCAGAACAATATAAACTATAATCTCCTCCCTGAAGGGGAGCTACTCCTGTTAAAGTCTCCAAAGCTACAATAAACTGTGGGCACGGGAGGGTGGGAAAAACACCAGGTATGGTGGGAGGGAGGATGCTCTGGGATTCTCTGAGACCTCTTGTCCATCCCCTCCCTGATCCTGCTGCTGGATGTGCCCTGAGCAGCAGAGAATGACTTTGAACACTTGGAGCAGCCAGTCCTGTTGGATGGCTCCAGAGATTTATGTGCTGAGGAGCAAGGGAGGAGAGATGGATCACCCTGTGATAAATCATTGTGGAGCTTTCCATCATCCCATCGCTGGGGAGAGCACAGCTCCCGTGATTTGTAGCAACATTATCCTGCCATGATTCATCTGCAATTCCTGGCCCTTCCACTGCCCTCCAAACACTGGAGCAAAGGGTGGGCAGTTGCCATCAGGGCACCCCAAACCTCATCCTGCTTCGTTTTCCTGAGGTCTGTTCTACTCCCTTATTCCACCTCTCCTGAGCATGAGGACGAGGAACAGCCAAAATTCCCTTTCCTGAGCTCTGTGAGGGGCCTCTGTGCCCATTTCCCCACCCTGTTGTGGTCCCTCTGAATGGCAGCACAACCTTCTGGTCTGTCAGCTGCTCCTCCCAGTCTCAAATCGTTTCTATTCACACACGCAAGAGCTACCCGTACACTTTAGAAGGTAATAAGTGTGAGGAGAAATTACTCAATTTGAGTAAAAATCGCTCAGCGGTAATTTCAGAACTGGGAGCAGAGTCTGGACCACTGTGTCCTCCAGGCTGTGCTTCTTCTCTTGGCCAAAATGGATGTGGAGTGTCCTGGTTTCAACATCACAGAGTCATGGAATGGCTTGGGTTGGAAAGGATGTTAAAGTCCACCTTGTTCCAACCCCCTGCCATGGGCAGGGACACCTTCCAGTATCCATGTTGCTCCAAGCCCCATCCAACCTGGCCTTGGACACTTCAGGGATGGGGCAGCCACAGCTTCTCTGGGCAACCTGTGCCAGGGAGGAATGTTTTTCCCAGTATATAATCTAAACCTTCTCTCTGCCAATTTGAAGCTATTCCCCCTCATCCTGTCATTCCAGGCCCTTGGAAATAGTCTCTCTCCATCTTTCCTGTTGCCCCTTCAGGTTCTGGAAGGCCACAGTGAGGTCACCCCGAAGCTCCTCTTCTCCAGGCTGGATAATCCCAGCTCTTCCAGACTTTCCTCCCAGCAGAGCTGCTCCATCCCTCTGATCATCTTGGTGCCTCCTCTGGACTTGCTCCAACACTCCCATGTCCTCCTCCTGTTGTTCCCAGGTCTGGAGGCAGCTCTGCAGGGGGGTCTCACCTGAGGGGGCAGAGGGGCAGAATTCCCCCCTCTCTCACTGTGGGATCAGCCCAGGACAATGTGACTGTTATCCCAAGGCTCTATTATCATCATCCCAGCACATCCAGGAGCTCCAGGGCTGTGTTCCCAAGCACTGGTGTTTGGCATTGCTCGTGCACAGGGAGCTCCTTGACCTGTGAGGACACAGCAGGAGGAGTCACCAAAGTCCTGCCTGAGCCACCTCATGGAGGAGGGATCCAGAGGGAAAACCAGGCTGTGCTGCCCCCCAAAAGCAGGGATGATCCCAACCTCCCGTGTGTCACCATGGATGGACCAAACCAGCTCCTGGCTTGGCTCAGGTGGTTCCATGTGTGGCTGGAGGGTGTGGAAGAGGCTTTCCCAAACCAAGGATAAACATCCCAGGCAAGAACCCCCCAGGGATAGATGAACATCCCAGAAGGGAATATCCCAAGGATCAACACCCCAGGGATGAATATCCCAGGCATGAAGACCCCAGGGATGAGCATCTCAGGGATGAACATTCCAGGGGTGAACAGTCCAAGGATCAACATCCAGGACAGGAACATCCCAAGAATGAACACCTAGGGGATGAACAACCCAGGAATGAACTTCCCAGGGATGAACAGTCCAAGGATGAACGCTCCAGGAGTGAACACCCCAAGGATGGACGCCCCAGCAAGGAACATCTCAGGGATGAACACCCCCAGACTGAACATCCTAGGAAAGAACTTCCCAAGGATGGACACCCCAGGGATGAACACCCCAAGGATGGACACCCAGGGATGAACATCCAATTTCCAAGTGGCCCCTGCAGCCACACTGATGCCTTTCTGTGTGTGTGTGTGTGTGTGAGCATCTCCCAGCCAGAAAATCCTGATTCCTGCCGGAATGGAACAATTCCCAGGCAGTGCAGAGGTGTCTTAAAGAGAAAAGCTCCCACGCAGAGCTGTGGTTTCCCTGAAAGGCTCCTATTAATGCATTTTATAAATTTGCAATTATGGGAAGGTGTCATTTCTAATGAAAGGTTTCATCCTCCCCAAGATAATGCCCCAGCCAAGAGATGCATTTTCAGTATAATTTTGAAATTGGGAGATGAAATTACTGTTTCCACTTTGAAATGATTTTTTTTTAACTCCCTCTTTCAGGTTTGGTTTTTTTTTTTTTTAACTAAATAAAAGTTTTTAAAAATCAAATTACAAAGCTTAGGGAAATGATGGCAAATTAACTGTCGTGAAGTTTGGGCTCAAGTTACTTTGCCTCTTGTTTTAGGGAGCATAAAAGAAATGCAAAATGACATTTTTAAGTCTCAGCTTAAAGAAAATTGGCACTTTGTTTTGAAATATCGATTGAAATATTTCCAGCGAGCCCTAAATTATACTGTGGGTTTCATTGCTCACCCTCAGAGGAGGCTGAGCAGCACTAAACCATGGGCATGAGCAAAAAATCAAAGTACAAAACCACTCCATGAAGCGCTGAAGTTGCAGAGCTGACAGAAATCCCATCCTCAACTCCCATTCCAGATTTTCCCCCCTGGACCACAAGTCCTTGTGCCTAAACCCACTCAGGCAGCTCCGTGGGCTTTATGGACCTTCTAGGGAGTCCCTCCATGTCCCCTCCTGCCCATTCCACACCTCACAGTCACTCCTTGCCTGGGCTTTGGGCTCCTTGGTACCTGGTGGAAAGTATCCAGGAGAACACTGGGAAGCAGGATGGGAAGTGGGAGCCACTCTTTACACCCCGTGTGCAGAGCAGAGCTGGATTTTAATGGATGGAAAGATAATTCCTCTCTGGAGAAGCAATGACCTCTTGGGTGAGTCATGAACAGGGATTGACATCCCAGGGATAGACACCCAAGGCGTGAAAATCCCAGGGATGGACATCCAAGGGATGAACAGCCCAAGGGATGGACACCCCAGGGATGAATATCCCAGGTATAAACACCCCAGAGGTGAACATCCCAAGGGATGGACACCCCAGGGATGAACATCCCAAGGATGGACACCCCAGGGATAGACAAGGTATGAAAATCCCAGGGATGGACATGCCAGGGATAATCATGCCAGGGATGAACATCCCAGAGATGAACACCCCAGGGATGAACATCCCAGGAATGGACATCCAAGGGATGAACAGCCCAGGGATGAACAGCCCAGGGATAGACACCCAAGGCATGAAAATCCCAGGGATGGACATGCCAGGGATAAACATCCCAGAGATGAACACACAAGGGATGAAAATCTCAGGAATGGACATCCAAGGGATACACATCCCAGGGATGAACATCCCAGAGGTGAACACCCCCAGGGATGAACATCCCAAGGATGGACATCCCAAGGATAGACACCCAAGGCATGAAAATCCCAGGGATGAACATGCCAAGGATGAACATCCCAGAGATGAACACACGAGGGACGAACATTCAAGGGATGAACACCCAAAGCATGAACATCCCAGAAATGGACATCCCAGGGATGAATACCTCATGGAGGAACACCCCAGGGATGATCATGCCAAAGATGAACATCCCAAGGATGAAGATCCCAAGGATGGTCACCCCAGGAGTGAGAGGATTGTGAAATTCTGCCATGAAGTAAATAACCTGTCACGAAAACAATAATTTCCAACATTTGCACGATTTCACAAATATTTTCCACTTCACGTCTCTCCTTTTTAATTCCCAATTGTTTTCCTTTTCACCTTTTTTTTTGGTTCAAACTGGACAGAAAGTGAGAGTGAGAAAGAAAAATAAAACCTTGAATTTTCCCCCCTTCATTGCTGCTTTTCATTTCTGTGGGTGGTTTTTGTTGGTGTTGTTTTTTTTTTTTTCTTTTTCTGAAGAAAAGGTAATTTTATACCCACAAAAGAAAAAAAGTTGGGGAAAAAAAGCATTGTGTCGAACTTCAAAGCAAATTTATAGCACTGTGCTGCTTTGGAAGATGATTTGAATACCAGTGGGCTCGCTCAGCTCGAAGCACCTGCATGTACAGAGGGCTGGGATCAAATAATTGAGGCTCTTCACACAAAGAAATAATGCCATCAGCTCTATCCCATCCTGGCTTTTGGGTCTAATTACTTCCCTGGGGTGCCCTCGCAGACAATGCTTTCACATTTGCAACTCACTTTGACCCTCTTTGATTTCCTGTTTGCTCCATTCAGTTTTGCTCTCTGAACCACTGCTGAGCTCCCAGTAAGTTGTGGTTGCTCGTAAAACGTCACTCAGGCAGTCCTGGGTGGAAAGGTCAATGCAAATAAGGCTCTCAGTGTTCCCACACAATCCCTCCTCTGCCAGCAGGTAGTGATCTCCTCTCTCTCTGGAGCACTTCCCTGCAAAATAATTGCCTGATGCAGATGGAACACGCCGAGGGTGAGTCATTCCTGGGTTTTCAGCGGTGGATGACAAGGAATCACTGATGCTCCGGGGTTTCATGCCGAGGTGTGAACTTGTGGGAGCTCTGGCTGCTCCTGGGACACAGCTGGATGATGGCACGTGGGATGGACTCCCAGGAAGGGGACAGGCTCTCACCTGTCCCTGCTTGGGTTTGGAGAACCTGAAATTCTCTCTGCTCAGAGCAGGGAGGGCTCAGGAACTCAAAGCTCTTGGGTGGTTTCTCTGCTGTCACAGCTCTTCCACCCTACACACGCGGCAGTTTCTGCCCCTCCACCTGCCCTGCAGCCCTGCACTGGGGCAGCCACCAGGCTGGGGGACCCCCAGGAATTTGCTGATGCCAGGTATGTTAATGTGTTTTATACAGAATCCCAGAATGTGCTGAGCTGGAAGGGACCCCCAAGGCCCATCCAGTCCAACCTCAGCCCTGCACAGGCCCAGCCCCAAGAGTCACCCCATGTGCCCCAGAGGATCAGCCAAAGCCTCCTGGAGCTCTGGCAGCCTTGGGGCTGTGCCCACTGCCCTGGGGAGCCTGGGCAGTGCCCAACCACCCTCTGGGGGAAGAACCTTTCCCTGAGATCCAACCTGAGCCTGCCCTGACACAGCTCCAGGCCATTCCCTGGGTGCTGTCCCTGGTCCCCCCAGAGCAGAGCTCAGTGGTTTGATGCTCATCACCACAAAACACAGAACAAGGGTGGGAGTGAGTGTGGGAGGTCATCTTTTCTTTTCCTTTTCGGAAATCTTACAGGGAAGAATTTCCCCCCAATATCCCAATAATCTTTTGGCAGTTGAAGCCATTCCCTGTGTCCTGTCCCTCCACCCCTTGTCCCCAGTCCCTCTCCAGCTCTCCTGGAGCCCCTTTAGGCCCTGCAAGGGGCTCTCAGGTCTCCCTGGAGCCTTCTCTTCTCCAGGTGAACCCCCCCAGCTCTCCCAGCCTGGCTCCAGAGCAGAGGGGCTCCAGCCCTGGAGCATCTCCTTGGCCTCCTCTGGACTCTCTCCAGCAGCTCCACATTATTTGAATGTTGTTCCCCAGGGCTGGAGGCAGCTCTGCAGGTGGGAGCACATTCAACATTTCCAGATGCCCAAACTCTGTTACAATAGGACATATCCTACTTTTTCTCCAGTCTTAGTGGAAGGAAGCAAGTTCCGATGGAAGAAATACACTGTTTGTTCAGGAAATAATAACAACCTACATTATCTCATACCTCCGTCATCTCCACACTAAGGATTCTGAAGGACCTGCCTGACTCTAGAGCAGATACTTCATTTCCCAGCCCATCACGCCACATGGCCATGTGCTCACGTGCCCCAAATGCAGCAGTTCTGCACTTCAAAATGTCAGTAAAAAAACCTGCATATAAATCTGTGAGATAAATATATAAATTTCCAGTCATGCAGAAGCACATTCCCTAATTCCTACATAAAAAGCAGTGCATTGTAACAGTTTTATTATAATGGTAACTTGAGGATGCTTCTTGTTTATGGGATGCAATAACCATATCATAGACAAAATAAATCCTAAAAGGCTGTGGTGGAATATCCAGCACTGAAGTTTATCAGCTGAGGAGGGAGTTATTACCAAGTCAGCCAGAAACACACCCATCACAGAGTTGTTATTGTTATGATGATGCTTTTAATTAAAATATTAAAGGAGAAATAGCCAGGAAAAAACAGATCTAGAAAGGTGCGTTATGAAAGACGCTGTTTTGGAGCTTCCTTTTCCTGTGCTGCCAACTATCCCTGTTTCCCCCATGCTGGAAGTTAGTGTTTTCCACACATTCTCCTTTCCTTCCCGCATAATTCCTCCCTTCTGAGGAACAAATCCATGTCTGGGAGACACCAGTCCCTCTTGGTGGAACATGCTGCTCCTCAGAAATGGGTGTTTGACTTGAGCTGAAGGAGGGCAGGGTTAGATGGGATACTGGGAAGGAATTCTTCCCTGTGAGGGTGGGGAGGGGCTGGGATGGAATTCCTGGAGAAGCTGTGGCTGTCCCATCCCTGGAAGTGTCCAAGGCCAGGTTGGAGCCACCTGGGCTAGTGGAAGGTGTCCCTGTGTGGAACAAGATGGGCTTTAAGGTCTCCTCCAACCCACACTGTTCTGGGATTCTCTGTCTCCCAGCACCAACATCCACCTTCACTGACAGCAGTTCTGTCTGAAGGAGCTGACAACTTCAAAGCCATAAAAACAGGTGCCAGAGAGACATTTGGATGGTTGTTGGAAAGAGATACTTCCCTTTTCCTTTGCAAACCAATCTCCGTCTCCCAATGCCCATAAACACGAGGGTTTATAGGGCAGAGCACAGGCTCTGTGTGTTTATCAGCAGCAGCACAATCACTAACACTGCTCAGAATATCAGCAATAAATCCACAGAAGCTGCAAAACAGAAATGATTCAGCCCAGCAATTAAATATGAAACTGCAAAAGGGCCCTGAACTTAAATCAGGTGAACTTAAATTTGTTGGGCTCAAACCCGGGGGTGTAACTCGGCTTTCCAGAGGGGTCATTCCATGATGCCTGGCAGGAGGAGGGTCTGGGGTGTTCCAGGCTCAGCTCACCACGATCTGGAGCCATGGAGAAAACATTCAGTCATTTATTTTTATTGCAGAATAATGCTGTGGCTCAGGCCAGGCTGCACAACACAGAACAGTCTCAGGAGACATTTCCCCCTTGGCTCATTCCCCAGTTTCTTGCTTTGACTTCTTCCACACAATAATCTGCTCCTGGTTTTACTGAGCTGTCTCAGACTTTGTCAGCTGTGTTCTAGTTCAGAGGTTTTACAGAGACAGGAGACTGTTGCTGACACTTTGTTCCAGTCCTGCTTCACATGATCATGAGCTTCACAAGCTCTTTCTCCAACGAGCCAAATAATTCCCACACAGCTCCCAAGGGAGGTGCTCCAAACCCCCAGCTGAGAATTAAAGCTGCAGCTCGAGGGATTTTAACCCATTTACAACCAGTAACTCCATTTGTTGGTTCAGTTCTGTCTTCTAAACCGAATGTGCTGAATTTGCTTTGCCTTTTATACCATCTTTCCTCATGATAAATAATAATAAAATGAATAAATAGGATGAACAGGCAGAGGGCAGGGTTGGATTGGATATTAGGGAGAAATTGTCCCCTGGGAGGGTGGGGAGGCCCTGGCACAGGTTGCCCAGAGTAGCTGTGGCTGCTCCATCCCTGGAACTGTCCAAACTCCAGGGGCTTGGAGCAACCAGGTCTGTGGAGTGTCCCTGCCCATGGCAGGAGGTGGAACAAGATGGGCTTTAAGGTCCCTTCCGACTCAGACCATTCCATGATTCTCTGATAATAATGGTAATAATGACAGTAATGGCATTCAGCAATTCCGTGTTTTATTCCCATGTTCTGGTGGTACATTTGACTTTGAAGAGTCCTGTTACCACGACGTGATTGAGTCTGGCAGCAAACACTGCTGGAGGTAAGACTGGGCAGTGCGAGCACTCAGCATTCTTATACTCTCGTGCCAATATTATTTTATTAAAGTGAAAGTGCACTGATCTCACAAACAGCTTCAGTGTTTCATCCCAAACTTCCTGTATTCCTGGGATACACCATTTATTTCCCTGTCACTGAATGCTGGGGCCTTAATGGGATGTGGCCTCTCTGCTGACACTCCCCCGGTACTTCCACCAAGCCCAGAGATTGTGGATCCTCCTCCCCCAGCAGGTATTTCTCAGATCTTTCTACTTTTGCCCCAAAATCCAGAGCCTGAGCCTGAATTGCAGCTGGCACAAAGTGTGGAGACAAGGAATTGCTCCTCCTGCTTTGGGAACTGCCAGGCAGGGGGATTTCTCTTCCAGCTGCTCCGTCCCTGTCAGTCTGTCATCTCGGATGGATTCATGGCCCCATCAAACACCGCAGCTCATCACTGAGCAGGGCTATAAACTCCAGGAGATGGATGGCACTGGGAGCACCCTGCCAGGCAGAGCTGCTCCACAAATGCCCTGGCTTCCTTTCTCCCTTTTCCCTACTTAAACATTCCTAAAAGATGCTCCTGTGGCTCTTCAGCAGTGCTGGCTGTGAGCTAAGGAGTGTCTGAGCCTGAGAGTTTAGGGAAATTCCTCTTTGAGAGTGAGAGATTCCAGTTTCTAAAACTCTGGACAGTTTGATTTGTTCTTCCCTTTCACAGCTCTCCCAAGGAAAAGCCGTGGGAATGGGAAACCTGTTTCCCTGTTCTAACCCTTCAGAATATCCATCGCTCCTCAGCTGCCAGTTCAGTCCTGCCAGAGGTTTCTCAGCTCCAAGGACCAGCTGGAAACCCTTGGAGTACCTCAGTCATCCTTGGAGTAAGGCAGTTCCACATGAATTTAAACTTTCATGCCGCTATTTTGAGGCTGATGGTATTTTACCTCCTTGTCTTGAGGTGAGGATTAATTAGAATTTGTAACATGTGTGAAGGCAGAGTTGGTTCAGCTCTTCTGGGTCTCCCCTGGCAAAAAATCAACCTGCATTTGCCTTTATTCCCTTTACAATCCAACTCCAGAGGTTGGTCTGAGACTAACATGACACAAAACTCAACACGCAAGGAAAATTTACACGAGCTGGAGAATTCTGAGAGTTTTCCGTGGACTTGGAGTGCCCAAAAGGAGACGCCAGAAATTATTTATGATGCTATACTTCGAGAATTTCTCCCTGTTTTTACTCCAGACCTACAATGGGTGGTGAAAACACCATCAGACACTGGCAGGCCCTGCTGTGCCCTTCTCTGCTCACCCCTGCAGGACCCTGCAGAGAAGTTTCTCTTCGAAGCTGAGGGTCAGCATGCCCTGCTGCCCCTGCCAGCTCTCTCCTTGGGTTTCAAGGCTTTTTAGCAAAAATGTTTTCAAAAAAGCCTGAGTTTCTGCTCCTTCCAAGGGCAGTTTCTCGTTCAGGCCAAGCCTGTGAGAATCACAAGGGGTTTTTTGATGCTGTGGAGGCCAAGTTAATAAAAAGGAGCCGAGGATGGAACAGAATGACCCCAATGGCTGAGGATCAGAGCAAAGCAGTGCCACATCCAGTAGGTACAGCACAGGCACAGAACACATCTCCTAAAACTCCACTTTTAAGCCCACCTATTGCTGCAGCAAGTACAGACCTGCTTTCATCAAGATGCAGCAGCAGTGAATAAACCAGCAATTTCTACAACAACCTTCAGCTTCTCCGCCAATCCCCACAGCAGAGATGTTTTGGGAGGGGAAAAGAGGGTTGCAGGCAAAATAAGGATGATTCAGAGACAGTGGGACCTGGAGGGACCAGTTCCATGTTAGCCCTGAACAGCAGAGAGAGGGGGATTTGTACGAGGAGGGTGATGGGTCACTGACTTTGGCTTCAGAGAGTTTTGAAGCAGCAACAACAACGATAATCAAAACAACAGCCCGAGGTTCTGGCCATTGTGAAACAGAGAATTCTGGCTCCCCTGAGCTGGGATTTCATTTGTCACACAACTGGGGTTTCATAAAACATGGGCTCAAGCACAAACTGAGGACTTGATTGATCCATTGGTTTTGCTTGGTGCCCGAGTGCTGAGCAGGACATTTGTCCCTCTCTGTGTCCCCTGGGCTGAGCTCGGCTAATCCCCAGGTTAGACCTGTCTCAACACCCCTGGCTCTGTCCTTCACCTGGGCATCAGCAACTGGAGCAGGAGGTTAATCCCAAAGTTTCTCTTGGCCTGCAAATGCACCAGAGCTCAGAGGGAGAGGGCAGAGAGAAGCCTCACACCAGTGACAAGGAGCCCTGTGTGCGTGAAACTGGGAGCTGACATAAAATGTGTCATCTCCTGGCTGGCAAAATATAGCAGTTCTTATTTCTAAGTCAGTGGATCTAATAAAATTGTTGCTGTTATTTATCTTGTAAACATCTTCTCGAATCTACCACTGTCAGCTGCCATTATTTTCTTGCAAGCCTCCTGATAATGATACATATCATCATTCTCAGCTCCTCATTTCTCTGTGGACATGGAAGCCTCGGTTTTCTTTTGGAAAAGATCAGCTTTTCACAGCCCTCCCAGCTCAGCCAAGGAAATTATACAGGTGACCAGACACTACAAGGTGAAAGCAGAGAAGAAGAATATCAAACTACCACTGAAAAATACGATAAAAATCCAGAATTTAAGGGGAGGGTGGGGAGGCCCTGGCACAGGTTGCCCAGAGAAGCTGTGGCTGCTCCATCCCTGGAAGTGTCCAAGGCCAGGCTGGACAGGGCTTGGAGCAACCCGGGCTGGTGGAAGGTGTCCCTGCCCATGGCAGAGGGGGGGACTGGATGAGCTTTAAGGTCCCTTCCCACCCAAATCATTCTGGAATTCCATGATTTGTTAAAGCAAATTTGGGCATTTGTGAGTCATGAATTTTGGATGCTTTCAGCTGGTGGAGCTGCCCCTCCAGCTTCTTATACCTCTTACCTGTAAGGGCTGGGGAGGCCACAGCACCCTGGGCTGAAGGTGTTTCTCTCACGGTACTGCCCTAAGCTGGGCTTTATCCAGGGTGACCCTCCTGGTCCATGTTCCTGGGGTGATGAATCAGCAGCCCAGCGTTAGCAGGGCTGATTCACAGCTCCTGAGAGCCGTTTCCTCAGTGCTGTTGGACATGACATCCTGCTGATGAACAACCATCTTGAGTTTTAAACACCATTTCTCTCAAGCCAGAGAGGCCTTTTCTGTGCAGCCCAGTCCAAAACTGGAGCTATTAATTAAGCAAACCCAGCAGTGAATGCAGCAGTGATCCAACATTCTCCCTGCTCCCCATGGATGTCATTTGAAGAACATCATCCAGAGCAGGGGCAGAAGGTCTGAACAACCAGAAGCAACTGCTCATCTACCATTAAATCACCTAAAACTGTCTTGAAGAGGATCACAGTCAAGGAGCTGAAAGTTTCTCTGCTAGTTCTTGGAAGCAGCAGGATGACAGGCAGCAGAAGGGGATTTATCACCCTGTGAGCACCAAGTGGGCTCTGAATGAGTGGCAGGTTGTCCAGAGCTCCACCAGCCAAGAGAAGGAGGCAGAGCACAAGCTGTTGTTAATCTATATATACGTGCTCCAGCCAATGTGCCGCTGGTACCTGACTGGCCATCGACTAAATTCAGTGTTCAAAAAGTTTTTTTTTTCCTGGTGGATGCATTCCTGAGAATGGATGTTCATAAAAGAGAAAAATGGGCTGGTTATGCCCCGGTAGCACCAACCTGTGAAGTCATTATCATCAGCTCCCCCTCGGGAATTAGGATTCTGTGGCTGTACGAGGCACTTGCTGAGGTAATTTATCAGCACAGAGATTTATGGACTCCACAAAAGCTGTCCTGGGTGTTGTTGGCTCCTCCAGTTTACCAGAAATACTTCCATTTAGATTTTGTCAAGATTACTGCTCCTCTCTGTCACGGGGAGGGGGGAAGAGTGGCCCAGCCCCCAGCAGAGCAAGTGAACACGGATTGCAGGAGGATCACAGCGGCTTTCAGAAAGTTTTGCTGCTTGTCTTTTCTCAAAGGTGCCCCAAGGAATCCCTTCCCATCACTGTTCTAATTCCCAAATTAGGGAAGTTCTTGTAGGCCACACAGCTCCTCACAAAGTAGAGATTCCCTGCTATTTCCACAGCTCTGTTCTAAGTCAGAGAATTCTGGAATGGTTTGGCCTGGAAGGGACCTTGAAGACCATCCAGTCCCACGCCCTGCCATGGGCAGGGACACCTTCCACTAGCCCAGTTTGCTCCAACCTGGCCTTGGACACTTCCAGGGATCCAGGGGCTGCCACAGCTTCTCTGGGCAACCTGTGCCAGGGCCTCCCCATCCTCACAGACAGAAGTTCCTTCCCAATATCCCTCTGGCAGTGGGAAGCCATTCCCTGTGTGCTGTCCCTCCATCCCTTGTCCCCAGTCCCTCTCCAGCTCTCCTGGAGCCCCTTTAGGCCCTGCAAGGGGCTCTCAGGTCTCCCTGGAGCCTTCTCTTCTCCAGGTGAACCCCCCCAGCTCTCCCAGCCTGGCTCCAGAGCAGAGGGGCTCCAGCCCTGGAGCGTCTCCGTGGCCTCCTCTGGACTCACTCCAGCAGCTCCAGGTCCTTGTGCTGTTGTTCCCAGGGCTGGAGGCAGCTCTGCAGGGGGGCAGAATCCCCCTCTCTCCTGCTGCCCATGCCGTGGAATCAGCCCAGGACTGACACAGTTCCAGTTTGGAATGTAGTCACCGCTGAATCACGAACTTCCCAGTGGATGAATTCCTGGGTGAGCAACAACTCCTGAAACACAAGGTCATTTTTCCATTGGGCCAAAGTCTCTGGGGTCTTTTGAGATCCTTACAACGGTGGGTAACATCAGCCCAGCTGAGCCAGGACTCTGCACCAGCCCCGGCCTGGCTCAGCTCTCACTTCCATCACCCCGATGTTCCCTCCCAAATTGGTTTTATCTTTGTTTGACCAGCTCTGTTGACAACACTGGCTCCAGCAAGGATGTAAATTGTGTGTGAATCCAGACAGAAGCAGCAGGAAACACAAGGGTGATGAAAAACAATGTTTGTGAAACAGAAATGCAGCAAAACAACAGGGAAAGGAACATTATTTTGAAACTCCGGCAAGAACATGCCAGAGAAAACCATTTTTTTCCCCTGAATATCGAAGGGAGGGATCTGATTTAACTGGAAGTAATCCAGCTCCCCCGACAGTGTGAATAAAAATCCCATATGTCCGATGCGTGCTTTCTACAGATGGAAAGATCAGAGATTTGATGAACAAAAATATCACCACAAAATAACCTGATGCCGGTTTTACTCCCCAGCTCCTCTCAACCCTGTTTTTGTTTAAATGTGCTGGTTTTCACTCCGAAGTCCAGTGCAGGGCACAGAGTTGTGGCAGGATGGAGGTTTCTTGTCCCTCTGTGTGTTTACACTCTATTTTGAGTTTAGGTCCAGCTGGATGGACCTAAAATGCTGCCTAAAAGGAAGGTTTTATCTGAGCCAGTGTCCTCAGGTTCCCACTGCAGTCAGTAGAGGGACACAGACACATCCAGAAGAACATTCCTCCCATCCCATGGCAGGTCAGATGAAGAGACATCTCCAGTTGGTGACTTTTCCCCATAGATAATGGATTTAATCAAATGTAGTCGCTTAAATTTGCAAAATAACCCCACAAACCAAACTAAATAGAAACCCACACACAACTGAGAATGAACTTGCAGAGAATATTCACATCCAGATCAAAATATTGGCTCGAGCCGAGTTGAATCAAACTGAAAGTATCGATAAAAGGTTTTCAACCAGTTTAGCTCAACTCAGTTTACCTGAAGTTAAAATGAGACAAATCTGAGTTTAGACAAGGCCCCAGGTGGTATAAATGTATTAAAACTTACAACCAAGATCTCCAAAGTTTTTGCTATAAACTGGACATAACATTCCTTGTATTTCTGAGCATTAAAACCAGAAGATGATACCTTCAGGTTTCTCATTTTTCATGTAGCTGAGAGCTAGAGAGGGGAGGGGGAATGACTGAGAGCCTGACTAAGCCTCTGCTTTAGTCTTGGGGCTGACAAAGCTCTGTTGGCTCCTTCCAGCATCTTCCTCACCAGCTTCCCTGGGATTAAGGCAGCCTGGGCTTTGTGCTGGAGAAATGGTTCCCCTCCCTGAACAGGAATTGCTTGGATTTCACAGAGTCACACAGAAGAGCTGGGAAAAATTACTGGATCAAAAGAAAAGCTGAGGGGAAAAAAAAAAATCACAGCAAAGGCAGAAGTTGAACTGAATCTCCATAAAGTTGGAACTAAATCTCCTTTATGGAGGGGCCTGGAACCATCTGGATTCATGAAGCAAAGGCACAGCTCCTAGTGCTGAGTTTACCTCTCTGTGCTGTATTTCTGTCAGAAATGAGGTTTATAACTCCCCTTATTCTTGCCCGGCCTTTCCTAGGACTCTCCTCCAGCTCCATTTCACGATCCTACAGATTAACTCCTGCACCTACAGTGGTGTGAAACAGTGCCTGGGCTACTCCTTCCCTTCCCTTCATGGACAGCAGGCCAAGAGAACTGCAGAGTCAGCACTTTTGTGCTGCTGACAGGTATTTGCTTGGCCAATTTTGTCTGTGAGGCCACAAAGTTGGCACTGGAAGTGGCTCCTGCTGCTGCAAAGCTCCTGTGCTGGCAAGGAACACGAGCAGCAGCACCTGGAAAGAAAATGTGCAATTCATTAAGAGGTGGAGGTGCTCTGATACTTAGGGCATAAAAACAACCCAAGACAGGTTGTTTCCAGGAGGCAAAAAGAGGCAGCTTGTGATTCCTGAGCCCAGAACCTGCTGGGTTTTACTGCAACAGTCATAAAACCATGGAATTGTTAGGGTCAGAAAAGACCTCTGAGATCATCAAGTCCAACCATCAACCAGCACTGCCACCGTCACCACTAAACCATGTCCTCAAGTGACAAATCCACATGATTCTTGAGCACTTCCAGGGGTAGGGACTCCACCACTGCCAGGGTTGGACAACCCTTTCTGTGAACCTGCCCTGGGCACTGACCAGGCTCCCCAGGGCAGTGGGCACAGCCCCAGGGCTTCCAGAGCTCCTCAAGGAGTGGTTCAGGGACAGGGTGGGATTGTTGGGGTGTCTGTGCAGGGCCAGGGGTTGGACTGGGTGATCCCTGTGGGGCCCTTCCAGCTCAGGATATTCTGGGATTCTGAGATGACTCTTTAGCCCCTCCAAAAGAGGAGGGGCAGCAGGATGGCACCTTAAAAACCCCACACTGGCGACAACCGCAGGAAAGCCAAGCCCGTGTTCACCTTGGCCATGTAGAACAGCCAAAGAGGGAGAGCAAAGAAATAAAACTTGGCACATTCTGTAAATAGTTTCCCCAATATCCAATGTAAACCTCCCTTGGCACAACCTGAGGCCACTTCCAGGCGGAGTAAGACGACTCCAAGCCCTGTGCCAGGCCTGAGCTGGGCCCTGGCATCCACCTGCTCCTCTCTGCGTATTCTGAACCCACCACAGCCCCTTTGAAGTTCCCCTTCAGGTCCATTTGAAAGTCATGCCCTGGGCCAGGTGAAAAATTCCTTTTTTTAACCTCCCCCATGCAGGTGAAATGAATTCCTTTCTTTGCCATTCCAAGAGCATCCTTACTCCAAAGTTAACGCTCCCTCCACTTGCAATACATGCCAAAGGTACATTAGGGACAAAATAAAACTTCAGCAGCTCTGCAGAAGAGAATATATACATTCAACAGTGGTAAAATTGGGCAAATACATTTTAAAAATTAATTGTGCCATAAAATAGTAAGTTAATTAATGACCATGCTCAGCATTCTGATTTTAACACATATGTGGATAAGGTGGACTTTTGACAAGAAAATAATAACACCCTTTGGCCACTTGAGTGGTTGTGATGAGTGTCAAATAGCTCAGGTTGTGATTAAAACATGGGTAAATCTTTTAGTCCTCAAACAGCTGGGGTTTTTTTATAGATAGAGACAAAAAGATTTATTCCACAAACCAGAGGATCAAGGTAAAATTATCAGAGTTAACAAGACTGGTTGCAGACAAGGGACCAGGCTCCATCCTTAACAAATCCCAGACAGTGCATTCCCTGTCTTTACCTTGCATTCCAGAACTCTACAACTGTCTCATGAAATTTTAATCCACCCCTTATTGGAGATGAATAATTTAAAGCCAGCCAGAAGCAGAGGGTCAGGCAGCCCATGGAAGGATGGCAGACCATGGCAGTCTCCAGCTGAGGAAAATCAGCGCCTCCCAACCCACTCCCAGGTGTCCCCAGACCCTCTGGAGCTGACAGACCACGGAAAACATCAGCCCAGGAGCAGGAGCACAGGCAATGGGTGTCCTCCCACCAGATGATCTGACCATGGGCTACCTGGGGATCAGCAGCTGGGGGGTTTTGACCCAAAACACAGCTTAGATCAGTGTACTTACCACTGATTTTCCTTTGCCATGGAAATACCTGGAAGGTGTGTTGTGGACCAGCAATGGAAAAAATCCTCAGTTTTTTATATCTTTTATATCTTTTATATCAAGCCCCCAGCTTGATGTCCTGGTTCCAGCTCTAATCCTGAGCAAGGCCCTGGTACAAATCACTTCCTCTGCCTTGTAGCAGCGGTGCAGGATGGATTTCAAAGCCTGACTGATTCCTGTTTGCTCCAGCCTAAACAAGTCCGGCTCAGAGTTTGTTTTCTGCAAAGCTCTTTGAGCTCCTCCCAGGCTGGATTTTCTGGATTTTCTTTTGGCCACGGAAATCCATGCCCAGCCAGCCCAGGGCTCCACACCAGAGTCTTCTTGAAGCCCTCAGGATTTGAAACTCTACACATCTAGATTTGCAGGAAAAGAGGGATAACAGGGAAAAGAAGAGCTTCTGCTGTTCCCTCTGTGGAGTGGCTTTTCCTAAGACATTCCTCTCCCATTTTCCAATTCAAACTCTCTGAGTTTGAAGCAGAAGCCATATGGATAAATCTGAGCAAACCCCCACCCTCCAACACTTTTATTTTCACTGAAACTGTGATGGGAAGAGAATGTTTGTTACTGAACTTCAACTCCAGAAGACATTTTTTTTATGCGGAAGGAACAGACTGACATATTTCAAGCTGAAAGGTTTCACTGTTTTTTTTTGCTGAATTGCTCTAAAACTTTCCCTTTCCAGGGATCTCAGTGTTGGGATGGATTTTCCCCTTTGTGCTGTGCTACCATATCAGAGCTGAAGATCTGCCAGCATTTCGGGATGAATCCTGCAGAACATATAACATGTGCCAGAAATGATTGAGCAAGGGAATATTTCATGGTTCCTCGTGCACAGAAGTCTTTTAAAGGAGAAAAGTTTAATTTCTGCCTATTTCAGTGACGAGTTGCACGTTCATGGTGCAGTTATGAACCAACGCACAGCTGAGCTCCTTCCCATCACTACTCCAGTTAGCTGATGTACAGGATGAAGCATGGAATTGTTCAGGTTGGAAAAGCCCTCTGAGATCATTGAATCCAACTGTTCCCCCAGCACTGCCAAGGCCACCACTGACCATGTCCCCAAGTGCCACATCCACATGACTGTTAAATCCCTCCAGGGATGGTGATTTCACTGCTGCCCTGGGCAGCTGTGCCAGGGCTGGACAGCCCTTTCCATGAAGAAATTTTCCCTAATATCCAACCTGAACCTTCCCTAGCAAGGCTTGAGGCCGTTTCCTCTTGCCCTGTCCCTTGTACTTAGTACTTCACCAGGTAAAACTCCAAGAAATCTCCATCACAATGACCTTGTTCTACAGCTGGAATGTACTTGCAAGTCACTGGTTCAAATGGATCGAGGACCTTCAGAGAGAAATGTGTGAACTGGTGCAGAGGGTCAGAGTTCTTCACACAAAATGAGAGGGAACTGCCTCCAGCTGTGCCAGGGGAGGGGCAGGTTGGATATCAGCAGGAATTTCTTCCTGGAAAGGGTTGTTGAACATTGGCATGGTCTGCCCAGGGAGGTTTGGAGTCCCCAGCCCTGGAGGTGCCCAAGGAAGGCCTGGCCGTGGCACTCAGTGCTTTGGGCTGGGGACAAGGTGGGGATCAGTCACAGGGTGGACTCCATGGGCTGGGAGGGCTTTTCCAACCTCAAGGATTCCGCAATGGGAAACTGGGCATCTCCCAGTCACCAGCTTTTACCAGGAGAGCTGCCCAAGATGAAAATGAGTTAAGCCCAGATGTTTAAAACCTGCTTAGTTAGAGCTGAGCTTTGGCTCACAGAGGACAATCACCTGGATTGCCCAAGGTCAGAACAGGAGTCACTATTGATGATTCCCTCGTGCCCTTGTTTAATCAAAGTCATTAATTTGAAGTATGAATTCTAACACCCCTTTAATCCTTCTTAACAATAAGAAGCCCTATTAAATCCTTAATGTGCCCACTTTAATTATAACCTATCAAACACAAGAATCAATTCTAAGCAGTAAACACAAAACCCAGGATTCTGCGAGTGGATGAGATCACGCCTTTTAAAATGCAAATTGAGGCTGAAGCATTAAACCTGTAATAAAGTTCAATTAATCTTTCCCCTTAAAACACACACAAAATATTTAATCTCAGTCTAATCTCGGAGGCTGATGGAATCAGAGCCGAGGAAGGCAGCCCTGGTCACATGTAAACAGGAATGTCTTATCCTTGGAGTCACACAAATTTGGGGAGGTGGGTGTGGGTGAGGAGGGGGATCCATTAAAGTTTAGAACGAAGGTGATTATTTTTGGAGGATTATATATATTAAAATTCCCTCTTATCTCGTGAACCTTTCAAAATCCCCTCCCTGAAGAGGCATCCACAGGGAAATAGTTACCCGAGGAAGGATTCAGGGGCTGGGACAGTGACATCCTTGGCCTGAGGCGATTGACAGCTCTTTTCTGAGTGCTAAGGGGGAGAAGAGCTGTAAATTAGAGGGGTAAATTACAGCAGAGGCTCTCATGGAACAGAGAACAGCCAAGTCCAGCGTCCTGCACCTTTCTCACCCGTCTCAGGGCAGGGGCAGAGCAGTCAGGGTACTGTTTACATCCCCTTGGACAACGTTCAGCCCTCCTCCTCCTCCTGGAGTACCACTTCGCAGTGAGAGAACAACAAAACCATGTTATTTCTCATGGTTTGGGGAGGAAAAGCTTTGGCAAGTTGCTGTGTTAACACTCAGCTCGTGTGTTTGCTGCAGCTTCTTCCACAGGCTTTTCCCCAGAGCTGGGGAAACGGGCAGGAGTCGTGTATTCCATTAGCAAGTTTGTTTTCTGCTCCTGAGCAGTGAAAAAGTGAGAATATAAATGCCAGTCCTGTGAGTGTTAATAAACAGGCATTGGGGGATAATAAAAATATTTCATTTTATGAAAGAGAAATGATTCTGAGCCGGCTGCATATTTTAAAAGGAATATTTATATTGTAAAACAAAGATACTTCTAAACAAAAAGTCACTTGAAATACAAACAGAAATGTTTTGTTTTGACAATCTGGGAACAGGATCCTGATGTATTATTGAAGCAGCCTGGGTATTTCTTTTCCCAGCCTGAAATGTGAATACATCAAATTCAGCACTGTGAAACATTCTGCTTTAAGAAACTGGCTGGGTTTGGCTGCAAAAAAAAATGGTCAATTGGAAGATTATAGAGCAAGTCTACATGGAACAAAGTGGGTGTGGAGGGTTATTAAATCAACACTGAGGGTTTGGGTGTTGTAAAGGTGCATGTATTGACACTACAGGCACTGTAGTGGAGAGATATCCCCTTTATTATTGGTGTTATTTAGCTCTGATAATGGTTTCAGTCCTGCAGAGAATACCAATGGAGCTACACAGCTGCACAAATAACGACAGTGTTTGTCTTCACGTCGTTTTTGATGAGAAATATTGGCCAAAAGCCCAATGAAATGTATTTGTAATGAATTATTGGATAATTCAACAAGTGGAGTGAGAGCAGGCAGAAAACTCACGGAGGATAACGCTCCACCACCTCCCGGGGCTTTGGCAGCAGCAGCAAACACGGGTGGGAAACGTGCCCACCTCAGTTGGATGAACCCTGGTGACTCGCGGGAGCTCAACCTGCACGAATGCAAAGGCCCTGGTGAGTGGGAATCCTGGAGTTCTGGGATTCAACCTCGTGCCCGAGACGGGTCAGGTTGGAAGGGACCACAGTGGCTCACCTGGTCCCACCCTGACGCATTCGCGACGTCCCCTGACCACTAAACGCGGTTCTTCTGCTGTCCCTCAGATTTTGGAAGGCCTCTAACGGTTTGGATCCGGCTTTCCCTGCCGAATGCTCAAACCTTATGGCTTGCAGCCTCTCCTCCTCCCAGTCCCGCTGTGAACACAAGGGAAAGGGAGAAGGGAAAAGCTACTGAGAGCACCGGAATGACCAAACCAAAGCTGCGTAAAAATATATACGTGTATTTACACTTATACACAATTAGAATACTATGTACACGGAAGGGGGGACCCCGAACACCTGCCCCCCGCCGTCCCTTGAAGGGAAAAGGGAAAGGGAAAAAACCCAAAACAGATATGCGCAGTCAAAACGCGGGAGCAATCAATAAAAAAACTAGCAGAAGAGAATCTCACTACTCTCCTTGGGATAGCAGAATCACGCCAAGCGACCGCCGGCACTCTCCGCCTCCCAAGGTCCACAAGGCCTCACTGGGCCTCGCTCCTCCACACGAGCAGAGCCAACAGCAGAGAACCTGCTCCCGGATCCACCGGAAAGGAAAGAGAGAGAAGAGGCTTCTCCTCCTTCTTATTTGTACCCTGGTTTACGTAAAAAATCGCATGGAATACTGGGAACATGGTCACTTCCTCGGTTACAACCCGGTTACCAAGGAAGGCCTAGAATCAAAACCACTACAAGGCCGGAACTGAATGAGGGACAACTAACTGTATTAGATTAGTAGAGGTTTATTCTTGTCCTCTTTGTCTCACACGCACAATACAGGGAGAGGGGAGGTGGAGAGCAGCCTGAGAAATGGCGGAATCACCAATTCTGGCGCGCATTGTTTCCATTTTAACATCTTATCCTATCTAGCACAAGGATTTTGCAGGCTCCAGGGAGGGCAGCATGCGTGGAACCACCTGTTACAAATTTAAACGATTTCTGTAAACTTATTACACTATTTAAACTTACTTATGTTATCTTATAACAGCCTATCAGTATTAAAAGTGGATCCACATTTTTCTTGCAAGAAAGGTCTCGGGGAGACCTCATCACTCTCTACAACTACCTAAAAGGAGGTTGTAGCCAGACGGGGGTTGGTCTCTTCTCCCAGGCAACCAGCAGTAAGAGGGCATGGTCTTAAGCTCTGTTTAGGTTGGATATTTGGAAGAAATTCTTTACAGAGAGGGTAATCAAGCATTGGAATGGGCTGCCCAGGGAGGGAGTGGATTCTCCATCCCTGGAGGTATTTCAGAAGAGACTGGATGTGGCACTTAGTGCCATGGTCTAGTAACTGTGGTGGAAGTGGACCAAGGGTTGGACTTGATGATCTCAGAGGTCCTTTCCAACCCATCTGATTCTATGATTCTATGATTCTAAGGTTAACTAAAACAGCCTTTTTTCTTAACTTAAACCAGGTAATAGGGCTTTGTTGAAGGTGCTCTTCTGCAGAAGTTTTAACAGCTTCATCCAGCACCCAAGGCCTCTTACAGCATTCCAGAGTTCTCTCTGAGGTTCGTTGCTGAGCAGCCGTTCTCTGCCTCCCAGGCTGAACACTTGTTTGTTCTCCAACACCTCCCTGCTCCAGCAGGGCCACCCCAGGCACAGGATTGTGTCGAGACTCCTCACCCCCTCTCTCAGCAGCCTGGTCAGTGCTGACAGTGAAGTTCTTCCTCATGTCCAGGTGGAACTTTCCGGGCATCAATTCCTGCCTGTTCCTCTTGAGCCATTGCTGGGTCCCCCCTGGGGCAGAAAAATAATATGTGGAAGGTTGATGTCAACTGGTGAATTTTTTTAATGGAGTGGAAGTGGGGATGAGCAGACAGAGATAAAAGAGATCTTCACGGGCTGCAAATGTGGATAATTTATTATTGAAGTGAAAACACAATTGAATTATTTAAAATCCAGATGAAGAATACTTTGTACTGAGAGATGAGAAAAATAATGTTCCATAAAGGTTCCTAACTGGAGTGTGCAGAGCTGCTCCAAGGAGCTGTTTGGTGCTGCTGGAGATCTGTCCTGAGTTCTTATTTCCAGAGGAACTACCCCTGATTTCCTTGGACTGGGTCTGTAAAGGATTGAGTCTCCTTTTTCTTCCACAACAGGAATAACCTCTTGCAGAACGAATCAGGTCACTGAGAGTAGAACTCTTTTATCAAGAATCAGCTTCTTATCTGTGCAGATTGCACCTGGAATGGGGCTTAAAACGCTGCTTTTGGAACAGAACAGTTGCCTTGCTATGACTAAGATGTTTTCAGCATGGCTTAGATAAAATAGACTAAAATTTAGGCTGCAGTGTGAGCAGTTTAAGACATGGTGATGGATAATGCAGTTTATCTAAGAAGAATTACATCAATCTAGCTGGCAATAATTATGTTCTTGCAGCAAATCCCAGAAATGCAGTGAAAACCACAGAAAATATCAACTTTAAACCCTGCTACGGACAGAGTGTTAATGAGAGAGAACCATCCCCACAACAGGAACGTGTGTTCCTTTCCCAAAAAAAACAAACCTGCTCCCTGCTTTCATTTTGCTTGTTTTTGGCTGAAAAATCGAAGTTGCCTGAAATACCCCAGATTGGTGAAAAGTATTTTACTCTTATTCCAATGACAGCTTATTATCCTTGCAAACATAATTACCTGGGGAGAAGACACGTGAGCTGCAACACGTCCACGAGCTCAGACGAGGAAGAGAGAGAGAGAGGGATGAAAATAGAATTGTGTCACCTCCAGTCTGTCATTTTTCTCCAAGCAAGCCTGAACAGATTGATTTCTGGGTCTCCTTCAGTGTAACTTAATCAATTTGGAGCAGATTTAGCTGGGCATATGGATGATCATGTGTCTGGCACTGGTTTCCTCGCCTAATATGGTTACAGGAATTTCAATCAGCACCACCAGTGGCTCCCACCCTACAACCACTTGGAATGGAAAAGGCTTAATGCATTTTGGGCAGTAATTCATCCTGTCTGGCGCCTCGGAGAGGGTGAGAACATGGGCTGTGTTTGCAGCAGAACCTCTGTGTCCTCTTTGCTTGGTCTGAATTTCCCTGGCAGGAAATGCCCCCCATCTATTCAGGAGGAAAGTCCTCAGGTAGGCCTTCAAAAAAGGTTGTTTTGGGTCTAGAAGATGACTCAGAGAGGTTGTTTGAAGGAGGAACATGTTTCAAGTCCCAAGCTGTTGCTACTTTGAGAAGCAACGGGGACGGATTCATTTCCATAAATTGAGGCATCCAGTTGTGGTTGAGATGATGATGGATATCCTGGACACTGCAAGGACCTGGCAGAGTCTGTAAGAGACCTGAGACCACTGAGACCCAAAGCTCAAGGATTTCCCAGAGTGGTTCAATCTGCAGAAACTCCCCTGTTTAAATAAGTGAATTAAGATCACAGGAGTGGCATAAAACAGAGCTAATTCCTTCCAGACAGCTGGGCAAGGAGCAGCAGAAGGAAAGACAAACCATGCTGGGCACAGTGGGGAGGATTGTCATCCTTGGAGATAGTGCTGGTGAAAAAAATGTGATTTAGAGAATCCCAGAATGTGCTGAGCTGGAAGGGACCCCCAAGGCCCATCCAGTCCAACCCTCAGCCCTGCACAGGCCCAGCCCCAAGAGTCACCCCATGTGCCCCAGAGGATCAGCCAAAGCCTCCTGGAGCTCTGGCAGCCTTGGGGCTGTGTCCACTGCCCTGGGGAGCCTGGTCAGTGCCCAACCACCCTCTGGGGGAAGGACCTTTCCCTGAGATCCAACCTAAACCTCAGGTCAGAGAATCCCAGAAGATGCTGAGTTGGAAGGAACCCACCAGGATCGTTGAGTCCAACCCTCAAGATCTTAAAGGATAGAACAGGTACTGAGAAACCAGGCAGCAAGGAATCTTTGGGAATTAAATCCCAGCTTTTCGTTGCCCTTTGGGCAGCTGTGAGGATGGAACCTCTGCTCACCCATCACTCCCTCCTGCCCACAACTCTGGTGGTCACAGGTCCCTCACCAGAGTGACCCTGAGCAGCACCTACTGAGCACATGGCCAATGAGGAGCTACTGAGCTTCCAAACCCTTCCAAACCCTGCACGTGGCCACAGCTGAGGGAGTGAGGAGGTCTGTCTGCAATTCCAGTGGCTTCATTTAGCCCTGGAGCTTTTAAAAGCCTTTTTTTTTCTTTTAGGATTTTTTTCCTGATTAACTGAAGGCACTTTGCAGCTCTGCACTGGCAAAAATGGCTCCATAATGAGATAATCAGAAGCTGAAGGATTAGTTGTGCTTATTGATTTTTTTTTCTTTGAAAAATTAGTGCCTCTTTTACCAAAAATATGGGGAAAATATAGATTTTTTTTTAAAAATAGCTGAAAAATTTTTTGTGGGTTTTTTGTTCTTGGAGTTATTACTTCAAATGCTATTGACATTTTTCACTTACTTATAACTAAGTTTCCATTAAATGTAGAAATTTCAGTGATTATTTTGGCATCTTCATATAATTATCAATGAAAATGTTCACAAACATTTTGAAAGAAGGGAAAAAAAAATGCCCTCACTTCACAAGATGCCAAATGGAAAAAAAATCAAAGTGGAAAAAACTCAAAAACTATTTGTTCAATTATTTGCTATCTCTCTCAGGAAAAAAAAAAAAAGGGCAAAAAAAAAAAGCAAACCTAAAAAAACCCAAGTTCTGAATAATGCTGCAGTCAGCAAATGGGTTTTTAAAAACATCTTCTGAATTTCCCAGATTTATTAGTTTATCGCTACAATGGAGAGGGATATGGAAATGAGGGAGAAATACATTATGCAAAGCAATAAGTGACACACAGCAGAACAGAGAGGCAGCATTTAAGTTGTTGAGCAGCTGCGGCCAATTTGCTGCTGCAAAATAGGACTATTTTAGGGCAAAACTCAACACTCCAAGCAGGCTTACCAGGGAAAAGGGATATCCTGGGATAACAGAGCCGAAGGAGGGCAAAGAGATGGGGAAGGGCCTTGATTTGAAGCCGTGTGAGGACACTGAGGGCACTTGGTGTGTTCAGCTGGAGCAGAGCAGACTGAGGGCAGAGCTCACTGCAGTTCCAACTGCCTGGGCAGGGGCAGAGGAGGGGCAGGACTGAGCTCTGCTCTGGGGGGACCAGGGACAGCACCCAGGGAATGGCCTGGAGCTGTGTCAGGGCAGGCTCAGGTTGGATCTCAGGGAAAGGTTCTTCCCCCAGAGGGTGGTTGGGCACTGCCCAGGCTCCCCAGGGCAGTGGGCACAGCCCCAAGGCTGCCAGAGCTCCAGGAGGCTTTGGCTGATCCTCTGGGGCACATGGGGTGACTCTTGGGGCTGGGCCTGTGCAGGGCTGAGGGTAGGACTGGATGGGCCTTGGGGGTCCCTTCCAGCTCAGCACATTCTGGGATTCTGGGGTCTCCAACGTGACCCCTCCTGCCCAAACCTGAGTTCAGGCTCCGACACGTGTCTGAGGCTGCAGTTGGGACGTGAAGCTTTTCCCTCCTCCACATCCCAAGGCAGGACAGACAGTGGCACCACAGCACTCAGCACAACCAGCTGGGCTCTTTCTCTCTCTCCAGATCCTCCAATCTCACTTTTTTCCAGTCTCCCTCTGAAACCTCCATGGATTTGGGCATTTCCTGGTGTCCATTTCTGGGGTCATATACCCATTACTCCCCACAAATTCAATTTGCACTGCGTGGTGCTGTCCCAGCCTTTAGAATCCCCTGAGAGGGAAAAGGCAGCACGTGAGGTTTGAAGTGCAGGATATGCCCAAGCACAATTCCAAGCCCTCCAGGGCATTCCATGTATCTCCTGGCTGAGCAATCAATTCCAGCTCGAGCTGTAAGGGCTTGAGCCGCCATCATCACCAAGAAATACTCCCACCACTTTTTGCTACACAGTGACACTTCCTGCCTGCACAAGTGATGTCATTCTCAGGGTTTTTTCCCAGCTCTTTGGACTGCAAACTGAAAATGAGATAAAATTGCTTCATGTTGGTTACATGAAGTACAGAGAGAAATGAAGTGGGGAAGCAGAGCGGCTCTGCCTGTCTGGAGAGGAACATTCAATTCCACCATGTTCAGCTTCCTACACTGTTAATTAAAACATGAACCGCATTCCAAAGCTGAGAACTCGTGTATCCATCTTGGTAAGTTCTCATTACACACTTTAGGAAGGGAAAGTATTACTTCCAGGAGCAGCTCAGGGTGTTGGGATGTTCCCCCACCCTGTTCCCTGCTCACAGCAGTCAGGGAAAGGTTTGTGACCTTCCCAGGTAGGGTAGGGACTGTGTGCTGGAGCTGATTCTCACTGCAGGTGGGTCAGGGAACCAGGAGGTACCTGTGCTGCTCCTTTCTATCACCAGAGGACAATTCGGGAACTGGGATCTACTGCAGAGCTGAGGAGTCCCAGGCAGGTTTGAGCATTAACCTTTCCAGTGCTGCAGGGGTGCACTGGGGCCCTGAAACAGCAGCAGGTGTGCAGAGTCACAGAGTCACAGTGTCACAGAGTCACAGTCACAGAGTCACAACAGAGTCACAGAGTCACAGCACGTCCTGAGTTGGAAGGGACCATCCAGTCCAACCCTCAGCCCTGCACAGGCCCAGCCCCAAGAGTCACCCCATGTGCCCCAGAGGATCAGCCAAAGCCTCCTGGAGCTCTGGCAGCCTTGGGGCTGTGCCCACTGCCCTGGGGAGCCTGGGCAGTGCCCAACCACCCTCTGGGGGAAGAACCTTGTCCTGAGATCCAACCTGCCCCTGCCCTGACACAGCTCCAGGCCATTCCCTGGGTGCTGTCCCTGGGTGCTGTCCCTGGTCCTGGATGCTGGAAGCCCACCAGCCTTTGGAAAGCGGTGCTGGGCTCAGTTTCTGCCCCCAGCACGGCTGGATTAGCTCGTTGCTGTCCAGGGATTTTAGTCATGCCTTCAGGCATGAGCCAAATTACAGAAGAGAGCACGGTGCAAAGAGCCCTGAGTCAGCCTGAACATCTTCAGTGTCTAATTCCTTGTCAGCTCCAGTCTCCACATGCAGAATTGCACAAACCAGACACAGGCAGTGGGTTGAAGTTATCACAGTGACATTCATTAACAGTATCTCGATGACAGATCTTGAAGAGTCAATAAGTGCTGGTAAACATCTTTCTCCCCAATTCAGCATTGCAGAAGCACCCCGAGGACTAACCCAAGGTCATGTATCACGAAATTAAGCGACTAAAAACAAAAACCACTCCTCCAGTCTGCCAAACTAATGCCTTCTCTACTGGACCATCTGCAGCAGATGTGCCAGAATAGATTGTTTTAAATGGCCTAAATATGTCCAACTCCTGAAGTGCTGAATGCCCTTAGCCATGTTTCCTTGCTGCCCAGAGGCATCTGTCAGGAACGCCATTAATAACATCACAGCTAATGGGTTCACAGCTTTTTAACATCTCCCTCTGTGCTCTCTGTTTATTTATTGTACGTGTGAGCAAAGACGAGGCAGCCAGTCCCTGTTTCTGGGAGATCTGTTCTGATTTCCCTGACAGGCTATTTCCCTGCACCGCAGTCCCGGTGCTGTCCCAGTATCCTGTGGCTTTTCCTTGGAGCAGAGCTGAGCACTGAATTTGCACTGCACACAGAATGGGCAGCGATGTGCTGGGCTGGTTTGCAACCTCCCCCTCTCCTGGGAGGGTCTAACGGGCCCTGCGGGGGGAGGATTCTCCAGCAACCCCAAGCGCCTTCGGCACCACTTTTATTGCAGTGAAGCTCTTAGGAATTGCAGCTGACCGTGGAATCCTGAGCATTCACATTCCGTTCATCCCGGGATCCGGCATGTACATTCCAGCTGCAGTGGTTTCAGTTCCATGGAAGCTGTGGCTGCCCCATCCCTGGAAGTGTCCCAGGCCAGGTTGGAGCATCCTGGGCTGGTGGAAGTTGTCCCTGCCCGTGGCAGGATCTTTGAGATGAGACAAGAATGGTTTTTAGGGTCCCTTCCAACCCCTCTGCCCCGGAGAAGCACAGCTCTGTCATTTTGGGAACATTCACATCAACACATCTCCATATCGGGAGGAAAAGTTTATCATCTTCAAGTTATCGCTTGTTGTTTTCTAACCTGAAACTGTTAATCCTTTCGTTCCAAAGGACTTTTTCATTTGCCCTTTAGTTCTTTATATGACTTTATCCATCCGAGCAGCTTTCATTTTCTTGCTGGCCCGTGTAGGGACTCAATGAACCAAATTTATCCTCCCCTTCCTGGGGAGGAGCAGCCCAGAATTCAGAGCCTGTGTTGGGTGTTGGCCAGAGGGACCACAGCCACCACAAGAGGGTCTTCAAAGTCGCTCCCAACTCAAACCATTCCACGATTCCACCATTAGAAGAGCATTTTAAAAGCCCTGTCACAACATTTGAGGCACGCAGGACCAAAAGCCAGGCCAGCTCCGCAGCCTGAACAAACAGCAGCACTTTGCAAATCTGTGTTTAGATTTGCTGCAGTCCTGAAAAAGAACAAAACAACCAAAAATAAACCCCAAAGCAAAACAAAAACAAAGCTACAAAAAAACCCCATGACTCACCAAAAAATATCCTTAAACAACCAAGGCAAGCTTTAATTTTTATAGCAGCGCGTTTAATTAGTTTCATTTGTCTGGGAATTTAGTTTGTTTGTTCTGGGCATAATAAAGTCTGTGAGTTGCTGTTAATAAAATCTGCTGCCTGTGCTCAGACAGGCTTTGGGTCTCCTCCTGGAGAGCAAAAATGTGTAATTCCTGCTGTAATTGGGCATTTGGAGGTGGTTTATACCTTCACTCTGGGTCACAAAGACCTCTGCATTCTCCTCTGAATAGTAATAAATAATAAAAATATTAAAAATAATAAAAAATATTTTAAATAATAATATGATAAAATAATAACAACCCAATAAAATAATAATAAATTAAACCAAAGGTGATGTATACATAATAAAATGCAAATAATAAAAGATAGCAGTAAAATATTATTGGATCATAGAATACATAATAAAATAAAAATTAAAAATGATAAAATAATACACGATGAAATAATGAAATAATACATGACGAAGTAATAAAATAATACACAATGAAGTAATAAAATCATAAAGGATAAAATAATAAAAACCAAAGATAAATGAAAAGTGCCAGGACCAGCAGCATGGGCAGGTGAGTTCCCTGTGGGAGCACAAGGGTTCCGAGGTGGAATTAAGGCCTGATTTTGAGGAAGGGCTTTGCCAGATCTCCCACCCTGGCGGGAGGTTTTGCCCAGCACTGAGTCATGGACTGGAGTAACCTTCCCTCTGCATTTGCTCTGAGGAGACTCGTCCCACTGATTCAACCTGACAGGACTCAATAGCTCCATTACAGAGGATAAAAGATTGTCTTTAGCAGCAGAGGGAGAGGAAGAGACAGAAAGGAGAGTCTTTAATCAGAACCCTGAATTAACCTTCCCAGAAGGGAATCCAGGCGGACTGTGGCTTTTATTTATAAACTTAGTTCTTCCTCCAGGCTTCCTTTATTCCCAGGGAGAAGCAAAGCCCTGGAGAAAGGCAGTATTTGGAGAACATCCCGGCTGAGGGGATCAACGGAGCTGTGCCTGAAAGTCCAGATAATGAGAATTAATTAAACCCCAAAGCACAAGTCGGCAAATACAACTGTTGTGCCCCAAAACAAAGCAGAAATCTCCTCAACATCTGTCAAAGGTGCTCCTGCTGAGCTCCAAACAGCCTGAACTCTCTTCTCGGGACTTTTGCAAGTACAGGGATTATTTCCCTTTTATTCCGTTAGAAGGGGGAGCAATTGAGAAGCTTCATTACACACTGAAAGAGGAAATGATTCCAAGAAAAATGTATTTCTCCATATGGATAAGGCAGGGCTATTTGGGACTCACACTGTGTCCTTCTTCCACTGCAGCTTGCAAAGGCTTTTCATTCTGCTTGTATTTCATGTTTCAAGTGGATTATTTCCCTTCTGTTGATAAGAGTGTAATTCAGTTAGGCCTTGGAGATAGTTATTTCTTCTCTCAAAAGGATATTTTGCATGGAGGGATCAATTTTTTTTTCCTTTTTTTAAAAAAACACATCACCTAGAGCCTGTGGAAATTAGATATATTAGCAGTGACTAAATGGCTAACCATGGGAGAGCGAGGGGCAAATTAAACCGCGGTGGGATGAAAGCCAAAATTACAAGGAGTTGTGTAACTCCATGTGTAATAAAGTCACGTTCTGCCACTTCAGGAGCTCCACCAGGTCCCTCTGCCTGTTCCACTGCTCAGGTAAAGGCTGCTTTGCAACCAAGGTGGAAGCAGAGACAGCCAAAAATCTCCTGGACATCCCTTCTCCAACCATCTCTGGCTGCTGGAGTGGCTGCTCTGGGCCTTCTGGCAGTGGAGATGCCTCAAGTGGGATGAAAACCTGTTCTCCTGTGGACACTGAGGCCAACAGGGCTCCTGTCACCCACGTGGACACCCCAAGGGTGGCTGCAGAGGGACCAGGAGCCATCTATTAGTTCAGACCCCTAGAACAGTGGAAGGAAGTGCTGGTACCAGATGGCACCTCAGCAGCATCCAGAGAGCACCAGGGGTGGGGCTGGCCCTGTGTGGTGCAGGCACAGCCCCAGAGCAGTTCTGGTCTCCTGGGCCTGGCCCAGTTCAGGATCATGGAACGTCAAGCCCCTTTCCCAGTCCAAATTCAGAGCCAGTCACCACTTTGGAGATGAGGTGGTTTAACCCCGTGGCCACTTCAGTTGGGGTCCAGGCCAGAGAACAGCCATCTCTGGGTGACAAGAGCAGCAGGGACACCTCCAAGGGCTGTCTGGAGATCTGGGTGGGGCTGTCCACTCACATTTGGCAACAGGAGGTTCCACTGCCCCTGCCCCTACAGCTGGGTCAGTCTGAACCCCACCATCTGCTCCAAACCCTCCCAGCCTTTCTGCTCAGCCCCCTGCACATATGGTCCAGAGGGAAAATCCCCATGGAAGCAGCAGGCTTGGGTTTCTGGCCCACTGCTCAGAGATTCAGCCAATAAATCGACACCAATTTGTCCTCGACTTGAGGCCAGGTTTTCACAGCTCTGTGCTTCCCTCCCAGCTCCTGCTGCCTGTGTGACCCAGGGCAGTGCTGAGGAGCCAGGAGTGGCAGGGGGGTGACCCTGGGCTGAGCCAGGCACGTGTGGCACCACCACTGTCCAATTACCCAAATTCTCCTGGAATGCCAGAAGCTTGTTCAGACAAGTGGCTCAGTCGATTTGCTCCTGTGGGGACTTGGAAGAGCAAAGCATGTTAATGAGTCCTTCCGAGTGCAAGACAAGCTCTGAAGAGGGATGATCAGAGTCTGAATCCTTTGGAGGGAGCACAAAGTGCCTTACGGCCACTTGCTTATTTTTACGGACCTTGTTAAGAGCGTGTCAGAACCCACTGCACTGTTAAATTATGGGGTCACCCCCCTCTGCCGCGAAGGGAAAGTGAAGATTGTCATTCCCACCTCGCGGTTTAAATGTTCCGTGTCCTTGCACCAGCTCCCAGCTTTGCATTTTTCCTGTGTGCAGCTCGTTAATGCATTAAGTTTCAAGCATATTTTGGAGAAGCCTTCAATTAAATACCTCTAAGGACAATATCTCGTTAGTATGAGACTGTTGCTGTCATTCTCTCCCTCCCCTCCTGGCTACTTGTCTCTTGATTTGGGTGAATTACACGAGGGTTTCTGAGCTGCATTCCAATCAGATGTTGGGTTCAGAGCAGTGCTGGGTGTTGACGGGGGAAGATGGGCTGCAGGAGCTGTGGCCTGGAATGTTAATGTGGAACACCAGCTCCAGGGAAGGCACATTCCTGTGTGTACCAGCTCACCCCGGGCTTGTGTCCTGGCTCTTCTCCCTGCTCTCAAACTGGCTTCCTAAGTCACTCAGGATTGTAGCCAAGGACATGTGGGATGTTCCTGACCTCTGGGATTTGTCTTTGCTCCTTGAACTCCTAAAAATATCCCTAGCTGTGCTTAAGGCATTTAGCTCTTCCCACTTGTGGGAGCAAATCCATGTCAAGAGAGACATTCCCAGCTGTCCAGAAGCAGGGAAACAACCACAGAACCCCAGAATACGCTGAGTTGGAAGGGACACACAAGGGTCACTGAGTCCAACTCCTGGCTTTGCACAGGACCAGTCCCCAGGAAGCCTTTTGAGCTGGTAAATCTGAGTATTTTCAGTGAGTTGCCAGTCCTTCCTCTGAGTGGTTCATAGAATCGTGGAATGGTTTGGGTTGGAAAGGGCCTTATTAAAAGCTCACCCAGTTCCAGCCCCCTGCCATGGGCAGGGACACCTCCCACTAGCCCAGGGTGCTCAGGATGGTCTGGAACAGATTCAATCCCATCCTGAGCACACCAGACACTGAGGGAAACTGAGGCACGGGCAAATTCTCTCAAGAGCAAGTGTTCCAGGCACAAGGGAGAGGAGCTTTTCTGCTCCGCACCACCCACAGCCTGAGGAGAGGACTCTCCACTCCCCACTGCTGAACTCTGGAGAGCCCAGGAGCTCCAGGATAACTCTGGATTTCTCCCTTGTATTTCCTGGCAGAAAAGCAGCTAAAATGTAGCCTGTGCATTCTGTGCCTCTGCAAAGGTGACGGGACCACAATTCCAGAGGGTAGCAGCACTTGGGTGTTTGAATGCGTGGCTGGGAGGAGGGATGGGGAGTGTAATGCAGGAATCTGTTTGTGCTGGTGGGAAATAATCCTTTTTAAGGATTCTTATATGCTTCAGGAAGGGCAAAACTAGCAAAACTGCTTTAACAAATGACACGGTGATTGTGCCCTCCCACCCAAAAAAGGCTGTGTAGCTCTCAGTGTCTGGGGGAAGTTCTTGCGGTGCCCAAATCTCCTCCCAGCAGAGATCTGCCTGGATTTCTGCCACACCATGGGAAATAACACGCGCAGAAGGCATTGCTGGGTCCTGCTCTCCCTTCCTCACCTCTCCCTCGCTCCAGGAAGGAGCGTGTGGGTGTTTCAAAGGGGACCAAACCACCACCTGAGCTCCAGCAGGTTCCAGTGTGTGTTCCCATAATGGCATTCATTAGTCTGTTTGACATAACTACTGGTTTCGGGTTAATATGTTTAACTTAATGAGGCATTTATTTGCAGCCCAAGAACTCTTTAGGAAGGTATGTTTTCTTCCAGTGAGTTGAACTGACGAGGGGATTAATAACAGGCTTGAACAAGCAAGGCAAGAAAATAAATCCAACCAGCTCCTCTGTGCAGGTTATGAAGTATGCTTGGATTGATCCAAGGAAAGGCAATCATTTCTGACAGGATGGAGAAAAATAAAACCCCTTCTCCTCGCCTGCGCATCTCACTCACTGCTGTCAGTGGTTATCTTCTTCCTCTAATGCTCCTCTCTCAACCTCATGGAACGTCTGACCCAAGTAAAGCCAGCAGCAGGACAAGGGTTCTCGGAAGCCAGAGGGATTCTGAGGATTTATCAAATGGATCCAGGCACATTTATTAGCAACAGAAAGATTTTTTTTCCAACCCTTCTCCAAAGCAAAGAAGTGGGATATTCCCAATGTACCTCTGAATTCCTTCCCATCACAGGACAGGGCTTTGCACTCTTCCCTTTCCTCCCTGGTTGGGTGCAAAGCAGGGGACTGAGAAACAAATATGGATAAAGATGAGACAGCTAAAATAAGACTGAACTGTCTGATCTAACCAGTGCATCTCTGCTGTGGCTTTTAGGAAGTCCAGATGTTTGCAGAAGTCCTGCCAAGACTTTTAAAAAAGGGACTAAAAAGACATCACAGAGAACTGGCCTCAAATCCAGGATTTTTGTTGATAGTCCTGTGAAGAGGATGGAAGGTGCAACAAAACTCTCCCTTAGGATATCTTATAATAATTTATTATTTTTTTCCAGCTCATTGCACCATTCAGAGTGTGAATTTTCTTCCCTTAAAATGTCATGTTATTTGGAGAGAAACAAGCAAAGTGAGGCTGCTGGAGTCTGCAAAAGCAAACTGAATTTTGCATCCAGAGGCTTCTGCAGGGGAACAGCATCAATATTCACACAGAGACACGACAAAGATGCAGAAGCTCTTCCTCTTAAATCGACCCTCATATAATTTGCCAAATACGAAAATCACGGAGGTTAATCTGCTATGGAAAAATGCCATCTTTTTTTCTTGCTGAAATAACGATTCCTCCATCCTTTGATGGTCTCACTGAGGGGTCGTGAAGCAGAGACACCCCAAAGGGCCCAGCAGGGACCTGCCCAGCTCAACATCCCACTGGCACCACCAGGGCTGCCCCAGGAGAAAGGCCCTGCCCAGAGATGGGACACCAGCTTGTGTTGTGACATCCTGGGAGGAAAGGTTGGGAGAGCTGGGATTGTTCAGCCTCGGGAAGAGAAGCTTTGGGGTGACCTGATTGTGGCCTTCCAGGACCTGAAGGAGCTACAAGGAAGATGGAGAGAGACTGTTTCCAAGGCATGGAGGGACAGGACACAGGGAATGGGTTCCACTGACAGAGAGTGGGTTTAGATGGGATATGGGGAAGGAATTGTTCCCTGTGAGGGTGGGGAGGCCCTGGCACAGGTTGCCCAGAGAAGCTGTGGCTGCCCCTGGATCCCTGGAAGTGTCCAAGGCCAGGTTGGAGCAACCTGGGCTAGTGGAAGGTGTCCCTGCCCATGGCAGGGGGTGGAACAAAATGGTCTTTAAGGTCCCTTCCAACCTAAACCATTCTGGGATTCCGGGATTCTCAATTATCAATTAGGGATTATGGAAGTATCTGATGGATTTTTTTCCCCCCATCAGATCAGTAAAGATCAATTTTCATTTTCAAATTCCTCCAGTTGAATTTCACCCTGTTTTCACTCCCATTCTGCCTAAATGATGAGGTTTCAGAAAGGAAAGGAAATCCATTTCCCAGTAAGGAGTTCCTCCTTCATTCTGCTCCCAAGGTATCCCTGCCCATAGCAGGAGGTGGAATGAAATATTTAAGGTCCTTTCCAACCCAAATCTTTCTGTGGTTCTGTGATTCTGTCATGCTGACTCCCACTGAATTACCCTGAACTACCCTGTACTTCTATTTTCTGTAACTAAAATAAGGAATGAGCCCCCTGAACTTTGCTGAGGCTGCTGAGATCCCCCAGATCTGATGCATCTGAACATCTGAAACTTGACATGAAGCTTCCCCCTCTGCTTGAAATTAAAGTGTGATGGAGATCTTAGCATGGAAAACAGGCTTTAATTTGCAAATTATCTGCCCTGATAACACAGCCTTTCCTACAATTCAGGAATTTCTTTCTCCCTAATTTTTGTTCCAATTAATTTGCCCTGAAGGTCGTTATCATGGGTACGTCACAACCCAGCACAGCACTGCAAAGGGAAGGATGCCCCATCCAAAAAGAGATTCCCAGCTCTCCAGTGGCATTCCCAGCCTTCTGAAAATCACTCAGCAACTTTAATAGAATGTTCTAAACGACATCATTCCATGTTTTGTTTGGATACACTTAGTTCTCTCCAAGGAAGAAACTTCCTTCTGGCCAAGAAGGACCATGTGTGATCTGTCTGACTCTGGAAGGCACATTAACTGAGGATGGAAAAAAGGGAAAATGGGGATTCTCCCTGAGAGTGAATCCTTTGGCAGGAGAGTCTGGGGCAGCTGAGAGGGCTTAGCCAGTGGCAAAGCTTGGAAAGCTTAACAGGCAAGTTATAGCTTGGAGCAGAAAAATTCCCATTGCAGTGGCAGCTTGGCCAGGGACACACAATTAATTGCTGCTCACAAACCTGCCTGTGCTGGGATTTTCAATCCCAAATATTCTCAGTTCTCATTAACTTTTTGTTATTGATTCCTGGCTGCTCTGTGCATCCTCAGCCCTCCGCCTGCACCGCTGGAACTTCCCAGAGGATCCCGGGACTGAGGGAATTGCTGTGCTTTAACCTTTCTGGAGACTTCGGTGTGAGAGGCAAGAAACTAAACAAGGAAAAAAACCACCACTCAGGAAAGTTTTGCTGGTATTTCAACATGAATAAAACAGCTGCAGGTATTTTTCTCTCCTCCTCGTGTCAGGAGATGACACATTTAACCTCTGCAACCAACCAGGGTTGTCTCCACACCTCACCTGTGGTTGTACCAGGAAGGCTTTGCCCTGACCTCCCTTCCCTCTTCCTTGTATTTGCAGAATTCCAGGCTTTCCTTTAAAATACAACGAAACATTAGAAAAATTAGAACCCACACACCCTCGGCACTCTCCAAGCTCTCATTTTTTTCCAGACCTACCTTTTTATTTTCCACCTTGAAGCGGAGCTCTCAGTAAACAACCTCCCTGCAATTCCCGGAGACTTCTGCCTGTTGCTAATTAGATTTGTGCAAGGTTTGTTTCTGCTCAGCAATCCTTAAATATCAAATTCCCCATCTTTTGGTCTCAAGGCATCTAAGTGGGAACCCAGCAGCCAACAGGAGACAATCTGGGGAGTTTGAACACATTTCAAACCCTGCAGAGCAGCCACGAGTCCATCTGCCAAGTGAACATCTCTACCTTGCAATTCAAACTGGGTTTCCCACAGAATATGGGGAATTTAAAACATGTTTCCACTTCCTTAGAGCAAGGACACAACGAAGTCTTCCCTGATCACAGCTGATAAATGGCTGGAGTTCTTACAGCAGCAGGGATGAATCAATACAGAAGAACATTCCGAAGGTTGGTTTGGACAGTTGGTGGATTGATAGGATTTGCATTGGGGAGGCATAAAGCAGTTCAGGAAGGAGGAGGGGAAATTCTGGGACCAAAAAAAGATGCTCAAGAAACCTTTTAGTCCTTGTTGGGTGCTTTCCAGCCGAGAAGCTCAGTATTTATGGCCAGAGGCTGTGTGTGCTCTCTCTCACAGCTCACAGCGATCGATGGCACTCGAGCTGCTGTTCAGAGCTCAGGGAGGGCTGAGTTCCCCAACAGCAACAGGAGTGGGGGAATATCCTAAATTTAACACACAACGGGCTGCAGGAGGAGAGCACATGTCCTTGGGTGACACTGGTTGAAGATCCAGGTCTTTTGCTGGACAGCAAAACATCAGCAGCTTCACCAAACCAACCCCTGGGCACAGCGAGGTCAGAAAGGAGCCATGGCACTGCTCAGCTCCCAAATGCTTGTTTATACAGAGAAAAGCTCCCAAAAAACTTCTTTATACTGAGAAAAACATTGTGTTGAGAGTTACAAGTGTTCAGCAAATGAGAGGGAACTCACAGAAATCACAGAATATTCAAGTTGGAAGGGGCCCACCAGGATCATGGAGTCCAACTCTTAAGTAAATGGAGGGGGGGAAAATACCTTAGACTGAGATCAGCTCCAAAATTCTTGTTCATATGGAGAAAAGCAGGTTAAACACTGTGTTGAGAGTTAAAAGTGCTCAACAAATGAGAGGGAACTTGGAGAATCAGAGAATATTCAAGCTGGAAGGGACCCATCAGGATCACCGAGTCCAAACCTCAAACAAGTGGCCCATTTGGGGATCAAACCCCCAACCTTGGTGTTGTTGGCTGAGCTCATTTCAGAGCTGATTGAGACTCCTACAGCAGCCCCAATTCTGCCAAATGGATATTTGAAGGATCAAAAAACCCCCTCCCATTGTTCATAGCCAATGGGGCTGTACCTGCATCAATCACGCACACTGGTACATTTATACAGGATTATAGGAAGGGAGGTATTAATTCGGTGATGGATATTAATACTGAGAAAGAAGGAGCTCCTATTTGCTGCCTCAATTGTAGACAAAAATGCAATTCTTTCCAATGATATTACACTGGATTACACAGGGAACCGTATTAACATATTCCCTGGGGTTTAGTGATCTCAGAATGAAACTTCTGTTACAAATCACCCAGGAAGGAGATGCCACTGGGGGGAAAAAACCACCACATTAGCAAGTTTAAGCTGTCACGTTTCACTGACAGCTTCTGATGGGGTCACCACAGGACAAACAAGTGGGGCAGGGGAAAATATACCCATTTGTTCAGTGGATGCTCTGTGCCGTGGAAAAAGGGCTTTGCCACTGCTTCCCTCTCCTGCCTCAGTGCTACACCCTCAGGGATCTCTCTGAATGATGATCCATCACCAAAGCTACATCAAAATATTCAGAGTTTTGGATTCCACTGCAGCTGGTGACAAGTTCCTGCCCAGAGAAGTGATGGTTTGGACAGACAGTGGTTGGCTCCATTGCCTTGGAGCTGACTTTAACAGGTACTGAATCTGAGCACAGCCCTCTGCAGCTGATGAACTGACTCTGGTGGAGCTCAAGAGCTTTGGGACAATCATCTCGACATCAAAGACAGCTCTAACCAGCATGGACAAAGCTCAGATCAGTCAGAGCTGTTCTCCTTGAAATTTGCTGTGATACCTTGAATTCCATCCATTTAAGTGGGTTTAATAGGAATGTTATTATAGGTTAAGCAAATACCAGAGGATCACTGAAGACAAGAAAGTGCTGCATTGTTAGAACTGTTCTGGAGAAGATAATCACCCATTATATTGTACACCTCAAACATGATTTAATAATCGTTGTTTAAATAACATACATTAACTGCCTTATTAAAAATTAACCTTAGAGAATCATAATTTATTACAGCAACACTTGCATGTTTGGAGACCCAGAAGGTGGGAGCTGAGTCTGGTGGGGAAATCTGCAAGTTAATGAGTCTCTGACTCTTTTCAGGTCTCGACCACGGTTTCAGGTAATTTGACTTTCTGTTTTTGAATGAGCAGCAGCATCAGCTCGGAGCAGCAGGGGCTGTTCATGCTGGGATTCCCTTCTGGTCCTTCCAAGGAGCAGGTCAGGTTTCTGATGTCCAGGACACCTGTGATCAGCAGGCACAGGGTCAGGAGGGAGTTGGGGACAGCTCCACACTGACTGATCCCACCTCCAGGCAGAGCAGAGAAGGCCTCCAGCCCACGAGAAGCTGCAGCATTTACAGCACCCAGGGAATGGCCTGGAGCTGTGCCAGGGCAGGCTCAGGTTGGATCTCAGGAAAAGGTTCTTCCCCCAGAGGGTGGTTGGGCACTGCCCAGGCTCCCCAGGGCAGTGGGCACAGCCCCAAGGCTGCCAGAGCTCCAGGAGGCTTTGGCTGATCCTCTGGGGCACATGGGGTGACTCTTGGGGCTGGGCCTGTGCAGGGCTGAGGTTGGACTGGATGGGCCTTGGGGGTCCCTCCCAGCTCAGCACATTCTGGGATTCTGGGATTAATGACCTGTGTGGTCATATGAAGTTTCAGAGTGGTATTTGAGGTGCCTGTTTTCCTCTCTGGAACCCAAAGTCAACCTTGTCTGTACCCTAGGCTCTGAAAGGGGACCCAGCTGCTTTCCTTCTTGATTTTCCCACTACCCCGTGGGTTTAACTCTCTGAAACAGGCCCAGGAATGTTATATCCTCGTCCACTCTAAAACAAGATGTTCAGGATCATTCTTGGAAAGAGCCAAACCCCCGCTGTAGAGGGAAGGGCCTTCCTTCCAGGGAGCTCCCTTGGGTCCCCCAAATGCATTTACTGAAGGGTAGGAGAGCTGGCAAAGCACCTCTTCACCAAAAGCATTGCCTGGGGCACTGCATCCATCACATCCCAAGCCCTTGAAGGCAACAAAAAAAGCTCCAGCTTCTCTGGGAAGATCCTAAAATCACCGAATATGCTGAGCTGGAAGGGACCCATCAGGATTATTGAGTCCCTGCACAGGACACCCCAACAGTCCCGCCCTGTGACCTCTGATTTCCCCCACAGGATCCATGTTCAGCAGGAGGTAAATGTGCCACAGAGCCATTGAACTGTGACCATTCCTGCTTGGAGGATGCAAATGCTACATGAAATAATGAAAACCAAGTTTGCATCAATACCAGTTACCTTATCAGCAGTTAATTATCGTTTGTCAGACAGAGCACGGGCTGCCCTGTGGGTTTAGTTCATTGCCTTAGTTTCATTCTTGGAAAGAGCCAAACCCCCGCTGTAGAGGGAAGGGCCTTCCTTCCAGGGAGCTCCCTTGGGTCCCCCAAATGCATTTACTGAAGGGTAGGAGAGCTGGCAAAGCACCTCTTCACCAAAAGCATTGCCTGGGGCACTGCATCCATCACATCCCAAGCCCTTGAAGGCAACAAAAAAAGCTCCAGCTTCTCTGGGAAGATCCTAAAATCACCGAATATGCTGAGCTGGAAGGGACCCATCAGGATTATTGAGTCCCTGCACAGGACACCCCAACAATCCCGCCCTGTGACCTCTGATTTCCCCCACAGGATCCATGTTCAGCAGGAGGTAAATGTGCCACAGAGCCATTGAACTGTGACCATTCCTGCTTGGAGGATGCAAATGCTACATGAAATAATGAAAACCAAGTTTGCATCAATACCAGTTACCTTATCAGCAGTTAATTATCGTTTGTCAGACAGAGCACGGGCTGCCCTGTGGGTTTAGTTCATTGCCTTAGTTTCATTCTTGGAAAGAGCCAAACCCCCGCTGTAGAGGGAAGGGCCTTCCTTCCAGGGAGCTCCCTTGGGTCCCCCAAATGCATTTACAGAAGGGTAGGAGAGTTGACAAAGAAGCTCTTCACCAAAAGCATTGCCTGGGGCACGGCATCCATCACATCCAAGGCCCTCGAAGGCAACAAAAAAAGCTCCAGCTTCTCTGGGAAGATCATAAAATCACAGAATATGCTGAGCTGGAAGGGACCCATCAGGATCATTGAGTCCCTGCACAGGACACCCCAACAATCCCAGCCTGTGACCTCTGATTTCCCCCTCCCAGGATCCATGTTCAGCAGGAGGTAAATGTGCCACAGAGCCACTGAACCATGAACATTCCTGCTTGGAGGAGGCCATCCCACCCCATGCAAATGCTGGTTAGTTTTTAATGAAAACCAAGTTTGCATCAATACTAAAATTACCTTATCAGCAGTTAATTATCACTTGTCAGACAGAGCACGGGCTGCCCTGTGGGTTCAGCTCTCGGGGAGGTTTGTAAAGCTGAATTTCTGTGCTGGAGGAGCGAGCTCTTCTTGTCAGGAGTTGTTCACGTTTGAACTGCTCCCCGTGGATCCTGGGATTTAAATGAGCTTTTGATTTCCTGGAAGATGACAGGCTCAGTGTTTTTAAAGTGGCTCATCTGGAGATCAGACAGCACAATAGTGAATATATCCTAATGACTGTTTACATTGTGCTCTCACACTGCTGGAACACTTCTTATCCTCAGGTATTTCATAACCTATTTGGAGCTGTGGGTCTGCTGTTGGATATACTGAAGCATTTGAATGGCTCTAAGAACTGTGTTTGATGAAACACGGGTTTTGGTACACCTGAGCCATCTTCATTGCTTCCAGGGAAGGAAATGATCATCAGAACATTTCAGCATGTTGCAAATTCAGTTTGCAAGCCTTTGAAACAGGACCAGAATTTGGATGTTCCTTCTGACATTCTGTAAACAGCTTTTTTCCTGGCTTTTGGGAAAAGTGAATACGGAAAACTGGCAAAAGCAGATCTGCTCTTCACCAGGAAAGGGTTGGCCACAGGCTGAGCTCCTCAGCATTTGTGGGACCCTCCTGGGAAGGAAGGTCTCCCAGCTCCCATCTCAGCACGGGGAGCAGGGCTGGTTATGAGACCTGTCAACATTAAGGACATTTCACCCACTGAAGACACTTTTCCCACTGCCCTGCAGATCTCTTGGCCTCAGATTTAATGTTTCCACACCCACCTTAACCCCAACAACATCTTTGAAGCTTCTCGTTGAGCAGGTGATCGGCACCACGATCCTTGCAGCGGCTGATGTGTCCCCCCTGCCACATGCCCACAAAGGCAGCAATAAAGAAACCAATAAAATATTACCCTGTTCCATTGCAGACCATGAAAATTACCCTCATTCTGCCAGAGAGCACCCAGTGGAGGAGATTTTCTCTTTCTTTTTGGCAGCCTTTATTTCTATCGCTGGTCCACAGTTCCCTTTGTCCGATGAGGGCTGGGAATGCAGTGATTTAAATGAAGGATTCATGCAGCTCCCATCTGCTAAGTATCTTCTCATTAACCAGATGACACTCCTACTTTACATAAGGCAGGAATTCCTTTATCTGGCGTGATTAAAGGAAGCAGCACTTCTAAGATGCACCTATAAATTCTTGCATTCATTTAAGCCCCAAACAGCATGAGCACAATGGACAGATTGTGTCTAAGGCTGGGAAAATAAAACTGCCACATGATATTGATTTAAGTGTCATCCAAGCACCAGCACAGTTCAAAAAGCAGAGTATATCTGTGTTAGCACAGCCAGCCATAAATCCAGGAATTAAGGAGGTGGTGTGAAGGAGAGGAGAAAGAGCAGCTGAAATGTTAGAGATTTAATCCATTCTCTTCCATCCTGGGGAAAGGAAATGGGGGCACATGGTCCAGCCTTGATTTATGATGCCCAAACCTCTCTTTCGCAGGTTTGATCTGTCTTTATCTCCAAAATCAGAAGACTGAGTGTGGTGCCAACACACCCAGAAGGATCCCAGGTGTCCACGCGGTGCCAGAGGCACAGGAAGGTTCATCTCTGCCCTGGGCTCACAAACATCCTGGGTCTGCAGAGCCCAGTCCCGTTCCTGGGAACAGCAAGGCCACAAACCTGGAGCTGCTGCTCTGCAGAACATCTGGGGAGTTTTTGCTCGGCAGCAGGAAGCAAAAAGAGGGATGTGGGTCCCTGTGTTGGCAGCTCAGGCAGCGTTTGGTGCCTTGACTGAGGCTGCACCTCCAGGGGCTCTGTGATTGCTGCCGGTGTGGCCTTTGCTTTGGTGGTGCTGAGTGTCCAATCGCTGTCCCTGCACAGGGAATTAAACCTGCATCCAACCCCATGGCTCAAACAGGGCCACAGAATTCTCCTCTTGCAGAGGTAGGAAAAAAAACACAGAATCATGGAATCAAAGAATTGTTCAGGTTGGAGAAGACCTTTAAGATCCTCAGTCCAACCACCAACCATGTTCAGCGCTAGCCATGTCCTCAAGTGCCACATCCACGTGTCTTTTTGAACACTTCCAGGGATGGGGATTCCATGATTTACAACCCTTTCTGTGCACAAATATTCTTCATATCTAATCCAAACCTTCTCTGGAGTAACTTGGGGCCGATTTCTCTCATCCTGAGCCATCACATTTCCTTTGCATACCTGATAAAACGGGAGGGATCCAACCAACCTCTGGCCCAAAATTGAGGATCAGGCTCTGTGGGGCTCTGCTAAAAACTGGCTCCTGGTTATATCCAAGCATTTGTGGCTTATGGAAAGTCTGGAGCAGCACCCCACACGTCAGCACAGTCTAATGCTGCTTCTGCTCATAATCAGCTCGTTGAGGACACATTTTGTGTGTGCAAGAACTTCCCACTCAGATCAAAACTGTCCACACTTCAGCAAGGACAAAGTGCAAAGAAAACTAGAAAAGAAACAGAGCAGCATGAAAACTAAAAGCCCTGAACCCCAGGCAGCATGCTCTTATTTTTTATAATTCCATACCCATGCTCTTATTTCTTATAATTCCATATCAATTCCAGCATCTCCAATTTTCTGCATTGTGCTGTAATTTCCCTTAATGCAGACTTAGGTTCTAACCATTTGCATAATTTGAAATATTGTTTCTTTGGGCGGATGCAAGAGGTTCTGCAGGGCATTTTAGGTTTGGTTGTGGGGTGGTTTTTTTTCCCTTTCCCTGTAATGCTTTTATGAAAATGATGCCTCTGCAGTAGCATCTTTTACTTAAACAAAAAAGGAGGGGTGGAAAATCGCAGAATCAGCCACGATATTATTACAGAGGGATAATGTGAGTGGAGCCATTTGGCCAATTTTCTTTTTAACTGAGGGTTGCACTAAATAGTTTCATCTGCTGCTCAGGGAGATGCTGGTTGTACCAACCACACTCCTCCCCACCTGCTCTCCCTCAGATGCTGGCACTGACGTTTTTTCCAGTCACTTATCCCAGCCAAAGGAAAACGGTCCAAGAAGAGCCTGTGGCAGGACAGACCCAGCCTGATAACGCCTAAAATCCAATCAGAAGGCACACCAAGCTATCAAACCATCATGCAAGATCAGCTGCTGGAGACAGGCTGTTGTCGTGGTGGTGGTGGAGATGATGGAGGTGGAGATGGTGGTGGTGCTGGTGCTGGAGGAGGTGGTGGTGGAGGTGGTGGTGGGCATGGAGGTAGAGATGATGGAGGTGGTGGTGGTGGAGAAGGAGGAGGGGGAGGTGGTGGTGGTGCTGGTGCTGGAGGAGGTGGAGGTGGTGGAGGT
>VZRE01005425.1:0-17959 GCA_013396775.1 Cephalopterus ornatus | reverse complement strand
TGGTGATGATGGAGGAGGAGAAGGTCGTGGAGGAGGAGGAGGCGGTGATGGTGGTGATGGTGGAGGGGGAGGTGGTGGAGGAGGCGGTGGAGGTAGTGGTGGTGGTGAAGGTGGTGGAGGTGGAGATTCCTCCCCTGGCTGGAGACACCCTCCAAGGACACTCCTCGATGTGGAGAGAAAGAGATCTCCCCACGAGTGTTGGTTTGGGGGAGTTACATCAGATATCTACTTAATAATTGTTTCTTTTTGCCAGCTTTAACCTAACTGCTTCAATAGAGTGCACTATCCTACCCTATTTTATAGTAGTGTTAGTGTTTATATTATGTAGCAAATAATTCTGATTAAGGCCTTTTGTCTGGTCATTTTTAATAATAAACGATTTGTTTTATGTAAACATTCCTATTTTGCCAATCATTAAAACCTGCAGGACAAAAGTGGTTCAATCCCACCTCTGTAACTCCTTAAATTTAAACTATTGGATTCCAGAGGAGTCTGGACTCCTCTCTGAGCAGGGCTTTAGAAAGCCAGGGAGTCCCTTCTGCACCTCAGTGGCAACGCTTTGAAATAAATCTTGTCTAAACCTTCCACCCACTGCCACCCTTGACAGAGCCACCACCACCTCAGTGAAACACCTGCAAAACAGTGCCATTAAAAACACTGCACTTGTATTCCAGCCTCTGAGAAGTCTCTTCATTCCTAAAGACCCTTTTGCCCGGCCAGGGATGGGAATGTCCCAAAACTGCCTCTGTGTTGGGTGCTGCAGGGTGGATCTCACCCCCAAGGGTGGTAGCAAGGAATGTGGGATGCTTTTCACTTTCAAATAAATGGGAGGTTTTTAGTGTTTGGTTCCTGTTTCACCCCCCTGACAGCACCATCTCTGCAGGAGAAGCCAGAGCCCAGCTGAGCCCACCTTCTTGTGGGTATTTGGTGCAGTTGGCCCTTGGTTACAACCTTGAAGCAAGAGGGAACCAGTTTGTGAAGCTTCAAAGTCTTACAGAAATTGAGGAATAGATGAGAGACCTTTGACTGACCCAATATTTTTATTTCTCTCCTCAGAGAGCAAATGCTCCCAGGGAGCTCCTCGGGTCGTGTCTGCAGGATGTTCTCAGTTTATCAACTCCAGCTGATTCTTCAGTGAAGTCTTTAGCACTGCCACGACTTTGTTCCCCCAGTGTGTCACTTCGTTCTGCTCCAGGAGGGTTGAGGAGGGGTGAAAGAGGCTCCTGCAGGTTGCCCAAGGACTTTGCAGATGCTGGGAAAGAAACACTGGAGTTTTCTTTGCCTCTGATGCCCGTGGGATGGAAGGCAATGGGTAACATCTCAGCCTTACACAACCTACTGTTTAAAGAAAAACTTTTCCTCTGCCCCGAGGACATGTTTAGACCCCACACTCTGCTCTGAAACCCCGAATTTTGGGAAATTTCCCATTTCCCAACGCACAAGGAAGCACCTCCCTGGCACTGATGGTTTCTCAGAGCCGATGGGGAGCAGCCCTGCTTTGGACCAGAGGTTGTGGCTCCCCAGAGTGTGGGAGCTGGGGAAGGACACTCACACCACGGACCTGCAGGCACCTCGTTTATCCCTGGCATTCCATAGAGCCAGTCATGGAATGAGAAGGGAGGGATCTCTCTCCCCTGCACTGAGGTTTTACTTCAGCTCTTCATCTCTCCCCTAGAACCAACAGCCAATTCTGTCCCTCCCTCATCCTTTGGCTTTAAGAGCATTTTTCCCCCTAATTTTGCAAGTTTGGGAACAGCCACAGAAATCACCGAGTCCTAGAGAATCACACCTCTCACCTTCTCACCTCTTGGAGGATGATTTCTTCTCCACAGCTCTGCAGGAAATTATATTTTTAATGTGTAAACAAAATGCTTAGAGAGGATGAAAATCCCCCAGGACTGAACCAAAGCAGGGCACCAACTATCACTGTTTTCATTCTGGCTGTGGATAAACTCCAACCTCATTTCTTATCTTGAAAGTTGCAGTAAATCCACCTTGGAGCCAAACCTTCACGTGGTGGAAGACACTTGAAATCAAAGGCACTGTGTGGATTTACACCAGTTAAAACCCCACAGCAGACACTGGGTAATTGCACTGAGAGCCGAATCACAGAAATGTGGGTTTTTTTCCTGTGCTGACAACTTTAAAATCACGCTTTTCATGTGTGAAATGAAAGATTTGTATAATTGTTCATCCTTTGAACTCTGGTTTATTAAAACTGTGACATGCACATTAAAATGAGATTATATATTAAAGGGAGGAGAAACACAGGGGGAGTAATTGCCACATAATGCAGTGACTCGGGGAGAGAAGCAGCTCAGTTTGTTGGCAGGGCTAATGAACAGGAGCTCCAGAGCTGGGATAAAGTTCCTGGGGTAAAACAAAGAAATGAATGGGAGGTTTTTAGTGTTTGGTTCCTGTTTCACCCCCCTGACAGCACCATCTCTGCAGGAGAAGCCAGAGCCCAGCTGAGCCCACCTTCTTGTGGGTATTTGGTGCAGTTGGCCCTTGGTTACAACCTTGAAGCAAGAGGGAACCAGTTTGTGAAGCTTCAAAGTCTTACAGAAATTGAGGAATAGATGAGAGACCTTTGATCTGACCCAATATTTTTATTTTTGCCCGTCTGAGAGGTTAAACCTCACTATAATTTACTGCCGTTTACAGCTTCCTGCAGCTTTTCAGGGCTGTGGTAACTGTAGCAGTTTACTGCATCCCTTCGGAATCCAGCTCCAGAACACTGAGGAGGGATGTTTGTTCATGCTGTCCAGGAAATTCTGAGTCAAAATTCCTGCCACCAAAACAGGGAACCAGCCTGTGAAGCTTCAAAGACCTTATAGAAATTCGGGAGTAGATGCACCTGGCCGGGGTACCCCTCAGGTTTCACGGGGGATAATTCCCCCACTGCTGCCTTTTACATTCACCCCTGGAAAAAACCACTCACCTTCCGGATAAAAAGCTCCAGGAAAACTTCAGAGAGAAGCTCTGTGAACCCAGAGAGAAGATACATGAGATTAGATCGTTCCTGGCCCTCCACCAGAGGCTCTGGAGGGAACTCACCTTCACTGACTGCTGGGGAGGGAACAAGACAGGCTGATTTCCCCCACCCCTGCCCAGCAGCCAAGGACAGAAAAGCAACCAGAGAGACATTTGATCTGATCCAATATATTTTTTATTTCTAAATATTATTTTATTTATTATTAATTACTTTTTAAATTATTAATATTATTTTAAAAAAATTATTTTTGGCCATCTGAGAGGTTAAAACCCACTATCATTTACAGCTTCCTGCAGCTTTCCAAAGCTGTGATAACTGTACCAGTTTACTGCATCCCTTTGGGAACCCAGCTCCAGAACCCTGGGCGGGGATGTTTGTTCGTGCTGTGATTTTACTGTCCAGGAAATTCTGAGTCGAAATTTTTCCAGTGAGAAAAACCAGCTGAGAGATGCAAGTAGCTGAGAGAGGCCTTCTGAGAGATACAGATGCTGTTTGTGCGCTAAAGGGAGCAGCAGAACACATAAATTCCATCAGTTGTATCCCAAACACAGGCCAGAAGGAGAAGAATTCGAAGAGATGGACAAGGATGGACAAGAGATGGACAAGGACCTGTCCTTCAGCTCGGCCACCCCAGGGAAGGCTCAGCTGCTCTTCTACCTCCATAATCACTGGGGAGATTCGCTGAGGCAACAAGAAACAACTTCTTAACTCTCCTAAATGCCCTCCAGAGCCCTGAGCAGGCAGAGAGAGCTCCTCCCCAGGACACCCCTTCTCTCCAGACTCAGAGCTGCACGAGCCACACCGAGACGTGTCACCCAGGCAGGAGAGCTGGGAAGCCTGGGGAATGGGGAAAAGCTCTAGCAGGGGTGGGAGATCAGGAGCTGGGGGGTAAGGAGCACAGTGTCAGGCTGTCTGTCTGTCTGTCTGTCTGCAGCCCCAGGGTCCTGCGACCCGGCCACGAGATTTCTGCGTTTGGATGTATTTAGACACGGAATTGTTCGTGGAATTTTTGGCTGGTGGCCCTTCAATCTCGTGTCACAGTCGCAGGCTGTGAGGAGGGATTCACCACCCCTGAGGAAATGATGCCTTTTCCAGGCTCCTTCGAGAGGAAACAGAGAGAGATTAATTCTTTCAGAGGGTGGATCATTGTGTTTCTCCAGGGAAACCAACACCTCTGTGCCCGAGGGAGGTTTTGGGCTCCTCAGGACAAGACACTGAGGGGCTGGAGGTATCCTGGGAAGGGGCTGGAGCAGCAGGAGCAGCTGAGGGAGCTGGGGGGGCTCAGCCTGGAGAAAAGGAAGCTCAGGGGGGACCTTCTGGCTCTGCAACTCCCTGACAGGAGGGGGGAGCCGGGGGGGTCGGGCTCTGCTCCCAGGGAACAAGGGACAGGAGGAGAGGGAACGGCCTCAGGCTGTGCCAGGGGAGGCTCGGGTTGGACATCAGCAGGAATTTCTCCCTGGAAAGGGCTGTCAGGCCTTGGCAGGGGCTGCCCAGGGAGGTTTGGAGTCCCCACTCCTAGAGGTGCCCAAGGTGGCACTCCATATCCCACCCAAGATCTCAATCCTGGCCCCACAGTCGCTTCCATAGGAGCTGATTAGAAGTAAAGAGACAAAAGGAAAACTCACTGTAAGAAAAAGAAGCCTTGACAGGGCTATTTAAGATTTAGTCTGGCTGCTGAAGCGACTGTCAGTGGGAAGAACATTTTTACAATGCCCAGGAAGTCTCAGGTGGGAGCAGTGCTGGGTGCTGCTCAGGAGGGAATCACTCAAATAGATTCAGGCCACTTCTCCTGTCATCCTAATTATGGCTGTAATAGGATGGGATAGAGGGAGAAAAAGGAGGGGGAAAAAAAGTAGCTAAAGTGACAAGCCCTTTCTTTCAGTTCAAAGACCCTCAAAATCCCAGCTCTCTGGATTTACATGGTTTATTAACAGCGTGTGCTGCAAAGTGGAACAAAGGTATTAATCATTCAGGATAAATCCTCGTGCTGAGCTGGCTGGGATGGAGCCCTGTGTTGCCTCTGAGGGTCATGGTGTGACAGGCCACCAGCACACAGGGGCACAAACCGGGCAGGAACACCCTCTCCAAGACAGAGCAGTTTGCAGCCATTCAGAGTGAGGATTTCTTCTGTTCCCATTGGGATATTTCCAGTTCTTTTCCCAAAGCACAGGCTGAAAGAGGCAGAGGGAAGCCACATTGTGGGGTGGCTCTGCAGAGTCAAGGCGAAGGGCTAACGGTGGAGGGAGGGGAAGGGGTGCTCATGCAAATAAAAGCTCTTTATCCCCACTTCTGCCAGGCCTCACCAACTCACGTGCACCCCTGGGATCACAGAATCCCAGAATCTGCCGAGCTGGAAGAGACCCACAAGGACAAACTCTTTGGACACTGTCTTACAATGAATTCCCTGTTGGATTTAGCCCTGGGCGAGTGGTGTTGGATGCCATGGGAAGCTGGGGGTGAGGTCTGGATCTCACCTATCCATAGGGAAGGCCATTCCTGAGCAGGTGGCCCAGCCTTTCCCTGCTCCCAGTGTGATGTCCTACCAGCACAGCATCAAACACACCTCAGGTGGGCCCTTCAAGTCCTACAGGAACATAAATAACAAAGGCTGTGCTGCTACAGAAGTGTAAAATAGTCACAAAGAGAGGACTATCCCATAAAAAGGAAGAGAAACTCAATGAAATTCAGCCTGGAGAAGACTTTGGGGTAACATAATTGCAGCCTTCCAGTGCCTGAAGGGACCTGACAAGAAAGATGGAATGAGACTATTTCCAAGGGCCTGGAGGGACAGGGCAAGGGAGAATGGCTTCAGACTGAAAGGGAGCAGGTTTAGATTGGATATTGGGAAAAAATCCTTCCCTGTGAGGGTGGGGAGGCCCTGGCACAGGCTGCCCAGAGAAGCTGTGGCTGCCCCTGGATCCCTGGAAGTGTCCAAGGCCAGGTTGGAGCAACCTGGGCTAGTGGAAGGTGTCCCTGCCCATGGCAGGGGGTGGAATGAAATGGGCTTTAAAGTCTCTTTCAACCCAAACCAGTCTGTGATTCTATGAAATGCTGTTTCCTTGTCCTTTCCAATTCCATTTGGATCTAAAAACCCAACCCCACAGCTCACAGCAATCCTGCGAAGGTGCAAAATGAACACTTTCCTGAGCAGAGGCAGAACAGACAAGAAGGGGTGGGATGGAAGTAGGGGGAATGTCCCTGTGTGCAAAGACTTGATCAGCGCAAGATTCCCAGAACAGGAATCCTCCCAAGAGTCAAACCCCCCTTTGCACAAAGCTGAGAGATGAGAATTGCAGCAGAAGGCAAATAGCTGAGTTGGGCTCTTCCCTCAAACAACTGTGTCCACCTAAGTGTGCACGTGGATTTTGTGGGTTCTCAGCACACCCCATCTCCTGTGGCTCTTGCTGTCACATTTTCTGCCCAGCAGAACCCAGCCAAAGGCCTTCGGTGCCCGCGGAAGTTTCCCATGGAAACCCACAGTAATTAGTTTTATTCAAGCAGGAGGTTGAAGCTCTGGTGAGGTGGGGAGTGATCAGGGCTGGATTTAGCTGCTCTACCTCCTGAGCAGCAGCATCTGCCGCTTGAGATGGACCTAACAGGGCCAACAGCCTCAAATACTCCCAATTCCCAGAAAATTTATCCCGAGTCAGTGGCTGCTTTCAAACAGATGGTCCTTGCTTTTTGAAGCATCATTGAGGAACTTGTTCACAACCCTCAGAGTGGAACCTCTGGCTAATCTCAAACTGGCCTCCAGCAGCAGGCAAGTGTCCCTGGAGGGCCAGAACCCCATGGAATGCCGTGGAGCACAGAGATCCTGAGGAGGAGAAGGCAGCGTTTGCCAAAGCCCCGCTTCATTTGACCCTCCTGCTCTCCAATCTCGGTGGCACTCGTGTTCAGCTCTTAACCTGTGAGTGACTTCCCTGCACACTTCTCTCTGTGTGTGTATTGGCAAAGCTCCTGTGCGGCAGTTATTAAACTCTGCTACATGTGTAGGTGTATAATTGCAGAGAGGCTTTTTCTTTTTTTCTTTTTTTTTTTTTTTAATAACGTATTTTGATCCGTCCACAAATATAGAACATAATTATCCGCAATTACCGCCTGCTTATCTAAATAACTGGAGATTGTTCCCCCTCGTGCTGGAGAACATGAGATGAGAACTTGTTCCTATTCGTGGCCCAATGCTGCTGAGTTCCCAACTGTGCTCTCCACAGCACCAATTACAGGCAGGATGTTTATGCACCGTGTGAGTGGCAAAGCAAAACACACACACACACCCCCCCAGAGCCTCAGAAATCATTAAATCTTGAGCAGGGAGACTTCCCGGGCATTGGATGGATTTGCAGATGAGGAAAATTGTGTGGAAGTTGCAGAGTGCCCAGGGCAGAGTTCTTGTCAAGCCCTGCAGCAGAGAGGTTGTTTAGTTACCAGGCCAAAATCTGATACCTCAGGGAATTGTTTAGTTCCCATGGTGATGTTCCAAACTTGCTGGGTAACTCAGAGACTGTGGAGAGGGACTTAGGACAAGGGATGGAGGAACAGGACACAGGGAATGGCTTCCCACTGCCAGAGGGCAGGGATAGATGGGATATGGGGAAGGAATTCCTGGCTGTGAGGGTGGGGAGGCCCTGGCACAGGTTGCCCAGAGAAGCTGTGGCTGCCCCTGGATCCCTGGAAGTGTCCAAGGCCAGGTTGGAACAACCTGGTCCATTGGAAGGTGTCCCTGCCCATGGCAGCGGCTGGAATTGGATCATCTTTAAGTTTCCTTCCAACTCAAAGCATTCCAGGATTCTGGGATTCTCAATTATCAATCAGATAACAGAAATATCTGATTGATTTTTTTCCCCCAGATCAGATCTAATGAAGATCAATCTCAACTTCCAGATTCCTTCAGTTGATTTTCACCCTGTTTTCACTCCCATTCTGCCTAAATGATGAGCTTTCAGAAAGGAGGACACTTTCCTCACCATGAGTGGTGTGAAGACAACACATACCCAGTCCCTGATATCTTTCTGCTGTTGAGAATGTGGAAGTTGGAAAGTGTTCCTGGGTTTCTATCCTTGTTTCACAAATCTGCCACAGCCCAACTTCCCTGTGAGAAGTTTCTCCTTCATTCCAGCACCATTTGATTGAAAATACAAACCCAAAGCCTTTGTGTGTATCAGTGTCTCGTGTTTTTCTCCTCCCCAGATAAATCCAGCTCAGAAACGAACACCAACACACACATAAACACATCTGCTGCACCCTGGATCTTCAGCCTCCATCAATTAATATCATTTACTGATCATATCCCACCAAGCAAAAGAATATTCTTATTTAAATTGTCCTATAAAGTGGCATTTCCCAAAGAGAAAAGGGAAGGGAGAGGGACAACACCTCAAGTTTTTAACTATTCCCAAGGGGCTTCACAACGTGGCATCAATTCTACATTTCTCCAACAAGTTCCCTTCACTCTGTGGGATTGGAAAGTGATTCTTTGGGATATAATTGAGCATGTGACCCCCGGGTAATGTAGGGAAGGGCTGGGGGTGGACTCCGTGGGAGATCGTTTTGTCCTGGCATCAATTTACTGGCTCTTTGGTATCTTTGTAAGTGTTGTGCCTGTCAAATAGTGCATATTCTGGGCATCAATCTTATTTTTGATTAGGGGATTATTAAGGCACTGGAGCATCATTTTGTCCCTGTGCCAATTTAGTGTTTCTTTGTTACCTTTCTGAACTTTTGTGTCCAATAACGTGTATTCTGGTCTTTTATATCAATCAGGGTTGATGCTGAGGGGGCTGGAGCTTCTCAGGAGCGAAGCTGAGGGAGATGGGGCTGTTCATCCTGGAGAAGAGACACTGGGAGGGGACCTTAAATATATAAGGGCAGGTGAGGATGGGGCCAAACTCCTCTCAGGACAAGGGGCACAAACTGAAACACGGGATGTTCCATCTGAAAATGGGAAAAATGTCTTGATTTTGAGGGTGATGGAGCCTTGGAACAGCCTGTCCAGAGTCTTCTGCCCATTGAGAGCCTGCCTGGACCTGATCCTGTTCAACCTGCAGGTGGGTTGGACCAGGTGACCTTCCAACCCCATCCGGTCTGGGATTCTGGGATTTCTGTCTTATGTGCCCACTTTACACTCCATTCTTAGTGATTCTGTTATTATTGCTGTTCTCTGACAGATATTTTCTTCTTCTTTAACCCTTTTGGCCCGAACATGGACTACAAAAAAAGGCCTTGCAATTTTCCCTGTCTTTTTTTTTTTTTAAACATAAATTGTTCTGAGAAGCAAAATTGTTGTTATTATGCCTGAATATTCTTCTTTTTTTTAAAAAAACAGAAAAAAAGTTAAAGAAAAAAAAGCTTTAACAACAGCAGTGAGGTGGAGAGAGGGTGAAATTACATTTCTCTGCAAAGTGGCTTTGGAATTTTAACACAATGATTTTCCAGGAGAAAAGCTTAAGGGATCATATCAAATGAATTTTGCCATCAGAGTGAGAGATCTGTCTGCAGATGGGGGAAATATATTTTAATTTGACAGAGGGCTTCAAGGGACTTCGACAGAATTACAGAATTCATTTTGCTGGCAGATATGATCGAGGTATTAGACAAAAACACGTTTTGCCATGAGAACACTGTTAGCTGTTTGACATAACGTGCTTTGGACACAGATGGAAGTGACAGGCATTTCCTTGCCAGTGAAGCACTGGATTATCATTTCTGGTTAGAGGGACCCCCAGTCTCCTGCTCAAAGGTGGGAAACAGCAGCAGCATGGTGTTTTTACAGAGGGGGGAATATTAGAAGCCACCAAACTTTTTGATATTCCCCATTTTAAGACTGCTCACCATCTGGTCACTCCTCACTGCAGGGGCAGCTTTGGGGCTGATGAGGAGAGAAGGGGTTTCAACCCTATCTCAACATCCTCCTAAAAATGAAGGACATGCTTTGATTCCACTTCTGCCCTGGGTGACAGGGGACATGTCGTGTTACTCTGCTCCATTCGGGATACAGACACTCACAGGGAGTGGGGAGCCATTGCTTTATCCCATGACCATTCCATGCAAAATGCTGAGCACAATCACGCAGAATCCCAGAAAACTCTGAGCTGGAAGGGACCCCCAAGGCCCATCCAGTCCAACCCTCAGCTTTGCACAGGCCCAGCCCCAAGAGTCACCCCATGTGCCCCAGAGGATCAGCCAAACCCTCCTGGAGCTCTGGCAGCCTTGGGGCTGTGCCCACTGCCCTGGGGAGCCTGGGCAGTGCCCAACCACCCTCTGGGGGAAGAACCTTGTCCTGAGATCCAACCTGAGCCTGCCCTGACACAGCTCCAGGCCATTCCCTGGGTGCTGTCCCTGCTCCCCCAGAGCAGAGCTCAGTCCTGCCCCTCCTCTGTCCATCCTCTCAATCCCTCCAGGAATCTCTGCAAGTCAGTGGAGATGATTCAGGGGTTGCAACAAATTCCACTCCAGGCACCACCTGAGGGAGAGTTTGAGCCACGTCAGGCCCAGATGGGAATGGAGTGTTGGCCTCTGGCAGCTGAAGGAAGGGCTGGAACCACCAAAGGAAGGGCTGGAACCACTGAGCTACAGAGAAATGAGAGAGCAGCTCCATTCCTGTCTTGGGTGTTCCAGAGGGAGCAGTGGGCAGGTGGTGCTGGGAAAGGGCTTGGGAATTCCAGTGGGAATGAGGTGTCTCCCAGTGAACTGTCCTGCTCCCTGAACCTTCCACTTAGCCTGTGTGAGGATTCATGGATGAGAATGGCACCGCCTGCTGAATTATCTGTTAGGGAGGAAATGAGGGGTCAACACTCCTGTGCTTTCAACAGCTGTTGGCTATCACAGAAACCTGAGGTGAAAATTCCGCTTTCAGTGGATCCAACCCTCACTAGAGCTGTCACTGCACCTCCTGATGTTTTCTTTCTTATTTTTCTCCAATTTCATTCTTTCCTGTCTCTCCTTTTCCCCCACCCCATCTTTTTTGTGCTCTAAGGAGCTCGTTGAGTTAATTCTGTACTCTTGCTTCGATTCCATTTGGAGAAGGAATGACAGAAGCGTGGGTTCATTTGCTGAATCCTTTTAATAAATTCCTCTTTGGTTAGAGGAATGTGAGTGACAAATCACAGCCTCCATTGTTGTGGGTTCTGACAGTGCTTTGGAAATGTTTTCAAACAAAGAAATCAAAAAATTACGTATTTATCTAATGAATAAATCACCCTTTGTGCATGAACAGCTCAGGCAGGTCTTCACCATGGCAATGGGAGAATATTTACAGTATCTAGGCCAGAGGATAACAGTCTGATCACTAAATCCTTATGTACAGGAGCCCCAAAGCAGGGATGAGAGAATAGCAAATAATTCACCCAAAACTCAATTGTATCACTGTGACTTCATGATCCTTAGTGCATTTGGACCAGGTTAGTTTTGGAAAATCTCTGAAACTTCCAGGCTGAAACTTCCATACAAGGATTTACTCTCTATAATCCTGAGCAGTGCTGAAGCGTTGTGAAAAGCAGCAAATCCACGGCAGAACCAAGAGACACCTCAATAGTTAAAAGAGGAACCCAGAAACGGAGTATCCAGGACTGGGAGCCCTGAGGGGATCAGGATTTGGGAAAACTCTGACTCTACCAGGAGATGCCATCCAGGAATGTGATGCTGGGGATGAACCAGAGAGTCATGGAATGGTTTGGATTGGAAAGGAGCTTAAAGATCACCCAATCCCACCCCCTGCTGTGGGCAGGGAAACCTTCCACTAGCCCAGGTTGCTCCAAGCCCTGTCCAACCTGGCCTTGGACACTTCCAGGGATGGGGCAGCCACAGCTTCTCTGGGCAACCTGTGCCAGGGCCTCTCCACCCTCACAGCCAACAATTCCTTCCCAATATCCCCTTTAAATCCACTCTCTGTCAGTTTGAAGCCATTCCCCCTTATCCTGTCCCTCCAGGCCCTTGTCAATAGTCTCTCCCCATTTTTCCTGTTGGCTCCTTCAGGTCCTGGAAGGCAACCATGAGGTCACTCCAAAGCTTCTCTTCTCCAGGATGAACAGTTCCCCTGCAGTGAATAACCACAGAGGTGCCCTCAGTGCTGATCTGTGTCTCTACAAAGGTCAGTGGGCACCACGCTGGGGTTCAGCCCAGTTAGTCTCAGGCCTTGGTAGTCCAGGAGCAGCGAGAGATGAACCCCTGGCTGTTGCCATGCTGCAGGTGGACACTCGGGGGATGATCCGGCCCAGGCCTGGAGGAACATCTGAAAAGGAAGAACTTGTGGAAATCTGACATGCCAGAAGTTCAGATTTGCCTCTGAGCGATGCTGAACACTTTCATCTCCTCGTCAGGCCGGGTTTTCAGGTGGGGTAAATTCAGAATTGCTCTGTCCCTGATAACAAGGCAAATTCCCCAGCAACCCAAGCTGGCCTGTGAGCAGCATGTTGATCTCAGAGGAGCAGGAATTCCACATTATTGAGGGACGGAGCCTTGGAGAAATGAGGGCAAAAGTCCAGAGGAGTTCCACTGGCTGCTGTGATTTCAGCTGCTTAATAAAAGGGGCAGCAGCCACAGACAGAAAGTAATGGAGATTCCATTTCTGTGCTTGCCAGTAGTGAAGCAAGAAGAGAAAAGAGGTTGGCAAGGACTAAAGGAGACTTGAGAGCAAGGGGCGAGGCAGCAGACCCCCTGTTTTCAGAAGATTATCTTGGCACTTGGGCATCTGTTCAGCCTCTCGGAAAGAGAGAGCTGAAGATCAGTGTGTGCCCCATTATCCTGCTGAATTCCCGTGCAGAAAACGTGTGAAATATGAAGTGAAAGTTCAAGCGACTGAGGGAGCCTTTTGAATGTATGCTGGGCAATAATTAGCTAATTAACAGTCTTTTGCTTGGCGGCGGAGGAATTTGTAATCCATTTCCCATGGAATGTGCGGTAATGACCCTGTAATGGGATTCTAAACACCCCCCCATCACTTGTTAGGCACAGATAAGTGAGGCTGGGGAAGTCAGTGCGCTTGGAGCAGCTGAGGGCTGGGCTCCTGCTCCTAGAGGTCTTCTCCAGCCTAAATGATTCTGGGATTCTACGAATCTTTGGGTGGAGTGGATGGACAGCACTGTATTTTCACCCCTTATACCATGGTGGTGGTGGGACAAGGAAGGATGGGCTCCTGAGCTGACCCTGAGACCAGCAGGGCTTGTCCAAACTCCACCTGCCCAGGCTGGATTTGGGGAGAAAAGGCTGTTCTGGCCTCATCCCAGGCGTAAGAAATGAGTTTAAACTGAGTGTAAGCATCTCCTTTAGCCCCAAGGAAAGCACCTCTACTCAGATCATACAGATAGCAGAAATCTGGGACCCTACAGCAGTAGCTGACCCAGGGCAGTAGGGATGCGAACATTCCCTTTTCCAGCTCAGCTCACTCAGGGGATCCTTCTGAAAAGACCAGATTTGCCTTGATGGTTTTTTGCAACAAGAGCAGGTGTGAAATACAGCTAAGAGGGTATTTAAGGTTTTTCTTGACGACCTTTTTTAAAGGTGCTTTTCCTACCCCACACCTCGCCCTATGCAATGTTTCTCTCAGTTATGACAATATGAATGTTTACGGGAGCGCAGTGTAAACATCGCAATAACCTGTATGATATTTAAAGGCGAAGTTCTGAACAATTCTTTTTTTCGGGGTGGGGGGCGGCGTTTATTTGGTTTGTGTTGGTTTTGCTTTTGTTTTACCTTGAGCTATTTCACCAACCTGGTTTATAGGCAATTCTCTAGATAATTCCATTGGCACACTGAGCAAAGCTGGGGCCTGGCAGTGACACCTTTACCCAGGAATGTCAGTGCTCTACAGGGTTCTGCTGTCCAGCTCTGGGGCTTCCAACACAAGAAAGAGGTTGACTTGTTGGAATGAGCCAAAAGGAGGCCATGAAGTGGATCCTGGGGCTGGAGCCAGGCTGGGAGAGCTGGGGGGGTTCACCTGGAGAAGAGAAGGCTCCAGGGAGACCTGAGAGCCCCTTGCAGGGCCTAAAGGGGCTCCAGGAGAGCTGGAGAGGGACTGGGGACAAGGGATGGAGGGACAGCACACAGGGAATGGCTTCCCACTGCCAGAGGGCAGGGAGAGATGGGATATTGGGGAGAAATCCTTCTCCGTGAGGGTGGGGAGGGGCTGGAAAGGGTTTGCCAGAGAAGCTGTGGCTGCCTCTGGATCCCTGGAAGTGTCCAAGGCCAGGTTGGAGCAACCTGGGCTAGTGGAAGATGTCCCTGCCCATGGCAGGGGGTTGGATGAGCTTTGAGGTCCCTTCCAACCCAACCCAACTCAACCCAACTCAGTCTGTGATTCCATGTTTCTCTGCAGGAACTGGCCACATCCAGTGTTTCTCTCTGTGTGTTCCAGTGACTGTAAGCACTGATCAGTGCTTCCCAATAAATCAAAAAGCCATGAATCATAACAGAACAGCAGAGTGTAATATTAATGACCAGCAAATTGATCTATCTACCTTCCCTCCCACGTTCATCACTGCTCTGGCGCCTCAGCACCGATGGCAAAGTCATCCCTTAGCGCTGTTGCTTCCCATCACCCCCTGGGTCTTTGAGCAATGCCTTTGGGAATGTTGTTCCTGCTGCAGCCATCTGATTAATTAACAAGAAAAAACAAAAGACAGTAACTTAATTCAGAGGCACAACAGCTTTAGCAATAGACTCCCATTATTTGTCTATTTTTTTAATTTAGTTCTTACAGCAACTCCTCATTTTCATATTAATGTGGCAGGAGAACTTCCCTGTGCTGGCATGCCACTGGGACCACCATAATTAATGGATCTAATGTGAAAGTTTAAGGTTCATTAGGTTGGGAATTTAGGCAGGTTTTTAATCAAGCATGTTATAGCAAATCATTAAAAGCTAAACACAATTTGTAAAACCCCGCAGTGCTGCTCAGCTGGAAGTTGGCTGAGGGCAGAGAAGGTGGCTCTGAGGAACACTTTGCACCTCTGAGACCTGTCAAATCAAGCAGGACAGCGGCAGACAACACAAACTGAGCTTCTCCTTTGGCAGGGAAGGAGCTGGGAATGGGTCGATTTTCCTAATAATAGTGGCAATTAAGAGGACAACTGAGTTAAAGTCAATTGTGTAACGGTGATATCCCCTCCCTGCCATTACCGTGTCACTCAGGGAGGAGAAGCACAGTCAGGCTGTCACATGGTGGTAATTATTGGACACTGGCATATCCAAGGCCCAGGGAAGCTGGGAGAGGTGCTGTGCATTCCCAAAAAACAGTCCTGCCCCGAGGAGTTTGCAATCCGAGCAGGGCAGAGGCTGAGCAGGGGTTGCTGTCCCCACTCACACACATGAAGCACAGATGAATGAAGCACAGAGCAACCCCAGTGCTGCTCAGATACCATGGGATGCCCTCAGCATGGGATGCCTTTCACCAAGCTGAAGGGTCTGGATCATTCTTCTGTTACAAATGTCTGAAATTCCAAAGAAAACTGCTTTAGGAACAGCTGTTCTTGGTGAGTATGGTAACTCTGAAGGAAGTCTGCGACAGGATACAAACCCACAGCTCCTAAACCCTCAGGCTGTGCTGGGACAGTTGTCTCACCAAAGACACAACCTGAGCCCTGGAATTCTGCCTCCCTGAAAAAAATCAGAGTCACGTGTGAAACCTTCAGTAAAGTGCTGATATTCCTGATAAAAACACTCCCACACTGCCCCCAATTCCAAATATCTCTTCCCCGTGTTCCTGCATTGTATTACTTAAGCTTCCTTTAAGCTTACAAGGCTTTTTCCTTCTTCTTTTCATGTCCTTTTCCTTTTCTCTTTAAATAAACCCACGCTTGGCAAGCAGCATTTCCCAAGCCTCAGCAATTCCAATTGCATTCCAAGTAATAATCTGAACACAACGTGACTGAGAGCTCAGCTGGGCAATACAAGAACAAAAGACATGTTAGAAAGTGTCAATCAGTAGCAGGAGTCATTAATTAACTTCCAGCTACCCATTCCTATTAATCCTCCGAGCCTCTATCCCTGAGACACTTCTCTGTGTCCATGTTGGCATCTAAAAATGCTTGGAAAGAGGACGATCAAGTTACTTTATTCTTGCCTGGCTCCGGCACGTATTGTCACCCATCTGCTGGAACCCGGATCCTTTGGATTAAAGTGCAATTTAAACTCTAAATCTCATTGAATCAGTCCCTTTTGCCACTGGAATTTCTGGGACGATTAACCAGGTATGACAGAAAACCTCTTCTTGGGCCAGACACTTCCAGTTTTAATGCTTAAAATCAGCTTTTGGGTTGATAAAGCAGGTAATTACAGTGGGCCATGCTGAACATCAGCATTTGGGGTTATATCAGCAGGATAAATGAGGCATCTTCATCCCCCACCCACAGCATTTGATCTCCCCACAGAAAAGGAAAAAAAAAAAAAGATATTAAAAAGAAATTATTTGCAAGCTCTACTTAAAAGGAAAAGTCTTTTTTTTAACTCATTGCTCCACCTGCTTCTAAATCAAGATATTCCCAAAACCTCCTATTGGACCTGATTAAAAAAACCTTTTATTGGATCTAAAACCCAATAACCTCTTGGATATAATTGTATTTCCTTTAAATTGTATTTCTTTTTAATTGTATCTCTTTTTAATTGTATTTCCTTTTAATTGTATTTCTTTCTTGTCCAACTCAGAACCAAACATTTTTGGCCTTTTTTCTGGTAGAAGTAGTTGAGAATTACCAAGGATTTATTTTGGGAGGTGACCGCCCAAAGCATCTGATTTTATTAGTCCCTTGAAGACCAAATATATTGTATATAATTCTTTAATGCTTTAAAAAGCTACAAAATGGGTTAAACCCCTATTTTAGAAGTAAAAGCAATGGAATAAACTACATTTTTCTTCTGGATTTCAGCACCTCTCAATGGAAAGACACTCCCTGGCTGTGAGCACATGGATCTGCCTCCTCCTGCGTGCGAAGGAAAGCCATGGAGATGCTTTATACGTCTCTGGTTTGCTTTGTGTTTTCAAGGAACCAGGAATCAGTTGTTGGAAATCGGGCAAAAAAAATGGTAACTTCGAAGGGATGGAACTTTTAAAGTCGTGCTTCTTCAGTCACTGTGATTATTCCACAGCCTTAGGAGTGTTAAAACACAATTTTACACGTTTTTGGAGCTTCTGCAAATGGGATCGTGTCCAATCACATAGTAAAAGTACAGCCTCTCCCCCCAAAATTCACGGCCTGAGTCGTTTGCACAGCTTCTTATTTATTTGTCCCTCATTTAGATGGCCATCAAACCTCAGCCTTGTTCCCAGCGCCGTCACAAATGTCAGGAAATATTCCTTCCTCAGCAGGAAATTCCACAGCACACCCTCCTCTCCCCGGAGCACACACAGCACCTTGTTAAAATACAAATGATAAGTGATTTACAGTGTAATTTCACCATTTTTGACACTGTGTTGAGCATCTGTTCTTTGATGTGCACTTCAGCAGTGAGGAAATTTAACTTTAACAGCCTCTGTAGCATTTCCAATGACTTTTGATTATGAAATGAGGGAAAATTCAGTGAACTTTGACAATCTTCTTTTGATGAGATTCATTGCTTCTGTATTTCGGGAAGGAGAAGATCTGATTCATGATGGGGCACAGATCAGACGGGGGAATTATGTCATTTGTCCTGCCACAATGGTTGTTCCATCTCTAATTGCACAGTATCAACCTAACTAATAATAAAACACTTTCTTTCCCTGTAATAACACTGGAAGGTTTCACAGCCAGCCCAGAAAAGGAGATGAAAACACACAACGTCAGGAGCAGGGAAGAGAAAGACTTAGGAATGTGAAGGTTATTTTTCTGCTCTCCTGTGGGACAAGGGGAAAAGGCAGAATTAGAAAGAATAAAGCCCTAAAAACAGCCATTAAAAATGTCAGACCTGGAGGAGCTGCTTATTTCGAGGAGCTCTTTGCTCCTGGCTGACACAGGGCTGGGAATGCGGCTGGATCTCCTGGAGTTTGTGTGAGCT